>BSYR01000044.1:6600000-7150000 GCA_030270665.1 Hibiscus trionum
TAGGTTTAGCCCAAACTTATAATGGTAAGTTAGTTTGAATTTAGTTAATGATTGAGTTAGTATTCAGTTTAGTTTCTATAGTGATAAATTCTGGTTGGAACTGATAATGTAATTGTAAGTTGTAATTTTAAAAACTCTTCTTGAAGATTGAGGAACATTTAAACAGCTATGCGATTTATGCGACTTTCGAACAGAGTAGTCAGGATGGACCGTGTTGTTTTTGTCATGATATTTATTAATATGTACAGGTATGGTGTGTTTTAATCTATCGTTCCAGGTTTATCGATATATTTTAAATATTTTTCGTATATATATAGCATGTACAAGCCATGTGGTTGTTGAATATATTAGAAAGAAAAAGATTGAAACTGGGCATGGACTCATGAAGAATTATCTATTCATTTCCAAAAGCAAAGGTTTATAGTGATCAATGACCACACTGGTATTTTTTTTCTTCTGAAACTTAAAGCAGCCTTCTTAATCAAATTGCTCTTGGTCTCTAATCTACTTTGTAGTTTGTAGCAACCCATTTCTCACCTTTGGTTACTGGACAGCTTACCTGACCAAACTGGAGTTGCAGGCTTACCAGACAGCCCAACGACCAGTCGTACCTTGGCGGTGGCTTTGCTCGTAAGCCGTCAACGACGAGACAGGTATGGATTTTGATCTCTTCATTTTCCAAGCTGATGGGGTTGAGTGCTCTAAGTTAACTCTGCAATTGAGATATAATCCTAGTTGAGCATGATGCTTTGTCAAGTCCACATTCTACATAAAATTCTAGGTAAATTAAAATGGTGGAAAGGGGAGAAGATTTCTACAAAGTCCAACAATGTTCCTTCTATCATATTCTCAAGGATATTTGAGAATCATCATCTTTGATTATCAGGTAACTCTACAAAGCTCTGTTTCAAACGTTGCTTTCTCGGTAAATGTAACATGATGCTTTGTCAAATCGGAAATGAATGAATTTCACCACTCGATCACAATGGATTAATTTTAGCAGACGTCATTAACTTATAACTCAAATTTAATAACTAACTTTCAAACTTTAAAATATTCTAATTGAACCCTTAACTTCTCGTTCATGAGTGCATCACTAACGCAGCTAAAAAAAAAGTTTTTGTCGATGCCGGAATCACCTATTACTGAGAGTCTGAGACCTTGTAGTTATTTTCTCAATAAATAAATTTTGGTATTTTAAAAGATCAGTTTCTATACTTACACCCCTGCATTAAACATCATGAATTCAGACATAGTGTAAGAGAAGCTGAGATTAAAAGACCATTTTGAAAATTAATACAATCTTGTTTGATGAACAAACTTTACAGTCTCTCTCTTTATTCTTTGCTGAAACTTGGGGCAAGGAATTGTTAGCAATCTTGTTTGATGAAGAAACTTTATACTCTTATCTTTTTGTATTCTTTGCTTAAACAGAGTGCAAGGAATTGTTAAAGAGAAATATTTATACCATGGGAATCTCATCAAAACTTTGTCTTTGCTCCAAAAAATTATTTAAAACAATTGTTTTCTTCTAAAGAGTCATGGATTTCTCAGGTATTTCCTCTGTTGTTCAGTCAATCGGGGGACTTCTAACTACGGAAGTTACATCGTTGTGGGGCGTGAAGGACCAAGTGGAGGATTTGCAGAGGGAGCTGAAATGGATGCAAAGCTTCCTGAAAAAAGCAGATGCGAGAAAAATCGATGACGACGTTGTGCGCACCCATGTTGCCGAAATCAGAGAGTTGGCCTATGATGCTGAAGATGTGATCCAGAGTTTCGCTCTTAAAGTCGCTCCCAGAAGGAGAGGAGGCATCTCCAATGTCATCAAAAGATGTGCATGCATCTTGAGCGAGGCATGGTTGCTCTGCCGAGCCAAGTTCGAGATCGAGAGAATCACAGCCAGAATCACCAAATTGACCCAACGATTGCAGACCTATAAACTCGATGATGACAAATCAAGGAACGAAGTAGGTCCAAGTTGTTCATATCAAAGGCACGAGTTGAGGCGACCTTATCCTCATGTTCCCGATGACAATGTTGTCGGGCTGGATGATGATATCAAGACATTGGTCCCGGTGCTCATCGACGAGGAAAACGATTGCAGAGTCGTCTCCATATGTGGCATGGGTGGCCTGGGAAAGACCACTCTTGCCAAGAGAATATACCACCACAGTCAAGTCATTGGCCATTTCAATCGCTTGGCTTGGGTATATGTCTCTCAACAATGTCAGAAAAGGAAAGTGTGGGAAGACATTCTTTCTGGTCTTGAAATTTTAGATGAGGCCGACAGGAAAAGAAGTGATGAAGAAGTTGCAAAGAAGTTGTACGACTTCCTGAAAGATAACAAACGTTTGGTGATTCTTGACGATATCTGGAGCACAGAGGATTGGGATCTTCTTAAACCTGCTTTTCCAGTCGAAAGGGGCACCAAGAGCAAGTTCTTGCTAACTTCTCGAAACAGAGAAGTAGTTTCACATGCAGACAGAAG
The DNA here is from genome assembly GCA_030270665.1 of Hibiscus trionum. Classification (NCBI taxonomy): domain Eukaryota; kingdom Viridiplantae; phylum Streptophyta; class Magnoliopsida; order Malvales; family Malvaceae; genus Hibiscus; species Hibiscus trionum. Next base: position 6,602,489 of record BSYR01000044.1, read on the forward strand.
AGGTCACCTGTACGAGTTACAATGCTTGAACGATGAAGAAAGTTGGGAACTATTTCAGAAGATTGCATTTCCTCAAACAGGTAATTCATAGTTTTATCACATTTCTAAAAATTTGTCTAAAAAATTTACACAACTCTTCTTTAAAATCTAATTTAAAAACATTTGGAGTCAAATTGTTTAGTTTCCAAATTGATAAAGGTTTAAGAAGTAGCATATAAATGTGTAATAAAGCATGCGAAAATCCCTAGGAAATCATATTTATAGTTGCTCAAACAAATTAACTTATTTATTCAAAGCAACGAAGAAGATGTTTATAGTAATTTGGTGTTGTTATCAGGAAGAATGGAAGAATTAGGGAAGGAAATGCTTCATCACTGCGCAGGGCTGCCATTAGCCATCACCGTAGTGGGAGGCGTTTTGGCCACCAAGAATACGGTATATGAATGGCAAATGGTGCTTGAAAATTTCAAGTCCTATTTAAAGAAGAGGGGCAAAGGCCTAAGTCCTGAGGCTGTGTTAGCCTTGAGTTATGATGATCTGCCGCCCTATTTGAGACCATGTTTCCTCTATTTAAGTGTTTTCCCAGAGGATTACGAGATATCTGCAGAGAGGCTGATTCAATTGTGGGTTGCAGAAGGCATTGTTTCTTCGGAGGACGACGAAGAAGGGGAAATCATGGAGGATGTTGCAGAACGTATGCTGGTTGAACTTGTGGAAAGGTGCATGCTTCAAGCTGTACAAAGAAGCCCAACCTTGAAGATCGAGACTTGCCGCATGCATGACCTGATGAGAGAGCTCTGTTTGTCCATAGCAAAGAAAGAAAATTTTTTCTGTAACATTGACGATCCCTCATTTCCTCCACTAAATAATCGAGCAGTTCGCAGAATTGTTTCACTTCGACCCATTCTGTTTCGAGGCATCGAAAGTTCCCCTCACAGGTCAATATTTTTCTTTCATAACTCATCTAAATATCTGATGAAGTATCAATTACAGGAATGGTTGACATACCTGTTCAACAATTTTAAATTGCTTAGAGTCCTATACTTTGATGGATTTTTTTCTCCTTATTACGGACCAACTGAGTTACCCGGTGCAATTGGTAATCTCATCCACTTGAGATTCTTGAATTTTGGAGGCTTTAAATTCACTCAGCCAATGATTCCATCATCTCTAGGCAACTTAAGGTGTTTGCTAACCCTGGATTTAAGAATTTCACCTGGCCGGAGGGGTTATGTTTATGTACCGGATGTGTTATGGAAGTTGGAACAGTTAAGACATCTCTATCTCCCCTCGCATATGGACGAGAAGACCAAGTTGAAGTTGCATACATTGAGAAACCTTCAAACACTTGTCAACTTCAATGCACGATATTGTTTTGCTGTAGATCTTTCCAAGCTAACAAATCTTAGAAAGTTGAAGATAATTGGGTCTTTCAGTATGGAAGATTTTAAGGAATGTTTGGATAAGAATCTGCCAATCATCACAAGCAGATATCTTCAATCCCTATCTATTCGGACTCCATCTGAAACAATGGATGCAGAAGTATTAGGTCACCTCCTTTCGAGCTGTGTTAATCTGTGTGAGCTGAAGTTAGAAGGGACGATGAAAAAGTTACCAGCGTATCATCATTTCCCTTCCACCATAGCTTACATACGCTTGGTGGGGAGCTACCTTAGTGAAGATCCTATGCCAACGCTAGAGAAGCTGCCCAACTTAAGGGTTCTCGAGTTAGCGGACGACGCTTTCGTTCCCTTCGGAGAGGAAATGGTTTGCTCTGCGCCACATTTTCCTCAACTTGAGTCTCTTACATTTGATGATCTTTGTTTATTGAAGGAGTGGAAGGTGGAAGAAGGAGCCATGCCTGCTCTACGCCGTTTGAAGATCAAAGGATGTATCTCACTGGAGATGCTTCCGGATGGATTGAGATTCATTACAACCCTCCAAGAATTGATCATAGAAGGTATGTATAAGAAATTCAAAGACAAAATGGAGGAAGGAGGAGAAGATTTCTACAAAGTCCAACATGTTCCTTCTGTCAAATTCTCAAAGATTCTCTGAGAATCATCATCATCTTTGATTGTTTGTCAGGTAACTTTGTAAAGCTTTGCTTGAAACGTTATTTTCTCAGAAAATGAAACCGTGGACCATACTTTATAGTACCATTTGTAATGTCAGATCACTGGAATTAGAAACATGTCTGAAATGCATGTTTTTCTTTGTTTTACAGGAAAAGGGGCCAATGCCATTTTTCTCTTATCTTCCAAAGCCCTTTTGCCGCCGTCTGGATTCTGGAGGCTCCGCCCGATGGAACTCAACTCAAGCTATGTTCTTCCCCGTGGTATGCTCTACCAATGGACGGTTCAGATCTTCCACCAAAGTCCTACAAACGATCTTAACCGAGCCTTGACCCTTTGAGTTCTTTTGTTTTATTTTCATGATTTTGATGCTTCTTCATTTCTCTTTTGCTGATTCTCTTAGATTTATTAGGTTATGAGTTTGCGCGGGTTGCTGATTCTCTTTTGATGCTTTTTCATTTAAATTCCCTTTTAATTAAATTTTTTTAGAGAGCGGGGATTAGAAATAATGTCAACCGAGCGCGTTACCAATATACTCTAAAGATTATTGACTACATATTCAATATTGAATTTATGAATTAGTAATTCAAGTCTAAAAACTAAAAAGAAATTAACAACTAAATTATGTAAGAGTTATTTTTAATGAAATATTACGTAAGAGTCAAAAGATATAAACATATTTGATAATATACATAATGTGAGTCATTACAATACACAACTGGATTGATAATTGGAATATAAATAAAGTTCATAAATAGTAACTGAACTTTGGTTTATTTTTTAATTTGGTAATTGAATTTTTAATCGTTTCATTGTTATTATTTTTGCTTCAATGTTATCATTCACCCACTAATAGTCGTTAACAACCGTTAAAATATTTAATATAATAACACATTTAGTCTTCCACGTTTGTATATTCAAATAATTTAGTCATAATTCGAAAAAATAATAAATTTAACACAAAACTCTAACCCTAATCTTTCATCAACATCGTCATTCTTTTAGCCGCTTACCAGGCACACTCTTTACCTTCCAGTGAACCTTCCACACCTCCGTACAACTTCGTCTGTACATGTAGCTTCTTTTGTCGTGCCTTTCATCGCCACGCGAGATCTTTTCATTGTCGTTAGGATTTTCTGTCGTCGTTTTTGTTTGCGCCTTTTAGTCGTTTAGTGGTACGGTTGAGTTCACATCACCACCCTCCTCCCATTTTGACCCCGATCATGACATCACCCCCGACCAACCCCAACCACGAATAACCCCTATTTCAGTGCTAAAAAATCGCATGGTTTCAGTCGTTTATCACCCTCCATCGTACGTCCTCTCCTCTAGCCACCCAACATTTTTCGTCCAACCGTTTTTTTCGACGCTTCAACTGACGAAATTTGGCCGTCGTTGAGCCAAATAGAAATAGAGATTAAGTTTAGGGTTTAGGGTTATGATTTATGGTTATATTATTATATTTAAGGGTTTAGGAATAAATTATTGTATTTAGGATTTAGGGTTTAAAGGTTTAGTGTTCATAACCAAATTAAAATAATGTGTAGATAGTGAGGGTTAAATTTATTATTTTTTTCGAATTAGGACTAAATTGTTTGAATGTGTAAACGTGAAGCACTAAATGTGTTATTATACAAGATTTTTTAACTGTTGTTAACGGTAAGTAATAAATTGAAGCAAAACATATAATTCTATAGTAACATTAAAGCAATTGAAAGTTTGATTGCGAAATTAAATAATAAACAAAATTCAGTTACTATCTGTAAACTTTTCCCGTTGAAATATTCTAACAAAAATCATTATAAATTTAAATAAAATTAAGAAAAGACCCTTTAGAAAAATAGAATAAAGGAAAATGTGCAGAATTGAGAAAGGGCAACGAATCAAACGTTTGAAGTCACTTGTCAATGTTATCGCCATTGATTTCTTTACTTATGTCCCTCGCCGGGGCTCGGACCGGACTTCTCACCTTCAATGACTCGAACTTTATCGTACTCATATCTGACACTCAAATCGGATTTCTGGACTACAATGGTTTGAACATTCTCGTATCTATGTCCGACACCCGGACTCGGCCCCGGCGTCATTTTTTTACTGCCATTAACGGACTGCAACCTTGAATCCTTCAAACCCTTGCCCCTTTTCAGACAACAAGAGAGAAACAAGAAGGAAAATGAACAATGATTTTCCCATTTTTTCCGTAATGTGAATATGTGATTCACAGCTAAAGTCTCTGAAGAAGGGAAGGGTTGGATTCAATTTATAGCATTTGAAACGAAGTTGTGAATTCGAGATTAATGGTGGGATTGTTTGACTAAAACAGAGCCAGTGTCTGTTCTGTAATAACAGATTAACATCCCCTGTTTGAAAAACGGAGTGTGAGTTTGGCATGCAACAACGACATACACGGGAATACCCGAACCGAATGACCCGAACTAAATCTAAATCGAATAACCCGTTTGTCACTGTTGGAAACCCGACGGACCCAACACACCTACTATGGAGGACCTAAGACTGACCACTAGTGCTACACCAACTACCTGAGTCGATTAGCCTTTTTATATTTAATTTCTTAGTGCACAATTTAGGCGGCAGTGCCGACCATACACCAATTAGGCGGTAGAACCGACCATATACTATTCAGGCGGCAGAGCCGACCATATAATTTAGGCGGCATAGCCGACCATTAATAATAACCAATTCAGGTGCACCAAAAAAATACATAAATTAAGGCTGAACCGGGAATCTTTTAATTACAAGAGAAAAGAACACTTCTATTAATATACAAAAATACTGCAATACAACAAATACGTACCTTACTTGAATATTTCTTTCAACACTAATTTATTTTCTCTCTTACACTAACACTAACTCAACTTCACTCAACCTCACGTTTTTTTTTTCTTCACTCAAACACACAAAGGCTTAGCCTATATATAGGCTTATAAGTTTGTGGACATTGGATCACTATGTCGGTGGACATTGTGATATTTTCATTATTATTATTATAATAAGTATATAGTAGTGGACAATTCTAAACAAATGAAGGCAATTCTAGAAGCATGAAGAAAGAAGTCGATGCTTCTTAACATTCCCCCTCAACGACTTCTTTCTATAGATGACTTGCAGATCATACCGAGTGCTTCTCTGAATTTCTCGAACTTTGGTTTACTTAGACTCTTCGTGAATATGTCTGCAACTTGTTCATCTGTCTTTGTTGATATCATCGTCTTGAACTCTCTTTTAAAAATCTTCTTGATGAACTTGTTTGTTGCTCCATTGTCAACTAAGACACGTACCGGTTGTCCTCCTGTAACACCCGTGTTTTGGGGCTAGAAGTTAGTCGGGTTAGTTGGTTCGAGTCGGTAAAATTTATTTCAATCAAATTAACCTTAGTGTGAGCAAATTAAGCTTTATTAAAGAGGGAGGGACCTATGTTGTAATTTTCCCCAAAAGATTTTAAGGGGATAAAAATTATCATCTTCTTCCCCTTTTCTTCATTATTTCCCGTGGAAAACACCCACCACCATCTTCAAACTCTCTCAAATTTTCAAGTCACTATTCTCTTTGATTTCTTCATCAATTCAAGGGGTTTTTGAAAGGTAATTATGTTTTCTTAATCTCCTCTTTATCCTCTATCTATCTATAGTCTTAGATTTCAAAGTTATGGAGTTTTGAAAATTAGGGTTCATATCAAAGTTTGGGTTTTTAAGGGGTTTTTCATCTTGTTTTGATAAATTGAGTTGGGGCTTTGTTTAATCATGTTAAAAGGTGTAACATATATCAATTTGGTTGAATTTTGGTAAAAATCCGAAGTGGGTTCTTAGACCCATTTTTAAAGTGTCAAAAACTTAATTTTTGGTGAGTTTTAGATTGTAATTAGAGGGCTGATGGTTTATGTATGCTAGGAGGATGTTTTGGAATCATTTAGATGTCATTTGGGTGTTTAAAAACATGATTTTCTGCTGGGTAAAATATGAGTACGAAAATGGATTTTTGGAGGGTTTTGGGTGAGTTTTGGGAGTTGTTTTAGGTGGGAATTGATAGCCAATGGTAGTACTATGATTAGGGATTGATTTGGGATTATTTATGGGTGCAATGGATGTTGGAAACATAGCTTTTGGAAGAGGTATTGGGGCTGTCCGAAATTGCTAAGTATGGGGTTTGGTCATGGGTTGCAACATGGTAAATTGTACTTGAATTGTATTCCGGGTTGATAATTTGATGTTGGGCTGATTTGAGGTTGTTTGAATTGTATTGAGGTTGTTTAGAAGCAAGAATTTGGGTCGGCAAAGCATCGAGAAGAAATCCGAAAACTTGGAGGTGATGGTTGCTTGGTAGTTGAGCTTGGAGGTAGAGGTGAGTGGTTAAATGTTTTAAGTGGTTTTAAAATGGTTGGTTCGAGTATACGGACTAGGTCGGGCTTGGTAGACCCACCTAGAGTTGGGATTAGTGTGGTAGCCTAATCCTAAACTTGATCTAGAGCCTTTGGATGAACTTAAATGTATGAATGCTTATGTATATTGTATTATACATGTGAGTTGAGGCATGTTTTGTATTGCATAAAGCATGCATGGAAATGTGGTTGGTGTATGACGGTGATGTCATGTTGAGTACATGCTTTGCATGGAAATGGTGTATGACGGTGATGTCATGTTGAGTACATGCTTTGCATGGAAATGGTGTATGACGGTGATGTCATGTTGAGTACATGCTTTGCATGGAAATGGTGTATGACGGTGATGTCATGTTGAGTACATGCTATGCATGGAAATGGTGTATGACGGTGATGTCATGTTGAGTACATGCTATGCATGGAAATTGTGTATGACGGTGATGTCATGTTGAGTACATGCTATGCATGGAAATGGTGTATGACGGTGATGTCATGTTGAGTACATGCTATGCATGGAAATGGTGTATGACGGTGATGTCATGATGAGTACATGCTAGGCATGGAAACGTGGGTTGTGGCTGTTGATATTGAGGAAGTTGGAGCTTGGAGAGCATGACATTTACAGTATAAATTGTTCATGCATCTTATATTGTGGCTCTTGTAAATTCTTAATATGTTTGTGTGATGCTTTGGTTAGACTGTGCTCGGACCCTGCAATGTTGAGGTTTGTTTTTAGAGCTTACCCTCACTAAGCATTATTGCTTACGCTCTCTTTGTTCAATATTGCAGATCCTTAGTTCGTGGGTTGCTTGTGCAAGTGGAAGGTTCCAAGTGTGGTTTTGGACTTGAGTTTATCAAGTATGGTTTTTAAATGTTAGACATGTAATAGTTTGAGCAATGGGACATGTATGGCTTTGATGAGTAGTTGTTGGTTGTTAGAAGCATGTTTAGACTCCTTGATGCCTTGTTTGTGTGTGAATTGTGTTGCATTGATGAATGTTAACTCATGCCTAAATTGCTCATGTTGATTGGTGCCCTTTGGTCCTTATGAAAGCATGATTTTATGTTTGATTTGCCTTAGGATTGATGTTAGTGTGATGGTTGGGGTTTTTGAGGGATTTAGGGGCCTTCTTGTGCCTTAAATCAGCTCAAACTGAAGGTTCGTAGCAGGGGGTATCGATACCCAACAGTAGGGTATCGATACCTTTTTGGTGATTGAAGCTACTGCCAATTTCGGTATCGATACCCAACAGTAGGGTATCGATACCGCTGAGGAGGGGTATCGATACCCAACAGTAGGGTATCGATACCGCTGAGGAGGGGTATCAATACCCTCCTGACGGGTATCAATACCCCCTTACAGTTGAAGCTTAAAAATTTGGGCTTGAGATGTCCGTTTGAGTTGAAATTTGGCAGAGAGGTATGAAACATGACTAATATCATAATGGTAACTTAAAATTTGGTAAAGTCCTCTTAGTTTCTAGAATTTACAAATTGGTCCCTAAATTCGTATTTCGTGCAATTGAGTCCCTTATTGTTTTCCGATTGCTGTGATTTTTTTAGTATGGTTATCTCAAGAGTATGCCTAGGTTTAATGTGCATCTAGACAAGTTTAAAAAGAAAAAAAAAGGGTCGTTAATCAAGGTTAACTTTCGGGTTGACTTTGGTTTTCCCCGTGTAATCTTCGTAGTTCGCGTCAGCCGTCTAGACCGGGCTACGGGGGTTACATTTGTTGGCATCAGAGCTTAAGGTTTTCGAGACCTTGGGCAGGTAAGTGAAGTAAGTTGTGTTTTATGATTGATATGCACGGTGTTTGCTTATCATGTAAGCATGTTGCTTGTTATTCGAGTATGCTGTAATGAATGATTGCTTGCTTTGTAAGTATGATTGCTTGTGTGACAAGTATGTTGATTGTTTGTTTAAAAGCATGTTGCTCATTACCCATATATGCGGTGATTTGTGATTGTTTGATGGAGAAGGTATGTTGTTTGATCGTACGCATATGTTTGCTTGTTTAGCAAGTTTGCCTTGTAATATGCATGATTGAGCATGTATGTGTGTTGAGTTGCTTGAAGCATGTTGAGTAGAGTCCCATTGCTTCTATTACATCGGAAAAAGAGATTTTTAAGTGAGGAAATCATACTTGAGCCACTTGGACCTTTTCCTTTGCTAACCCAGTTTGTATGTTAATGTGTTGTTGTTGTTAGTTTACTGCTTTTTGGTAAGTTTGAGGCCAAGGCGTGGACTGTGAATCTGTAAGTGGAAACGGTGGGTTCTGAAAAAGGTGAATGATGTTGAGGGATTTCATCGCTTTAGTCAGGGAAGTATGGTTGTACCAGAGTTGAGGTACAAATTGTTTGACTGAGTTAGTGTGTATATGGGTTGGTTCCTGCTTATGAGGAATGATGTGATCGGTTCTGGTGTTAGTGGTGAAAGAGATGACGACCTATGAGTGGGAGTCAGAGTGGTATCGATGTTATAGTAGATAAGCCTTGGTACAGTTTTGAGCTTGTTCCCTTCTGGTTGATTCTAAATCTGTACATTGTTAGCTCTGTAACTTATGAATCCCGGAAGAATTGAGAATGTTGAAGAATCAACTACGAGAACTGTTAGGCCTTATATTCATTAGGCTTAGTGCATCATCTTAGAGTATGACAGTACAATTTGTGAAGAAGAAAGAGTGACGGTACGAGAATGTGTTTAGATTTCAGACAGCTGAAACAAGTGACAGTGAATGAGTAGTATCCGCTTCCGAGTGTCAGCGATTTGTTGATCAGTTAGAGGGTGCTTCAGTCTTCCCGAAGATTAATTCGAGATCCGTTTACTACCAGTTGAAAGCGAGAAAAGTTGAAGTATCGAAGAAGGCCATGACGAGCTTTGAAGTTAGTGGGGTAGCACCTTTTAGAAAATCAGCTGTATGTCAAGTTACGCAACGTGAACTTCGAGTTAATGAAGATGTTCTCCTAGGACATGCAGATCAGCCGAGTGCATTAGAGTAAATCCTAACTATGCAGAAGAAGATGTGAGTTGAAAGAAACTTTAATGGAAGCTTCGACCTTGAAAAAAAAAAAAAAAAAAAAAAAAAAAAAACCATAGTGATGTGTTACATGTATAGTTAGGTCGTGTACATATGCAAGACAGAAGTTGTGGTTTGTTCATTAAGATAGTTGGAAGACCGTGAGAAGAGTTATTTGATATGAGACATAGAGTTAATTACAGTATTGTTTGCTTCGAAGACTTAGAGACAAGCTTGTATAGCAAGAAATGCACAGTAAGTATGTACATATCATCAGAACTTGAATTGTTAGACAACTTAGGAAGGGTTGGAACTTGAACAGCATGAGTTGTTAGAATTGCTTGAAGACTGTGGTCCCAAGATTGAGTACTATCTGAAGAGAGTCTATGTGGTAATCGATGTTCCGAGTTATTTGGTTGTCAGATTAGTGGTTGAGTTGCGAGCTATATTGCTGAATTCCGTTTATCAAATGATAGTAGTTTTGTGGCCGAGTTTCGAGTTGAGACTACTTTGAGTCAGAATGTTTGAAGAGAAACAGTTGCAAGACAGATTCTTGGCACCTCACGTGCAAGGCATAGTAGAAGGAAGACCTTCAGAATACAGTTCAGAGATGATAAAGTTTGTGTTGTTAGAGATAGAATAGTTGTGCCGATTGACATAGTGCTTTGAGACGTATTGTTTCTGTCGATGCACACGGTAGTTCATTTGTATAGCATCTGAGTAGTATGAATACGTATTGTGGGTTGAAGATGAATGATTTGGGATTGAGATGATGAGTAATGTGGTTCAGCATGAGGGTAAGTGTATAATTTGCCAGTATGTTAAGACCGGACGTCATCCTTCTTCTAGTTTGTTATATCCGTGGAAGGTTCTTAATGAAAGTGAGTAATAGGGATTCGAGATTTCAATTAGATTATTTATGAAGATGTCTGCATAGTGTTTGGTTACCTGTCGAAGTCAGATGACCAGTCAGAGAAAGTTATGAGTCGAGTGTTCAAACAGTGTTGCATGAGATTGTGAATCGGGCTAGTTCAGATATTAAATTGTTGCGATTACCACCAGAGTTAGAAAGGGGTTGGTGATGTGATTTGTGTATCTATGATTCGGGAGTGTGAGTCAGGCATGTTCTGTGCTATGTTTGTAGAAGAGATCGAGTTGAGTTTAAACTTGACATGCCTTGAAGAACCAGTTGAGATCTCGGTGTCGATTAGCAAATGTTGTGTGGCGAGTCTAACGAGTTGGTTAGTATGTTGTGGTGAGAGAGGAATGTGTGGAGGAGCATGTTTCAGTGACTCTTCCTGTTCGATGAATTTCGAGGACGAAATTTCCTTAAGTGGGGGAGAGTTGTAACACCCGTGTTTTGGGGCTAGAAGTTAGTCGGGTTAGTTGGTTCGAGTCGGTAAAATTTATTTCAATCAAATTAACCTTAGTGTGAGCAAATTAAGCTTTATTAAAGAGGGAGGGACCTATGTTGTAATTTTCCCCAAAAGATTTTAAGGGGATAAAAATTATCATCTTCTTCCCCTTTTCTTCATTATTTCCCGTGGAAAACACCCACCACCATCTTCAAACTCTCTCAAATTTTCAAGTCACTATTCTCTTTGATTTCTTCATCAATTCAAGGGGTTTTTGAAAGGTAATTATGTTTTCTTAATCTCCTCTTTATCCTCTATCTATCTATAGTCTTAGATTTCAAAGTTATGGAGTTTTGAAAATTAGGGTTCATATCAAAGTTTGGGTTTTTAAGGGGTTTTTCATCTTGTTTTGATAAATTGAGTTGGGGCTTTGTTTAATCATGTTAAAAGGTGTAACATATATCAATTTGGTTGAATTTTGGTAAAAATCCGAAGTGGGTTCTTAGACCCATTTTTAAAGTGTCAAAAACTTAATTTTTGGTGAGTTTTAGATTGTAATTAGAGGGCTGATGGTTTATGTATGCTAGGAGGATGTTTTGGAATCATTTAGATGTCATTTGGGTGTTTAAAAACATGATTTTCTGCTGGGTAAAATATGAGTACGAAAATGGATTTTTGGAGGGTTTTGGGTGAGTTTTGGGAGTTGTTTTAGGTGGGAATTGATAGCCAATGGTAGTACTATGATTATGGATTGATTTGGGATTATTTATGGGTGCAATGGATGTTGGAAACATAGCTTTTGGAAGAGGTATTGGGGCTGTCCGAAATTGCTAAGTATGGGGTTTGGTCATGGGTTGCAACATGGTAAATTGTACTTGAATTGTATTCCGGGTTGATAATTTGATGTTGGGCTGATTTGAGGTTGTTTGAATTGTATTGAGGTTGTTTAGAAGCAAGAATTTGGGTCGGCAAAGCATCGAGAAGAAATCCGAAAACTTGGAGGTGATGGTTGCTTGGTAGTTGAGCTTGGAGGTAGAGGTGAGTGGTTAAATGTTTTAAGTGGTTTTAAAATGGTTGGTTCGAGTATACGGACTAGGTCGGGCTTGGTAGACCCACCTAGAGTTGGGATTAGTGTGGTAGCCTAATCCTAAACTTGATCTAGAGCCTTTGGATGAACTTAAATGTATGAATGCTTATGTATATTGTATTATACATGTGAGTTGAGGCATGTTTTGTATTGCATAAAGCATGCATGGAAATGTGGTTGGTGTATGACGGTGATGTCATGTTGAGTACATGCTTTGCATGGAAATGGTGTATGACGGTGATGTCATGTTGAGTACATGCTTTGCATGGAAATGGTGTATGACGGTGATGTCATGTTGAGTACATGCTTTGCATGGAAATGGTGTATGACGGTGATGTCATGTTGAGTACATGCTATGCATGGAAATGGTGTATGACGGTGATGTCATGTTGAGTACATGCTATGCATGGAAATTGTGTATGACGGTGATGTCATGTTGAGTACATGCTATGCATGGAAATGGTGTATGACGGTGATGTCATGTTGAGTACATGCTATGCATGGAAATGGTGTATGACGGTGATGTCATGATGAGTACATGCTAGGCATGGAAACGTGGGTTGTGGCTGTTGATATTGAGGAAGTTGGAGCTTGGAGAGCATGACATTTACAGTATAAATTGTTCATGCATCTTATATTGTGGCTCTTGTAAATTCTTAATATGTTTGTGTGATGCTTTGGTTAGACTGTGCTCGGACCCTGCAATGTTGAGGTTTGTTTTTAGAGCTTACCCTCACTAAGCATTATTGCTTACGCTCTCTTTGTTCAATATTGCAGATCCTTAGTTCGTGGGTTGCTTGTGCAAGTGGAAGGTTCCAAGTGTGGTTTTGGACTTGAGTTTATCAAGTATGGTTTTTAAATGTTAGACATGTAATAGTTTGAGCAATGGGACATGTATGGCTTTGATGAGTAGTTGTTGGTTGTTAGAAGCATGTTTAGACTCCTTGATGCCTTGTTTGTGTGTGAATTGTGTTGCATTGATGAATGTTAACTCATGCCTAAATTGCTCATGTTGATTGGTGCCCTTTGGTCCTTATGAAAGCATGATTTTATGTTTGATTTGCCTTAGGATTGATGTTAGTGTGATGGTTGGGGTTTTTGAGGGATTTAGGGGCCTTCTTGTGCCTTAAATCAGCTCAAACTGAAGGTTCGTAGCAGGGGGTATCGATACCCAACAGTAGGGTATCGATACCTTTTTGGTGATTGAAGCTACTGCCAATTTCGGTATCGATACCCAACAGTAGGGTATCGATACCGCTGAGGAGGGGTATCGATACCCAACAGTAGGGTATCGATACCGCTGAGGAGGGGTATCAATACCCTCCTGACGGGTATCAATACCCCCTTACAGTTGAAGCTTAAAAATTTGGGCTTGAGATGTCCGTTTGAGTTGAAATTTGGCAGAGAGGTATGAAACATGACTAATATCATAATGGTAACTTAAAATTTGGTAAAGTCCTCTTAGTTTCTAGAATTTACAAATTGGTCCCTAAATTCGTATTTCGTGCAATTGAGTCCCTTATTGTTTTCCGATTGCTGTGATTTTTTTAGTATGGTTATCTCAAGAGTATGCCTAGGTTTAATGTGCATCTAGACAAGTTTAAAAAGAAAAAAAAAGGGTCGTTAATCAAGGTTAACTTTCGGGTTGACTTTGGTTTTCCCCGTGTAATCTTCGTAGTTCGCGTCAGCCGTCTAGACCGGGCTACGGGGGTTACACCTCCAATCTTCACTTGCTCGAACAACAATCTTTTCTTTTCAAACATAGTCACTTCGTCATTGGCTTTGATAGAATTCAGGATATGGAGAGATTGCATACTCATATCTCTTTGTTGTTGAGTAATTTGCTCTCTTTCTCTTTTGGCATCTCTCTTTCCCTTGAAGGCTTCTTCCTTGTATGCTAGCTTTAATCTTCGCCTTTTGTGTGATTTATTTCTTCCCATATTATGACTTTTGTTTCCCTTTTGCTTGGAATTCTCGCGTTTCTTAAATTTGGCGAGGGATTCAGAAATAGCAACGGAGCAAACTCCCTTTTTCATTTTGCCATGCTTACGCCACAACCATAGCATCATAGTATCTTCCAAATAAAGTAAGGCATGCCTAGTCTTTCTAGGACGGTTGATCTTCTTAGCACCATCTACGACGTTTGTAGCTTGGATGTATTGTTCCAAGCTCCACGGAAAGTCATCTACATCCTTCGCGTTCTCATCCCCTTTATAAGACTTGGCTTTAGAAACTTCTATTCTCGAATAAGTTGGAATTGGAACGGATGATGCAGCTCCCCCGTCATGAGCTAATACCTTCTTAAGAAACACCATCTTTTCCTTCATATCTTCCAATTCCCCACGTACAGTCTTAAGCTCTTCCTTTAGAGTTTTGTTCTCTTCTTTGAGGATAACGATTTCACTAGAAAAAATCTCACATCGTTGTGAACACTTACCAATAGTCTCGCTTAGGGCTCTCGACATTTCTTCGCGAAGCTCATCGACTTCCATTTGGCTTGGACGAAGCTCCTCAGATGCAGGTTGATGTACAACCGTCTTCCATAGACATTTATCTTTTGAGGGTGAGCTTTCTCTTTCTTCACTTGGATCTGATGCTTGCTCTTTACCTTCTTTATTATCTTCCGAAATCCCATTTAAGTCATGAGATTCTAGAAGCTCGATCATCTGAGGCGACCTCCAAGAAGAAGCTTCATCAAACATCACATTCCTTGAAGTGTAGCACTTGCAATTGACTGGATCACAACATCTCCAACATCTCTCATCATTGGAGCACCCATAGTCGACGATCCAATCCTCCTCGTAATCAATTTTTGACTCCATGATTGTTGCAAGAGCTGGTTTCTCCATGTCTTCTTCCAACTCTTCATCCTTGTATTTTGTATTTGTATTTGTAGTTGCAACGAGAATTGGTGCCTCCATGTCTTCTTCGAACTCTTCTTGTTCCACTCCAATAGAGAGTCCAGCTTCTGCATCCCATTCTTTTTCGCTGATGGAAGTTTCCAACATGGCATCTCTTTTCTCCTCTTTTGTGGTGGCCATGTTTCCTTGGAAAGTCTGTCTCCTGAGGAATCTGCAATCTTGGGCAAAGTGGCCCTTCTTGCCACAATTGAAGCATTCACGACTCTCCCTCATGGGTAATCTACAATCTCGAGCAAAGTGACCCTTTCTTCCACAGTTGAAGCAATCACCACTTTGTCTTCTATCGTTCTCCTCGTACTGATGGTGATAGTCTTCTTTCCTACGTCGAGCTCCCCCTGAAATGTTACTTCTATCTCTCGAGTGAAACTTGTCTTCTTGCGTCCTTATTTCATTTGACACACGTTATCTTCTTGTCGTACCTTTCCTCTTGTTGGTGAAGAGTGCCTCCTCTTCGTCTTTTATGGTTACGCCACTCATCTGTTTGGCTAATTCCTCCTGGTTAGCCAACATGTTCTCCAGCTCGACTAAGGATGGTTGAGTAGGCCATCCCCTCACAGCAGCGATAAACCCATTGTACTCGGGTCTTAGGCCATGGATGATAATTCTTTTCATCCTTGCCTCGCTAACCTTCTCATCTGGTGCAAGTTGAGATATCTCACGGCAGATAGATTTCACCTTGGTGAAATACTGAGCAATAGATAAGCTTCCTTGTGAGATGCCCGCGAGCTCATTTTCCAAGAGTTGGAGGCGTGCTTCATTCTTCTTTGAAAATAATTTCGCCAAAGTTTCCCAGGCTGCCTTTGGTGTATTCTCATCACGAATATGCTCTAATAGGTCCTCCTCGATTGTGGTCTTTAATATATATAAAGCCCTCCCAGCCTTGATCTTCCATTTTCTCAAGGCTTCGGCATTCTCCTTCGGTGGAGGAGTTGTGTCGGTGCCTGCGACTATTTCCCACAAGTCCTGACCTTGTAGGTAGGACTCTATGCATGTCTCCCAATAACCGTAGTTGTGGTTATTGAGCTTTCTAATCCCATTGCTTGTGCTTCCAAAGTCTGTCATGCTGATTGACGTCCGGCGTCCACTAAGCTTGGTTCCAAACCAATAGCTTCACAGTCCCTGACTATATTCCGGCAGAGTCTCCCCTTAGCACCTTGATGCAACGTCGACTAATGTAAGCGTCCAACGCTTACCGAAACTTTACAGTCCCTGACTGTATTTTGATAGAATCTTCCCTCAACGAACTGATGCACCGACCAATGTAAGCGTCCAACGCTTACTGAAGCTTTCTCCACTGGTAACGGTCCCGAACCGCCCGCTCTGATACCAATTGTTGGAAACCCGACGGACCCAACACACCCACTATGGAGGACCTAAGACTGACCACTAGTGCTACACCAACTCCCTGAGTCGATTAGCCTTTTTATATTTAATTTCTTAGTGCACAATTTAGGCGGCAGTGCCGACCATACACCAATTAGGCGGTAGAACCGACCATATACTATTCAGGCGGCAGAGCCGACCATATAATTTAGGCGGCATAGCCGACCATTAATAATAACCAATTCAGGTGCACCAAAGAAATACATAAATTAAGGCTGAACCGGGAATCTTTTAATTACAAGAGAAAAGAACACTTCTATTAATATACAAAAATACTGCAATACAACAAATACGTACCTTACTTGAATATTTCTTTCAACACTAATTTATTTTCTCTCTTACACTAACACTAACTCAACTTCACTCAACCTCACGTTTTTTTTTCTTCACTCAAACACACAAAGGCTTAGCCTATATATAGGCTTATAAGTTTGTGGACATTGGATCACTATGTCGGTGGACATTGTGATATTTTCATTATTATTATTATAATAAGTATATAGTAGTGGACAATTCTAAACAAATGAAGGCAATTCTAGAAGCATGAAGAAAGAAGTCGATGCTTCTTAACAGTCACCTCTACAAAAGAGTCCAAATGTAGTCCGGTAGATAAAAGGCGTACGGTACTTTAAACAAGATCAGGAGTTCGAATCTTGACATAATGAACGGAAAAAATTAAGTTAAAAGTATCGTCTCATAATAAGTTTTTGTAAAACTCGATTCGAATTAAACAGTTAATGAATAAAATATTGTGATTATAAAAAAAGATTAATATCATATACACTGGCGGTGGAAACGGAAAGTTTCCACAAGCACCTTAGTTTTAGGGTATAAGTTTTAGGTGTAGGAGTTTATAATTTATGGATAGTTGTTTCAATTTAAGGTTTAAGGTTATAATTTAGGGTTTATTGGTTAGGGTTTAGTTTTTAGGGTAATATGGTGAGGATTTAGGTTTTAACCTATAAACCCTAAACTTTAAATTAAAACAACTATCCCTAAATTCTAATTCCTACACCTAAACCCTAAATTCTATACCCTAAACTAATTCCTTATACCCTAAAACTAAGGCGGTAAGATATTTATCCATAAAAAATTTCCAAATGCATACACTATTTGTTGTGCTAAAAAAAAATCAAATTATTACGCCCAAATAACGTGCTCTCGCCTCCCATATCCATTTGCACGACGTGAATTACGATACTTACAAAAACACGATGAATTTTGACAAATTGAAGACTTTTATTCTCATGATTTTATCATTTTGAGAAAATACACCTTAATAAGAGAACTCGTTTTTTATATGTAATCATAATTCAAACCCTATATAAAGTGTGAATTGTGTTTTTTTTAGAGCAAATACTAAACCAAAAACATATTCTTAAAAGACAATGTCATTACTAATATCAATATTGAGTATTTAATTGTGTTTGCAATAAAATGTCATCCGTTACGAATATAAAAATATCGTCACATATTCATATTCGAGAAAAGATAATTTTTTTTTCTCAATTCTGCCACCAAAATCCCTACCTACCGCAACTTAAAAAAGAGCACAATAAACTCAAGAAGTGGTCTCAGTAAAAAAGCGGATAATATTCATCTTAGGAGACCCGGATTCAGTCGCTCTGTTTATAAGATGTATGTACATTGTCAAAGAGTTAAGAATATGTATGAACATATATTAACTTATAACTTTTAGATTATTCCAAAAAAACCCTCTAAAATTGGAGTTAGGTTGAATGATCCTTGGGGGTACAACATTAATGAAGCTTCAAAATTTTCCAAAAATATTCTTTATCAGAACATGCAACAAATCTCCCCTAGTTCTCAACATTTACTGCCGGTACATTGCCATCAAATTTGTGACAACGTGAATTTAAAACTTCTGTACGGTTGCATTTATTATTTTGAGATTTTGAGCTTTTCGAATGGTTCTAATAGAGAAACTTTATTTTTTCATTTTTTAAAATTTAGATTAGAACAATTTATCTATAACCGAAATGGATTTTCTATTTTTGTCAATTTTGTTAGCAAGCGAATCTCTAGATCTACGCTCGGAAGTGTCTTTGAAGCTTATGGGGCAGTGAAGGACGTTTACATCGCTCTCAACAATCCCAGAAGGTCAAGGCTGAAGCACACCTTTGCTTTCGTCCGTTTTGCCCATTTGGAAGATACGTTGCATGCTGTGAAAGCTGGTAACAACCGCATGCTGGATGGTTACAAAATTAGGGTTTTCCTGGAGAAAAGCATCGCTGCGTTTATGTCCAACTATGGCTTCCGTCGTGTTCTTTCAAGCAAAGACATGAGGGATACAAGCCATGGTTCGGTCAGGAAGGATGGTTTCTCTTACAAGGAGGTGCTGATGAATGACTACGTATCGTCTGAGGCTGATATGTTGAAGGAGAAGGGAGCCGATGGTGCTGTTTACAGAGAGAATAAAGAAGTCTGCGTAGTTTCACCGACTAAGGTCTTTGATATTCCTTCTGAGATTCCCGAATCGGAGCTGCATTGGCTTAAGACATGTTTCATTGGGAGAATCAAACCTATGTACGATGCTGAGTTTGCTCAACAGATACTAAGGTCGGACGGTTTCAGGGTTTCCGTTAGGTGCTGGTCAGGCTGCTACGTCTTTCTGCACTTCGAAGAGGTCGAACAAATGCAGATCTTTTGGGACATGAAAGACACTGTTATGAAGGCCTGGTTTGTCGATATTGACACCGTGGATCTGTTTATGAATGGCAAGAAGCTTCATGTCTGGGCGTGTTTAGAAGGGCTCCCGCTGGAAGCGTGGCATGAGACTGTTTTTCAGACTATAGGGGAGTTTTGGGGTCGGGTTATCAGTATTGATCCTGACACTAGCTCTAGGCGAAGGCTGGACGTTGCAAGGATCCTTGTAGGTATCAGTTGCCTTTCGGATATCCCTGCTTGGGTTAGCGTTCGTTTTCAGGGAAGAATTTATCACCTGAGAATTTCGGTTGCTGAGTTTGATGATGATAGGTGCTGGATCGACCAGGACCATCTGATGTCGGAGGCGGTCGAGTCGCCGGGAAGCTGTAAAGGCTCACGCGTGGTCGCCCATAACGACGTGATGCCTTTTGCGAGCCCCAAGACCCTTGGCTCTGAGAAAGCAGGGAAGGATGGGGTTGGTTTTTTTAATGATATTTGCATTGGTGACCTTAAATCGTGCAAGAGTTTGTCGGGTCCTTTGTTCTTTCTGTTAGAATCAAATCATAAATTAATATGAAATTTAAACCCCAGGATCAATAAAGTCAAATCATCAAGAACAATAAACCGAATAAACTGAATGCGGAAGCGTACCTGAATTAATCGATAGATTGAAAACCTTGAATCTTCATGTTGAAATCCCAAATCTTTGGTATTGATCTTCCAAGAAGATAGTTATCTCTTGAAGTAAAACTCTCTGACGGGGAAGGAGAGAAAAACAAGTTAACCTATTTCTTGGGGACCACTACCTCTTTATATAGTTGATTATTAAATCAAACTATTAAATATTTATAACTCTGCCCCTCATTGAATTATAAATATATCTTATGGTATCTACACTTTTATTTCCATGACATTTTAATACCTATGACACGCTTAACTTAATTGGTCACTTTATTTTTGTGTCATACTTTATAATAGCAACATACATTTTACATATGTGCCCACAATTACGGATTTTAATCCAACAATCTCCCACTTGGGCAGCATATGTTTCCTGATAAATGTACAACCTTATGAGCTCAAAATTTTGCTATTATATAATAGGTATTCTATAACAATCTTGTCCATCAACTATATCCACATAGGATCAAAGCGGTCTTCGCCATATCAATCATGACTGGACCCATCAATGGTCACGTATACAAATATAGTCAAATGACATAGATCAATCATGGATGTGTAGCATGGAAAATTACATGAAATGTGAACCATACATGTCTATTTCCAACTGGTCCTCTTAAACCTTAGTGAGATCAACTTTACTGAATTCAGTGTTCATAAACCAAAAAAACTTTATTTCTGCAGAAAATAATCTTAAATAACTTTAAACTGAAGAAACTGAAATTGTGTCTAAACCGAATGAGCATTTTTCAAAATTACAAACTCCCACTAAAATCGAATATCCTTAAATAACATTACACCCACATGAGTAGTGTGCTCATGAAAGACCTAGGGTGACAGTTTCTTAATATGCGCGCAATTATGGAGTTTGTACCAACATGCTCTTTAAACACACAAACACTCTGAATTTTCTTTAACAACTAGGAACGTAATATTTATGTGCTTCAAGTTTGAAGTGTTCCTATTGTGTATAGAATAAATGAATGCATACTTATTGTCACAAAATAACTAAAGTAGTCTTTTTATTCAATCTAAAATTAGCAGCTTATGTGACAAAATTCGTTTGCATCAATATTCTATTAGAATTGAAGTCTGTAAACCTAATGATCTCTAACTTACCAAAACTTCGACATGTGAGCGTGTAATTTTTGTTCTCTAAAAATATCTCATAACTCTATTGGCTGCTATCCAATAGTCCATACTAGAATTTCTTAAATATCTATCTAACATTCCAACAATGCACACAATTTCCGAACGCATACATACTTAAGCATAAATTAGATTCTCAATAGCTTATGTATAGAGAATCTTTTGGAATTTCTAAATTTTCAAGGTTACTTTTAGGGCATTGAGCAAGATAATACTTATCTACTTTAGCAATATGAGTGTCACTTGGTTTACTCCCACTGAACTTGTAGTATATACAAGTGCCAACCGAATGAGATAATCAACATGAAATTTATAATTTCATTAATGAGAGTCCTACTTAAGCTCATATATAGATTTCTTTAATTTACATATCATTGATATTGTATCATAAGACACAACTTTATGATTGTACCATATAAATAGTTTCTTCAATGTCGCCATTGAAAAAAAACAAGCTTAACATCTATCTAATGTAGCTTAAGACTAAAACAAGCAATCAATGTAATAATTATCTTGAAAGAGTCTTTCAATAAAACTGAAGAGAAAGTCTCTAAAAATCAATGTCTTCTTTTAGAGTATATCCTCTAGATACAAGACGTGATATATACTTATCCACATTACCATTTACATCCCTATTGATTTTAAATATTAATTTACAACCAATTGGTTTGCACCTTAAGGTAATGAGACAAGTTCTTAAACTTTATTGTCTTGCATAAAATTATACTCTTCTTGAATGACATCAATCCACTTGTGAGAGTTAAAACTTTTATGGTCTGATAAAAACGAGTGAGTCATTTTCTATCATTCCATTGTTACCTTATTTTCTTGAAGAAATACAACATAATAATTCAGAATAGTATTTCATCTTCCTCTCGTGGACCTCTTTAATGACACTTGTTTTTTTTAAGGTTGTTGAGTTTGTTCTTCTGAAACAATTACCTTATCTTGAATGAGAGTTGTTCAACATTATTTTGTTGAGGTACTTGATTCACTTCTTGATTAATGATAGGCGTGAAAACCTAAACATCATCAAAAGTGATAGTATGAATTAAATTATAATTCAATTCCTCCTCAATAGTAATGTATCTAACCTTATTTCTCCCCCCAAACTCAACATCCTAAAAAAAATTATAAATCTCTCCTTAAAGTAATCTTAATTGTGGGATCATAAAATTTACAGCCCATGGATCACTCAAAATAATCGAAGTAGTTACTCACTTTTGAAGTTTAATTACTTCACATATGTCCTAACTTATACAAAAGAATCAACACTTTGTAACTTATTGTTGTTTCTTTTGACTAGAACCCTTAGCAGCTTTATTCTAATATTTTCTTTTATTGCCCTTATTCTTAGAGACACTAACTAAATGAGCACTAACCAAATGAGTACTTTTACACTTATAATGCTTCAACTTTTCTTCCTCTTGAACATAATGAGAAATGAGCCTAATTAGAGTCTATTTCTCCTTTTGGCAGTTGTAACTGAATCTGAATTGGTTAAACTGTATAGGAAGCGATACCAAAATCATAAGAACAAACAATTGTTAAAGAGTTTGATCTTACGTGCCTTAAATTTTGAAGCAATATTAAGAATTTTCATAATCTACTCCCTCACATTTCCTTGACCCTTATACTTCATAGAAGTAAAAAAAAAACATAAGTGATGTCATCTTAACCTTAATATTTTGGGTAAAACATTTCTTAATTTCTTCAAGGAAACCCTTAGTTTGAGTAGTTTCTTTAAATTTGTGCTCCTAAAAAATAGAATGTTGTACTTTATGATCATTAGACTCACGCGATTCGAACGATTTCACCTCTCAAAATATTTTTTTTATAGGTGCTTACCGCAGTGAGAGGTGCAAAATGTTCTTTCCTTAGTACAAAGTCTATGCTCATACAACCAAATACTATATGTAAGTGTCTTTTCTTATTCCTTGAAATTAGTTTCACTAAACATGGGTTTAGAATGTATTTAATAGATATTGTGACAAGAAATGATAAATTAACTAAATATAGAACAAAAACAAATAAATAAAATTAAAACAAGCTCACATAAATATTCATAAGTAAACAAATAAATTCAAAATAATGGCTAGTTCCCCTCAAGATACCAAGCACAACGTTAATATCAAGTCTTTGGACAGTAATATTAACTGTAAGCGGTACTCTTGTTGTAGCAATCAAACATTGACAATAAACTATGTCAAACAATAGGCTAATCTTTGGACTAACGTATTGCTCACATAAAATACCTTATAATTGTCACATATTTATCGCCACAGTTGTCATTGTAATTTTGCCAAATATTAATTTTCCTTTGGGCCAATTAATAAACGCATGAATTACAAAAACCCATAATCATCTTAATATTTTAAATAAACTAATCTACACAAAAGCGGTCACTTTGGTGACATTATGTTTCAACTAATCTATTAAAATATTAGATGTCCGAAGCCAAAATATGAATTTATTTATTTCAAAAAAAAAATCTTAATTTTTTTTTATCTTTCAATTAAATTAAAAGATAACCAAATTAATAATAAATTTGGATAAAGGTAAACCTCATATTAAGATATCGAACACTCCATTAATATTTCATCGTTGGACAAAACATTAACTTGCAAGTGATATCTTGGTATAGTAATCAAACATTGATAATAAGAACATGTCAAACAGAAATCTTCCTTTGGGCCGATTTATTGCTCACATATAAAACTGAATAATTATCACATGTTTATTACCAGAGTTGCACATGTAATAATGTTAATTATTAACCTTCCTTTGGGCCGATTAATACTAACATAATCCGACTTACATGCACAAAACCTTCTATATTTTAAAATAAAATAATTTCCACAATAGATGTCACTTTGGTGACTTAATGCTTCAATTAAATTATTTTAAAATATATACTATAAATATATCGATATCCAAATTTAAAATGTTGTAACAGTCAAAACTGAAATTTCTAATAACACTTAAGTTTCTGAAATAACCTAAAATAAGGTTGTCTGAATGAGGCTATCAGAAATCGAATAAACCGAATTCTTTGACTGTTTCTCAACAAATTCCTTAAGCATGCATTTGTCATTTTTATTGTTACTATAAAACATAATGCCAAAATTTATAGATCATTAAACTAAATTTACAAACAAACCAAATTAAATCTGTATTCCATATTAATAACAACAAATGCATTACAAAACCAAATTATATAATTAAGATATTAGCAATATCAGTAACACCATGAAACTTCATTCTATTCGGACTCTTGTGCATTCGAATCTTAAACCTTAATACATATCAAATGCCAAAATCATAGACATGTATAAATCAATTGTACTAATTCATAATATATGCACCATCGTCTTAATACATAAAATACCGGAAAAAACTTAACCCAAAATATTTTACGACATATGTTTTCCAGGATCAGAAATAAATATATTATAAATATAAGATGACAATAGCAAAATATTTAACTTAAATCTGATGCAGTTTTATCCCAATTTTGTCTTTAACTACTAATTAAACTTTACTATGTACATTAATCAATGTTTTACACACAAGTCCCTCACCTTTTATTATTATTATTTATGAAATTAATAATAAATAGAGATCAAAACCAGAAACAATCCCATATTATTTAAATCCTTATATGTATTCTGTATGATATAATGTGAAATAACCAGAGAGAAAAAAAAATACGATGCCAAGCTTCAAGTAAAATTCGAAACACAAAGAAAGACTATCCATCAAACCATACGACAAGATCCACAAAAAATTAAACCTAAACTTTTTAGCATCGATATTTAATGTATAAAACAATTATAAAATTCCTTAGAAATTTAATCCATAATAAAACCAAAACCTAAAACTTCACCATTGTTTCGTAATTGAAACATTAAATCAAGATATATAATCTTGAAAACTTAATACCGAATTATTAAAGATAATTAAAAAATTAATTGATTCTCAATGATTCAACATGACGAGGCTCTGATGCCACTTGTTAGAATCAAATCATAAATTAATATGAAATCTAAACCCCAGGATCAATCAAGTCAAATCATCAAGAACAATAAACCGAATAAACTGAATGCGGAAGCGTACCTGAATTAATCGATAGATTGAAAACCTTGAATCTTCATGTTGAAATCCCAAATCTTTGGTATTGATCTTCCAAGAAGATAGGTTATCTCTTGAAGTAAAACTCTCTGACGGGGAAGGAGAGAAAAACAAGTTAACCTATTTCTTGGGGACCACTACCTCTTTATATAGTTGATTATTAAATCAAACTATTAAATATTTATAACTCTGCCCCTCATTGAATTATAAATATATCTTATGGTATCTACACTTTTATTTCCATGACATTTTAATACCTATGAGACGTAGGGATGTAAAAACAGGTCAACAGCTGGGTTTCAGGTCGGGCTCTGTCAGGTCGGGTCAAATCGGTTATAGGTCATTTCGGGTCATTTTTTGTTTTGACTCGATTCGGTTCGGGTTCGGGTTCATTTCGGGTCGGGTTCATTTCAGGTCGGGTTCATTTCGGGTCGGGTTCATTTCGGGTCGGGTTCATTTCAGGTCGGGTTCATTTCAGGTCGGGTTCATTTCAGGTCGGTTCATTTCAGGTCGGGTCAAAACGGTTAATTGACAGGTTGATTTCAGGTCGGTTTCGTTTCAGGTCGGGTTTATTTCAGGTCGGTTTCGTTTCAGGTCGGGTTCGTTTCAGGTCGGTTTCGTTTCAGGTCGGGTTCGTTTCAGGTCGGTTTCGTTTCAGGTCGGGTTCTTTTCAGGTCGGTTTTGTTTTAGGTCGGGTTCATTTCAGGTCGGTTTCGTTTCAGGTCGGGTTCATTTCAGGTCGGGTTCCTTCAGGTTTATGGTTTATTGTGTTATGTGTATTATATATATTGATGGATTATGATTTTTATTTTTACGGATTAGGGTTTAGGGTTTATGGTTAGGGGATTATGTATATGTGATATATATATAGTTGGTACTATTAGATTTATTTTCAGGGTTTAGGGTTTAAGGTTTGGGGTTTGGGGTTTAGGGATCTTAAATTAATACAAACATACCTATATTAATTATATATATTGATGGATTATGGTTTTTAGGGTTTATGGTTTAGGGTTTAGGGTTTAGGGTTTACTGATCTTAAATTAATACAAACATGCCTACATTATATATATATATATATTGATGGATTATGATTTTTAGGGTTTAGGGTTTAGTGTTTAGGGTTTACTGATCTTAAATTAATACAAACATGCCTACATTAATTATATATATATTGATGGATTATGGTTTTTAGGGTTTAGGGGTTATGGTTTAGGGTTTAGGGTTTAGGGTTTAATGATCTTAAATTAAAACAAACATGCCTACATTAATTATATATATATATATATATATTGATGGATTATGGGTTTTAGGGTTTAAGGTTTAAGGGTTTAATGTTTAGGGTTTAGTAATCTTAAATTAATGCAAACATGCCTACATTAATTATATATATATATATTGATGGATTATGGTTTTTAGGGTTTAAGGTTTAGGGTTTAGGGTTTAATGATCTTAAATTAATACAAACATGCCTACATTAATTATATATATATATATATATATTGATGGATTATGGTTTTTAGGGTTTATGGTTTAGGGTTTAAGGGTTTAGTGTTTAGGGTTTAGTGATCTTAAATTAATACAAACATGCCTACATTAATTATATATATATTGATAGATTATGGTTTTTAGGGTTTAAGGTTTAGGGTTTAGGGTTTATTGTTCATAAAATGATACGTACATACGTACATGTAATATATATATTGATGGATTAATGGTTTTTGTTTTTAGCGTTTAGGTTTTAGCGTTTAGGTTTTGGGGTTTAGTGGTTAGGGTTTAGGGTTTATTATTATTATTATTATATACTTAAATACAATTATTATTATTATTATATATTTACTATGCTTATTATTATTATTAGTTATTATTATTATTATTATTATTATTATTATTATTATTATTACTATGATTAGTAATATTATTATTATTATTACTATTATTATTATTATTATTATTATTATTATTATTATTATTATTATTATTATTATTATTATTATTATTATTATTATATACTTAAATACAATTATTATTATTATTATATATTTACTATGCTTATTATTATTATTATTAGTTTTATGATTATTATTATTATTATTATTATTATTATTATTATTATTATTATTATTATTATTATTATTATTATTATTTGTAATTAAATGTATAGGGTTTAGGGTTTAGGACTAGGGACTATGGTTCATTTATTAAATATTAGGGTTTAGGGTTTAAACCCCTAATGTCTAATTCTAAACCCTAAGCATTAAACCCTAAAGCATAAGTAATTAACCATAACCACTAAACCCTCGATCTAGGATTACGGACTATGAGCTATAGATTAAATATTAGGGTTTTATGGTTTAGATGGTAGTGGTTATTGTTTAGGGTTTAGGGTTAGGGACTATGGTTCATTGATTAAATATTAGGGTTTAATGTTTAAACCCCTAATGTCTAATTCTAAAGCATGAGTAATTAACCCTAACCACTAAACCCTCGATCTAGGATTACGGACTATGAGCTATAGATTAAATATTAGGGTTTTATGGTTTAGAGGGTAGTGGTTATTGTTTAGGGTTTAGGGTTAGGGACTATGGTTCATTGATTAAATATTAGGGTTTAAGGTTTAAACCCCTAATGTCTAATTCTAAACCCTAAGCATTAAACCCTAAAGCATGAGTAATTAACCATAACCACTAAACCCTCAATCTAGGATTACCCTAAACCTAAAGGCTTCATAAACATTAAACCCTAATACCATAAACCTAAACATTTAACCTAAACCCTAAACCACAAATTAAGTTCCTAATGATTATTCCCGCCCAAATTTGGTAAACAATAGCCCAACAAACACAACTAAAGCTGAAAACTCATTTTTCCCGCTCAAATATGACAGGTGGCGCTCATTCATTGGTCCGTAAGCTTTGCCACAAATTATGTTCTTCTTCTCCCCATTAGCTGGATCCAGTTGGCACACTGATGTCAGCTTTACATCATCTCAGTCAACTACTATAAATAGGAGAGAGAGTATTGTCAGATTTTAATGACCATATTAATAATATACCATAAATATTAATAATAAAATAAGTAAGTATTAAATAACAAGATAGAGAGAAAAAAGGTATTTTGGGAATTTTACCGGCCATGTGAATTGCCCGGGCACCGAACCGACATTGTTGTAGAGTCAGAATGTATAAAAAAATAATTATTTAGCATTAATTTATTCCTATAATAAAAAATTTAAGTCATGTTATTTTAATTAAGAATATAGATTTAATTTAATAATTTTTACTCATTTAACTTAATTTTATTAAGTATAAAATTTTAAATTAATAATGGTTATTCATTCCACTTAAGTTAATTAAGTATAATAGTTTATCTTTGAAGTTATTTTAAAATAATAGTCAAGTTAATTAGAAATACAATTTATTAATACTTAAAATTATTATTAATTCAATTTATCTTTTAATTGAAGTTAAGTTAATTAATTTATTAATACTTGAAATTATTATTAATTTTAAAATTTTTCAATACTTGACATTATTTTTGGAAAGTGACCTCATGGATGACATCATATGGTCAGATGGATCCAACTAATGGAGATAAAAAACCATGATCCAAGTGAAGGCTAAACGGGCCAGTTATGGACTGCCATGTGGTAGTTTTTGAGCGGGAAAATGAGGTTCATAGTGGTTTTTGTGTATGTTTAAGTTTGGTATATTAGAATGAGCGGGAAAATTTATAACAAAAGGGATTTGGGCTTTGTAAATGGACTTTCAGAGTTGAATGTATGTAATGGACCTTTATTATATGGACTTTATACTATAATATGGATTTATTATTTAAAAAAATATTCATTAAATATAACTTCTTTAAATGTCAGATAATTATCATTATTAGCAAATCAAATAATAGTATTAGTTCAGGTTAATATCAGTTCAGGTCAATATCAGTTCAGGTCAATAACAGTTCAGGTCAAGAACAATTCAGGTCAAGAACAGTTCAGGTCAATAACAGTTCAGGTTCAAAACAGGTCGGGTTCATTTCAGGTCGGGTTCATTTCAGGTCGGGTCCAAACAGGTCGGGTTAAATCGGTTATCTGGCAGGTTAGTCTCGGGTTCGGGTTCGTTTCGGTCGGGTGCAAGTCGGGTTCGGTTACTACAGTAACAGGTCAAATTCGGGTTCGGGTTCACTTCGGTCGGGTGCAGTTCGGGTTCGGTTTCTACAGTTACAGGTCAAATTCGGGTTCGGGTTCGTTTCGGTCGGGTGCAGGTCGGGTTCGGTCTTTGAATTCTCGGGTTAAACCAGGTTCTGACTCGATCGGGTTTCAGGCAGGTTACCAGGTCGGGTCAGTTTTTCACACCCCTAATGAGACGCTTAACTTAATTGGTCACTCTATTATTGTGTCATACTTTATAATAGCAACATACATTTTACATATGTGCCCACAATTACAGATTTTAATCCAACACTTTGAACCAGAGTATGGGCCATCTTTGGAACCTAACAGGTCCCTTCACCCCAATCTAGTGGAGGTCCCGATCAATGTTGCAGATGAGTCCCTCTCCTCATCGAAACATAGTGTCTCTGCTGGTCCTACACTTGATAAGGCCACGGGTCTTTTCTCAATCAAGCCTAAGTTTCTGAGGCTTAGATCCTCAGTTACCTCTAGGTCCCCCAGTTTTTCGAAAAATATATCTCTGAATGGTATGGCTAGCGCACCTGCGAAACTAAGAGTTGCACCCTCTTCTGCTGTTAAAGATGGTAGGAATAACGTGCCTTTCAAGGGTTCTGCGGATTGCCCTATCGTCGATGATAAGGCGGAGGAAGCCAAGGCAACTCTTGAGGTCTGCAGTCTTCTAGGGATTACTTTCGACGCTCCGGATGAGACAGTTTTGAGGAGGCTTATGGAAGATTAATTTAGGGTTGTGGAGGGAGGTTTTCGGTGAGTTGTTATCATGTTGTTTGGAGTAGAGTCTTTTATTTATCTTGGTCTTTCGGGGATGTTTTATTGTTTGTTTCTGTAAGCTCGGAGGCGGCTAGCGGGGTTCTTTTTCTCCTTTTTCTTTCTGAGGGTTCTTGTCGTTCTTCACAAGAATAGCAAATCATCGATCATCTGCTTGCTAAGCTTGGGCCGTTGATTGGAGAAGGGTTTTAACTGCTGGGTAGTTAATCTATGCTTTCGCTGATGTTTCGGAGATGGTTTTTGAGGACGTCATGTTTCCAGTTTTTATGGCTAAGAAGGAGGCATGTTTTGTTGTTCGCTCTTTCTGCTGATCCATTCTTCACCTCTTACTTGTAGAAAAGGTTTACGTATTTGCGGTATCTGGTCCAAATTTTCACTGGTTTGGACGCCCAGGATTAGAAGTAGTGCGGTAGCCTGTGTGAATCTGGTGATGGTTAATTGGTTTCTCAGGGATGCAAACTTCTCGGTGGTTTAGCAAGCAGTGGCTGTTTTGAATGGGCTTGTAGTTTCCTGTAGGTTAGAGTATAGTCGGATGCTTTTGTCTCTGTATCATCGGGTTGCAAACGTTTTTATTGTGTGTTCTGTATGTTGGTAGGGTGCAAGCTTGGTAGCTTTGTTCTCCCTTTGATTTAAGCACTCTTTTTCTCGTGTAGGCTTAGGGTTTTTTTAATGAGGCTTGAATCATCAGGTCTGGTCTGTTTCTGTTCTCAATACATCTATACCTTTCAAAAAAAAAAAAATTTATTAATAAATATTGTTATCATCAACAACATACGAATATCAACAAATTCTATC
Organism: Hibiscus trionum; assembly: GCA_030270665.1. Classification (NCBI taxonomy): domain Eukaryota; kingdom Viridiplantae; phylum Streptophyta; class Magnoliopsida; order Malvales; family Malvaceae; genus Hibiscus; species Hibiscus trionum. The sequence goes on from BSYR01000044.1 coordinate 6,633,099, forward strand.
AAATTATGGATAAATTATATCGTAGGCCCGACTCGTCACGTTATTAATGGTCTCAACCAATAAAAACCATAAATTCATTAATTTTTTTCATGTCATATTTTTACCAGGTGAATTTTCAATCATATTTGTTGTAAATTAAATTTTAAAAAATAATTCTTACCAAGTGAAGATTCACTTGATAATTACGTCAAAAAGAAGATTCACTTGATAAAACACGACATAAATTTTATGAAATGAATTATTTTTATTGGTTGAGACGATGATGTTGCAAGCCGGACCTAGAATATAAAATTTTCAAATTACGAGGATAATTTGGAACTGTGAGCTTTGACTAACTTAGTATTCGGTTGACCTTTGCACAATGCTGTGAAATCCGGTGGATCTTTTGATGATATTATTATAGATTGAAAATCACTATTGGCTTTGAATTACTTTCTGAAGATGACTCAGAAGGGAATTTTTACTGTTTTAGATAAGGAATGAAATTACGTGGATGTTAAACCAATGTAGGATTACATCATTTTCAAATGAAAAGATGGTTAAACTATTCACAAAAAAAAGTTTAGGTATCAACATAGAAAAAATGGTATAGTGCAAGGGTCAAGTTGTAAATTAATTTGTAGAACAAACAGGTTAAATCCTGATTCTGGTCCTTCTATTAGTGGTGGACAAGACCGGGTACCCGGTCAGTTTGCCTAGAATTGGTCTCGATCCTGGTAGCCACCAGTTTTTGGAAACTAGAACCAGTCTCGGTCTGACCGGGTCTCAGATTTTAGGAGCTGATTCTGATACTAGTGGAAATCGATATCAATAACGGGTACCCGGTCAAATGGTCTACTATTAAGAAAATTTGAGCAGCATGAAAAAAAATTCCAACAACCAATAATAATATTAAATAACAAAGTCAAAATATTGTAGCCTTGAAAGTTGAAGTTTTAATTTGTAGAACAAACATGTTTGGTTAAATCCTGATTATGGTCCTCCTATCAATGCTTAATGCTATCACAGTTACAATTTTACTAACATATTAATCCGTATTTTATGAAAAAAAATTATTCGAATTTTTTGAAAGATTGAGATCAAACTTGGCATAATTAAGAATAAGGCTAAATTAAAAATGTAAACATTGAGACACAAATCATTATGCCTAAAATTTATGTAAATTAACGAGCTAAAACTTATGGGAAAGTTAACATGTGTACGACGCGGGTCGCTCTGGATCAGTTACGACAAAGTCCTAGACACTGGAAGGGGGAAAAACCTGTGAGGAGGTTGGCAAACAATTGGGCAAATGACTATTTTAGTGTATTTCTCCTATCTTTTATAACTGGGCTAAAAGCCCGGTATTTTATTTACCGTCAGTTAAATTTTTTTAGTTATGGGTAATCTTCACCTATGGTCCCTTTTGTTTGGGGTTTGTTTTATTTTAGTCACTTGAATTCAAAAAAATTATTATGGTCACTTACGTTAGAAACCGTTTCTGTTTTGGTCACTGAACCGTTAACCTCCGTTAATAAAATAATTAATTTTTAATTTAACCCTCAAACTTTCAAAATTTTATTTTTCACCATCTTCCCCAAAGTAATATTTCTGACACGTATCCAAACAAGTCGAAGCTCCCTTTTTCTGGCATGTATTCAAACAAGTCGAAGCTCCATTTTTAAAACGACCAATGCAAACATTAAATGGCGACGGATCCGTTATCGCTTGGTCTCCAGAAATCCCAAGCAATCCTTCCAGCAACCTAGAAATGATCCTTACCCCACATCCTTTTTCATTCAGGATTCTCTGATAACCACTTAACAAGAGCAAGAGATGCAGAATCTCTCACAGTAATGTTGAAACTCCATAAATACAAGCTCATATCAAGACCGACATAAAACAGCACGAAAACAGTAGATGCAATGGAAGAATCGTTGGTTAAACATTCATTCCTTTCATCTTGTTGTAAAAAATGACTTTTAATAAGAATTGATTCGTCGAAAATCAGCTATTGTTTATCAAAACATCTTCAGGGTTGTCAATTTCAGGACCGAAACCCAAATTGTCCAAGTACGGACACATGTTTTTATCAGTACCCTTAGTAAACAGCCGACAATTGTTTACTAAATCCTTATTAAACCGACTAGGAAGATCATGAATAAATATATACCTGCCCAAACAAGAATCAATTTGATTTCTCACTTTTAGCTCTTCCTCTTTGTTCGTCATTTTCATGGATTCATCAGTTTTAGTGAAATTATGGGGTAAAGCAATTTTGGTATCGACTAAATTTTTATGACTATAATTCAAAACAGTGAGGACCCTAAATTTTTTAGCAGTAAAATTAGAGTAATCAAAGCGAAGCATCTCGATACAGAAAACAAAAAATAAAAAGTAAGACAAACTAAGGCCGATTGATGCAACATTTTGTAGTTATGGGGTTTTTCATCTTCTCCAACTCGAGGGGGAGAACGAATTGAGGAGTGATTTGAGAAAGAAGATATTTTTTAACATTAATTTTAGATGGAACTATTAATCTATATAAATATTGACGCATGAATTCTTAGAAGAAAGGAAATATTTAGTGGTTCTGGCTTATGTGTGAAACATGAAAGTTTAAGATTGTTTTGACAAGGTAAGATACAATATTGTTACTTTGAGGAAGATGGTGAAAAATAAATTTTTGAAGGTTTGGAAATTAAATTAAAAATTATTATTTTTAATTAACGGGGTTAACGGTCCAGTGATCAAAATAGAAACGATTTCAAACGTAAATGACTAAAATAATCTTTTTAAATTTAAGTGACCAAAATAGAACAAACATCAAACAATAAAAACTAGGGGTGAAGATTACCCTTTAGTTATTTACATAAACCCAAAACCCCAAACTCCCCCGACACAAAAGTTACGGCGATGCTGGTTGGCGCCAATCTCCTCCGCCGCCTCCTCCGTTCACAACCATCACCCGATGACGGCGGCAGTGGACTTATCATCACGGCCATCCACCAGCTCCGATCGCACTACAGTTCAACCTCTGAGTTATCAACAAGAGATGTCGGAAATGGTGAAACGAAGAGGGAAAGCAAATGGTTCACGCTACCCCCATTTGCTAAAACCATCAATGCTTCGGAATTGGGAGCTAAACTAGCCGGAAAATCCCATTTGAAATCCCCTTCCACCGCCGCCTCCGCCTATGAAACGACGGCTCTGAAGTGGGTTTTGAAATGCTGCCCGAAGCTGCCTAGAAATCTAGTACAAAAGCTATTTCGTTTAAGACAGGTTTGGTTTCTTTTATTACTGTTCATCGAATATTTTGCTTTTTAGATTAAAGTAGATAACTTTTCAATTCATTTTCACAGGTTCGAAAAGAATCCATAACCATGGAGGTTTCTGATGATGGTTGTCGAGTAGAAAATACTCAAGTTAAAAGGGTAATTTTATTTGAATTTCCTTCTTTTTTTTATGTTACTTAGATTTGGATATATAAGTTTAATTTCATGTGAAGATTGGAGCTAAAGATTCATTGAATGTTGGAGATAGAATCCTTCTTCCTATTAGTGTTGGAGAGTTTCCAGAGGAGAAACAAGAACACGGCCGCACCGATGAAGAATCGAACTTTATCCGAAGCTTGGAGCTTTACAAGGTTCTCTTAAACTGACTAACTTGGCTTAGTAAACATTAAGCTATCTTATATACTCATTTCCAAACTTATGATCCTGCTAGGATCCAGCCATTATTGTTCTCAATAAGCCTCCAGGGATGCCGGTTCAGGTAATCCATCGGATTTTTCTAATTTGTTGTTCCACGTTGTATTTCTAGTATGTTGATTGATTTTGCTTCTTTTTATATTGTTGAATTCATGTTTGAACTTGAAAACAGGGTGGCATTGGCATCAAATGGAGTTTAGATGACTTAGCAGCCGCCTGGTTATGTTATGATTACTCGGAACCACCTCGCCTGGTTAGTGAACTTTGTTATTTGTTCATTTCTCGGGTCAAAGTTGAGTTGCTTTGTAGATGCACCGTGACCTTAGAGTTCCGGTTCATCGTATTCCATATTCTGCACTGCTGTGTTAGAATAGACAACTTAGCATCTGCGCGGTTAGGTTATGATAATTTGGAACCGCCTGGTTAGTGAACTTTGTTATTTGTTCATTTCTCGGGTCAAAGTTGAGTTGCTTTGTAGATTCACCGTGACCTTAGAGTTCCGGTTCATCATATTCCATATTCTGCACTGCTGTGTTAGAATAGACAACTTAGCATCTGCGCGGTTAGGCTATGATAATTTGGAACCACCTGGCCTGATGACTGAACATAAACGAACCTTGTTAATTGTTCATTTGTCGGTCGAGGTTGAGATCCGGAATCCGGTTCACATTCCATAACCATATTGCTAATAAGCAGTTGAATAGTAAAGAAACTTTTTTCCCATTTGACTTGGTGGTAATATTACAAGGGTATATATACTTTTGTTAATTTTAGAAACGTATTTCTCCATGAACATTATTTTCCGTTAATTAGGTGCACAGGCTCGACAGAGATTGTAGTGGCATATTGGTGATGGGGAGAACTCAAACAAGTGCTGCAATTCTTCATTCTATATTCCGCGAGGAATCACTCGGTGCATCGAAACATGTGACTTTTTTGTCTATTCTTGCTTTTCCTTTCGGGCCTCGTTATTATCGGTAGAACAACAATGTTATTGGTTTGGTTATGGCTAACTTTAGTCCCTTATGTTACAAGGATTTTGATAACGAGAAAAGAGTTTTGCGAAAGAGGTATTGGGCACTTGTTATCGGGTCTCCAAGACGCCCTAAGGGAACAATTTCAGCTCCACTTCAAAAGGTTAGAAATCATTAACCATTCTATAAGCTTTGGCAGTTAAACTATATACATTTGCTAAACAATTCTCTGCTTGTGCTGGTTGTAGGTGGTGGTTGATGACGGGAAATCTGATCGAATCACTGTCTTTGACAATTACAAGATTATGTCATCTCAACATGCAATAACAGAGTATCGTGTCATAAAAACATCACCGCATGGTAAAATCATTGCAACGCTTATTTCACGTGATTATCATGATCTTTGCGGAATACATACGAAAGTGTTGTCCGGGTTATGACATTTATCATGTATAAACTTTTCAAATGCTACTTTGGCATTGCATACCTTCTTATGCTGAGTGCTCCAACTCTTAATGCAGGGTACACATGGTTAGAACTATCTCCTCTCACTGGTAGAAAGCATCAAGTATGTATCAAAATCGAGCTATTTTGTTAAATTTTGCTCTCTTTTTTAGTTTTGGCATTCGGAAAATCACTTTCGATTTTGTAAATTCATAGATTCGAGTACACTGTGCTGAGGTACTGGGAACACCGATTGTTGGAGACTACAAATACGGGTGGCAAGCTCATAGAAGGTTGCAAAATCTAGCCGAGTCCGATCTTAGAAAGAACTTAAACAAAAAGGCATCAAAGGAAAACATGCTCCCTTTTGGACTTGACATGGAGAGTGGAAGCATTTCGGATAAGCGGCTTCACCTGCATCTTCACTGTCGGGAAATGATCTTACCGAATGTCTCTAAAGCATTGGAAAATCCGGGATCGTTTTCGGATGAGGATCTTTCAAAGCTCAAGAGCCTGGAAATCGTTGCTCCATTGCCTTCATACATGCTAAAAAGTTGGGATATTTTGGATTCGTGAGCTAAAAACTGGGATCTCGTAACCTTCCAAGTTCTGCCATCATTTTATTAGTTACTACAAATTTTTCTATGCCTTGCTTTGGAAGATATTGTTTTTAAAAATTAATCTAATTGTTATTTTTACAATTTTTTACTTATTTTTTCATTTTATTTCCGACATTAAATTTCAAATATGTCCATTTTATCACTGAAAAATCATTTTCTAAAAAGTCACCATCTTAAAGGTTATCATCGTTGAAATAATCTTACACCAAAATTTAAATGAAAATTTATAAAATAGAATGAAAAATTAATTCGAATAAAAAATTATATCGTACATCAAAGAGAACACATACATATTTTTTTGAATAGTCTAAAGGTGATTATAAAGTAGTATATGTTTATATATATTCTTAACCTTTTAACAATGGGCATATACTTCGTAAAACAGAGCGATTTGAATACGTTGTCTCTTAGAATGAATATATCTGTTTTTTCACTGAAAAACTTGTTAGGTTCAACACGTGCGGATAAAAATCTTCTGCCCCTTTTCGGTGCCTCTACTTATGCCCCAACACTAAAAAACACTACAAAATTAAATTTTAAGCCATAACCCTAAATTTAAATCCTAAACCCTATACCCTAAAAAATACACCATACCCTAAATTCTTTAAACCCTAACCACAATCCCTAACCTAAAACCCTAAACTCTAAACTTAATTTTAAACATAGGGCATAAATAGGGGCACCGAAAATAGTAGAAGATTTCTATCCAACACGTGCATGATCACACGTGCTTATTCAATCGTCGATAAATTATAGGCCCGGTGAATAAGTTGTTTGCAACGGTAAATAAACGGCAAACTCTTCAAATTTAACCTGTTTTTTTTTTTTTTCTATTAGGAAGTGGAAAAACTCAAAGTTCAGTAAAAATATATGAAAAAGTAATTACAAACTACAAAATCAAACTTCAATCAATCGGGTCCATATAACAATCCAAACCTTCAAAAAAATCGGCGCTTGGCTGAGTTGCACCGCCACTATTCTCATCCTCCTCTTCTTCCTCCGGCTGAGTTGGCTGAGTTGGCTGAGTTGCAGAACCTTTCTTCTTCCGTGTTTCATCACTAACAGTTGGCTGAGTCGACGTCGCATTCGGATGCTGAACTTGAACATATCCAAAATTCCCGCCATCACTTTCTCCATAAAACACTAGATCGGGACAAGGTTGCCAAAAGTACTGATTTTCGTTCAATCCCTCCGTCGAAAATGCTCCATTAACATCATTTTGAAAAGGGTACGCTTCTGAATACTCATTTTCGTAATTTCCTGCAGCCATTGGAGTTGCTCCATTGAAATCTTGTTGAAAATGGGAAGCATTGGAATATTGATTCTGATAGGAAGCATTGAAACACTGATTTTGAGCTGCAGTTTCAATGTTATAGGCTGTAGTGTTGTTTCCCGCCATCGAATGTGCCCGATTGATGGCTTGTTGATACGAACCCGTCATCGGAGATGCGCCGTTAACGACTTGCGGAGAATAAGTATTGGGATTCCGATATGCAGTCACAACTTCCATTAATGGATTCTGAAATGCAGACACTGTATTGTTGTTTCCCGCCATCGGATTCGGATTCCGACATTCGGGCGTAACCGTAGAGGCATACATTGTATTGTTGTTTCCCACCATCGGATTCGGATTCCGACATTCAGGCGTAGAGGCATACATTGTATTGTTGTTTCCCGCCATCGGATTCCGACATTCAGGCCTAGAGGCATACATTGTATTGTTGTTTCCTGGTATCCATTGTGCTTCATTGATGGCTTGCTCATAAGAACCCGCCATCGGAACCCAATGTGGTGACACACCATCCATAAAGAGACTCTGAGACTGAGATGCATACATTGGATTATTGTTTACCGCCGTCGACGATGCTCCACCGACGCATTGCTTAGAAGAATTCGGCATTAAAGATGCTCTATCAGTAGGCAGAGGTGAGAAATTAGCATTCGAGTTCCGATTATACGAGGCATATGTTGGCATATGGCTCGATAATGGTGCCGGAGCTAAAATCCTGGCACGTTTATTAGTATCATTTGATGCTGCCATCAAAGACTTTCCTCTATAATCTCGCCGAGAAGAATTGTCCGGCGTCGTCGGAGGTGGTTCGTTAACGTCTTGCCCGGAAGAACACGCTTCTAAACTATGATCTTCATCTTCAGACTCTTTATCTGTTCCACCCTTCTTAGCTCTCGTCAAATATATCTTACAGAGAACGCACTTATCAAGCTACAATGCAGAGTTAAATTATTATTATTAGTCTATAGCACGATGAAAATTACGGCCGCAATTTAATACTATGATTTCCGAACATTATTATGTATAGAAAAGTAAAGAGATTTTACCATCATGTCTCCGAAGGGCTGGATTTGTGATTTAGTACTTATGCTGTCTTTATTAACCTGATATTCATGCATCTTCCAGTTGGTTTTTATGATTTTAGAATCCCGGCGTAGATAAAAATCGAGGTTCGATTTGCATCCGATGACCGTGCCATCGAGAGTGACGGCTTTATTCACTCCGGTCACCTTCCAGAAGCCGACACGGTTCCCCGTCTCACGGTTCGGTCTCCCACCTTTCGGATATTTTTTATTCCGAGGCGAAAAGAAATACCATTCCTTTCCTCCATCGCTCTGTTTGTACGATTCTGTAATACGTAAAACAAGTCATGTTCTCGAAACGGTAATAAGGATTTAAATTGCGTTTGCGGCCGCGTTATTTAAAACTTAAAAGTATCGTTTAGTCAACTTACGGCTGAGTTGGGAAGGATCGCTGTCGTAGATATTAGTCTCATGGAAGTAGTCATTAGGAGGTAAGGGTTCGCCGTTAACCTTCTTCATCAAGTAATACCCAACCAACTCTTGGTCGGTCGGAACGAACCGATACCCAACAAGCTTCGAGCAAAAATCATCATCTTCATCGGCGGTGGCGTTCTCGCCGTCTTCGGGAGCAGCAGGGTTGATGTTGGGGGCAGCCGAGGAGTTTCGCACGGTGGTTTGATAATAGATACCCTGCGGTGTCGAGAAGATTTCTCCACCTCCGGCGTTGGTGACGCCGTGGCGCGCAGCACCTGAGAAGTTTTGCGCCATATTTTGGTTATCGGAGTTTTCTGCCATTGCTTGACGATCAAGGAAAGTAAAGAGAGAATTAGGTTAATTCTAAAGTAATTTTCGGTTAACTGAGTTGTTTAGACGAAAATTAAGGTTTTGTACTTAATTAAATACTATACTGTACGGCCTACTTCGACTTTGAAATAAACAAGGTATTTTATTTTATATATTTAATCTATTTTTCCATTTTTGGTGGAAGTAGATAACGCGGACAGGAAGGAGCTTGGAATTTATCTCTACATTTATGTTAATATATCTATTTACTCGTTTATTGTATTGTGTTATTTCATTTTTATTTGTTTAATTTTTATAGAGTTAATTCCACCACGTACCCTCAAATTTTGGTATCAATTTTAAATTGATCTTCAAACTTTTAAATATTTCAATTTTATCATTAAATTATGACCCTCGTTTTAAATTCGTCCCCAAACTTTTGGAGTTTTATTTTCATCCCCAAACTATGATTTTCATTCTGAATTATCCCCAAACTTTTGAACCTTCAAAAGTGTATTGTGTAATAAATGATGTGAGATAAATGATAATTTGAGGGTGAAATTGGATGTTTAAAAGTTTATGAACTAATTTAAAATGTGGGTCATAGTTTGGGGTGAGATTGGAATATTCAAAAGTTTAAGATCCCATTTATATCAGAGTAATAGTTTGAAGATGGGAATGAAATGTTCAAAAGTTTATGGGCCAATCTATAATAAGAGTCATAGTTTTTGGGGTCTACGATACAATTAACTATTTTATGAGATTTTCAATGTTCGATAGTCATATGAATCTCAATCATATTCTTAGCCGAGTTGGTCAATTCCCTAAATAAAAAAAGTTATTCCAATGATATTGTTTCATCTATAATACTTGAACTGATACATTACTAAAGGGACATCGAACTCTTTATTATTTGATATAAATTAATCGTTAATCAAATAGTCATAGATGGAGTCGGAACGAACATCAAAAGGGGACAAATTATTCAAGTAGTAATAAATAGAAAATGAGTTACTTTTGTTAGATATGCTTATTTCTCGTGTTTATTTTCTTTTCTAGGTCAGAACTAATATTGAGACTAAAATACAAATATTGAGTTTTAAATATTATGGGTCATTGACGAAATTTAGGTTTAAAATTAAAATTATATTAGTTATATATTAAGATTCCGGTTAATTAATCGATTACAAGCTGAAATAACCGATAACCAAACTTTTAAAAAAAAATTAATCGTCTATCGACCGAACACTTCAATGACCAACTAATTTACCAAACTAAATTGAATTTTAACCGAACAATGAACAACCTAATCTTCTCAAACTTGAAAGGATAGAATTGAAACGTTCTGAAAATATAAAGTGTAAATTGCACTTTGATGATTTGGATAGTTATTGGATAATGACATGTATTATGTATTTTCATTTGAATTAAAGTAAAAAAAATAAAAAAAAAGGATATTGTTGGAAGCGTCGGTGGACACTCGATATAACTTTATAACTCAAATAATATTATTACATTAGAAACCAAAGAAAATAAATATAAATGTGCTGCTGCACTTTCTTTTTACACCAAGAAAAACACTTTGTGTGTTTTTTTTCTTCCTTATTACAAGCTTTGTCTAACTCTTATTTATAGTGTTCCTAAACCACCTATGAAGAGTTCAATTTGCTTTCCGCCATTAGACTTGCTTAATTGCTAAGTAATTTTGTCAAGCTTGCCACGTTCATACTCTTTATTGTCAAACTAAGAGTTCAAATCAAGTTTGAATTCTAACACTCCCCCTCAAACTTGATTTTTCATGCCGAGCTTTTCTTTGAGTCGATGAAATACATCTGCTTTCAACGACTTTGTAAAAATATCTGCTATTTGATCTTCTGTCTTGCAATAGACAGAAAAGTGAAATATTTTGAGTTTCGTAATCCTTGTACCTTTCTGGAACTCTTCTCTCTCTTGTAGATCTTCGAACTTCTGTCGGTTGTACATCAGGATTCTCTGTTCTGCTATTGTTTGATGAGGATGACTCAGTTGGATTTTGTTGAGGACTTTGATCATCACCTTGTTCATCTTGGTTGATGAAGTCGTCATCATCTTGTTCTTCGTTAAAAAATAGTCCTTCAACTTTCTTTTCTTCTAAGTTCCATCTCCAGTGTTCTGCTTCATCGAACTCAACATCTCTTGAGATTATCAACTTTTTGGTTAAAGGATTATAGAGTCTGTAAGCCTTACTTCGTTCATCATAGCAAATAAAGATACATTTCTCTCCTCTGTCATCAAGCTTCTTTCTGATCTGCTCAGGTACATGGGCATATGCGATGCATCCAAAAATCTTAAGGTTTCCAATTCCTGGTTTTTTACCGCTCCATGCTTCGTCCGGCGTCATGTTCCTTACACTCTTTGTTGGGCAACGATTTAACAGATAAACTGCACATCGAACTACTTCGGCCCAAAAATTTCTTGGTAGATGCTTACCTTTTATCATGCTCCTCGCCATGTCGAGAATGGTGCGATTCTTTCTTTCTGCAACTCCATTTTGTTGAGGTGTGTATCTAACTGTCAACTGGTGAATTATGCCATGCTCCTTGCAGAAGTCTTCAAATAACTTTACTGTATACTCACATCCTCTATCAGATCTGAGTATCTTTAAGTATTGACCGCTTTGTTTTTCTGCCATTGCTTTAAATTCTTTGAACTTATCCAGTGCTTCCGACTTTTGTTTAAGAACATAAACCCAACACTTTCTGCTATAATCATCAATAAAGGTTAGGTAATACCTATTTCCTCCAAGTGATGGTATATCAAATGGGCCGGCTATGTCAGTGTGGACGATCTCTAATGGTCTTCTGGCTCTCCATGATTTGCCAACTTCAAAGCTTTGTCTGTGTTGTTTTCCTTTGATGCAGGCCTCGCACAATTGATTTGGAGGTTTGATTTCTGGCAATCCATTCACCATTTTTGCTTTTGATAATAACTTCAAGCCAGAAAATCCAAGATGTCCGTACCTCAAGTGCCACAGCCACGAATCGTCCTTGATTGAAGTCTTCATACACTTTACTTCTCCTGACTCGATGTCAATAGTAAAGAGACGATTCCGCGTCATATTGACTTGGGCAACCAATTCTCCATTTCTATTCTTGATTGAAAGTGAGCGGTTCTTCATCTGCACTTCATATCCTTTTTCTAGAAGCTGACCAAGACTGATGATGTTGCTTTTCATAGCTGGTACATAGTAAACGTCTGATATGTATTTCTTTTCTCCATTTTTCTGAGTAATCATGACTTTGCCCTTGCCTTTAACCTCTGCGTGCGAGTCGTCACCAAAAAATACTCGTCCACGGATCGTTTCGTCCAACGCCACAAAAAACTCTTTTCGACCACACATATGATTACTGGCACAATTATCGAGATACCAAATATTTTCCTTTGATTCTTCATTTTCTTTATAAGTGAGGAATACATGAGATTCTTCGGCGTTTTCTTCTTCAGCTGTTGCTACATTAATTCTTTCTTCGTACTTTGGAGTTGATCTACACTCGTAACTATAATGACCATACTTATTACAATTATAACATTGTACCTGAGATTTATCTCCTTGTTGATATCGGCCTCTTCCTCGACCTCTATATCCTCGTCCACGACTTGGTGATCGGTAATTTTCATTTGCTTGGTTGCTAACATATGAACGATCGCCACGTCCACGATATCCACCATAGTTTGCTCTGCCTCGTGTGTAGCTGCTGCTAGCTCTGCCTTCGTTGACGTGCAACTTGCTTTGAAGGACTTGCTCCAGATTTTCACTTTCTTCATTTAGCTTCATTTTCTGCTCATGGGCTTGGAGTGATCCCACAAGCTCATCGATCGTCATTTGAGTTAAATCTTTTGATTCCTCAATTGCCACGACCACATAACCAAATTTTCGTATCAATGATCGTAGGATTTTCTCCATCACTCTGACCTCACCGAGTGCTTCGCCATTTCTTTTCATTTCATTTGCTACGGCTTTCACACGGCTAACATAGTCATCTATGTTTTCCGTGGTTTTCATTTTTAGCATCTCAAACTCGGTTCTAAGTGATTGAAGACGTACCTTTTTTGCTTTCTCAACTCCTTGGAGTGATTTTTGCAGAGTTTCCCATGCTTGCTTCGCGGTTGTTGCTTCTGCAATTTTTTCAAAGTTAGACTCATCTACTGCTTGGAAAATGTAATATAACGCCCTTTGGTCTCTTTTAAGAGCATCTCTTAGTGCTTTCTTCTCTTCGTTGGTTAGAGCCGCTTCTGCTGCTGCATTTTCTGGCTCCACATATCCTTTTACGACCATGTCCCAACAATCTTGCGAACCGAGTAGCGCCTTCATTTGAATACTCCAGTTGCCATAATTTGTCTTTGTTAATCTCGGGATTTGTGGCTGGATCATGTGCTCCATCTTCTCGTGGCGTGAAATTCGAACTCGAACTTGGCTCTGATACCACTTGTTGGAAGCGTCGGTGGACACTCGATATAACTTTATAACTCAAATAATATTATTACATTAGAAACCAAAGAAAATAAATATAAATGTGCTGCTGCACTTTCTTTTTACACCAAGAAAAACACTTTGTGTGTTTTTTTTCTTCCTTATTACAAGCTTTGTCTAACTCCTATTTATAGTGTTCCTAAACCACCTATGGAGAGTTCAATTTGCTTTCCGCCATTAGACTTGCTTAATTGCTAAGTAATTTTGTCAAGCTTGCCACGTTCATACTCTTTATTGTCAAACTAAGAGTTCAAATCAAATTTGAATTCTAACAGATATTACCATAAAAAAAAGGAAAAAAAGTTGATGAATTATTAACGGTATATCATATGGCTTGTTGTGAATAGCATGTAAGATATGACATGATTCTATATGATATAATGTCACAAAAAAATTATTACGTGTAAATTATAATTTTGATCTTTATACTTTAATTTTCTTATTTGTCAATTCTTGTGCTTTTTTATTTTTTAGATGTTTAGTCTCTAACTCTTAATCTAAAAAAGACAAGGATTTAACATAATTAAAATAAATAATGATAACTAAAAAAGACAAGGATTTAATATAAAAATTACATCTTGCATCTAGTAAAAAAAAGTTACAACCGATGAGTATTAACGGTTAAAGAGCACTGTAAGTTGATCCTGTCAAGTGATTCCAGTAAAAAGATAAAACTGTAATCGTAGGTGATTTAAGTTAAGTTTAAACAGTTTTATTTGTACAATATGTGTTTTATTAAAATATTATAAATAATAAATAAATATTATCTTATAATCATACAAAATAATGCATCGTCAATTGTAATATTTTTTTTTCCTTTTTTACCTTCAAAATTTATCTAAATATGAATTTTATCCTGAAATTTAGAAATTAATATTTTTAGTTCGTCAAAATATTATCTTCTTGACGATTTGAAAATATAATTTTGACATTAAAGTTTAATAATATAATTTTGACATTAAAATTTAATAATATAATTTAATTCGTCAAAATATTATCTTGAAGCCGTGATTTTTGGTTAATTGGCGATCTGTTACACGTGAATTATTAAAATATAATTTTATTGCTAATTATTTGTTTATAAATAGGTAAACTGTTGATTATAAAACCTATGATTTAACATTAAAATTTAATAATACTCTCCCATCCAATTGGCTTAACTTTTTTCTTTCTAAAGAGTACATCGGACAAAGCTCAGTAATTATTTTTTTATGTTTTGATGGCTCATGTAAGAGGTAAACGTTGGTTACAAATTTTAAAATTATTTTATGTTTAAAACGAGAATCAAACCTTCGACTATTAATTAAAACACATTTTATTTTCATATTAATGATCCACAACAAAATTCAAGATAACTTAAAAAGTTTTAACTGATGAAACGGGGATGGAAAATATTGCATTTGGGCCACCCAATTATTAAAAGTTATACATGGATCACTCAATTACGGGTAAGGTTCATTTAGGTCACCCTTCATATTTAAAAATATATATCGATTTGTGAATTATATTAATTAATAATTTCAAATGGAGTATTCTAGTGTTAACGAGAGTATACAAGTGATTTTGAAGAATATATATATGTGTGAAGGGTGACCCAAATGTAACTTTACCCACAATTGAGTGACGCAAATGTAACCTTTAATAATTGGGTGACTAAAATATAACTTTTCCCATAATTGAGTATCCAAGTGTAACCTTACTTATAATTGAGTGACTCAAATGTAACCTTACTCATAATTGAGTACTTCCATTGTAGTTTACCCAATATTTTATCAAATTTTTCATCGGATTTGGATAATATTTGGATGCTTAAAGTATTATAGGAAAATTCTACAATGTGCGACGAACATCGATGAACACCACTAATGATGAACACCTATGAACACCATTAAATTAATTAATAAAGATTTAAAATTTCAAGAACCCATCATACAATTAATAATTATTTTAAAAATTCAATTAAATTATTTTATATATATTAAAATTTTATTTTTTTAATAAGGGTAAACTATATATTTAGTACCTCACTTATTTCGGTATTTCTATTGAACCCTCATTATTTAAATATTATTTTAATTTGACCCTATTCTTTATAAAAAATAATTTAACCCTCAACCTAAAACCCTAAACTATTAAACCTTAAACCCTTAAATTCTTAAACATATACCCTAAACCATATACCATTAAAAATAATTTCATCATCATCGATTCAATTCAATTCAATGAATCATTGAATTCTCCTAAAAAAATTAATTAAATTATATTTTATATATATCAAAATTATTTAAACTCGAATCTCCTAGAATTAACACTACCATCTTATTTGAGATGAAGAGGACATCACAATTAATCATAATTAATTTAATTATATATTGTGCTGATATAGTAATATAAATTCAGATTTTTATATATTGTTCTGAACCATATTATAAAAGATCATTATCTTATATAATGGCGGTAAAAAATTTTCTCTCACAAACATCTAATTTTTATGATTTAGAGTTTAGAGTTTAGGTTATGATTTTAATGTTCAGGGTTAAGTTTTAAAGTTTAAAAATAAATTTTATGATTTAAAATTGGGGTTAAGGTTTAGGATTTAAAGTCCCTAAAAAGAATACGTGAAATTTTAGAAGCTCGTTTGTAAAAAAGATTTTTTTACTAACTGTGCATCAAATAATTACTCTATTATAAATTTTTGGCTTATATCACAATTAAGTACTTAAAATATACTAACATTTTCATTTAGGTAAATATATTTTTGGTCAAAATATGTACCTAAAATGCATATATTCATTTAGGTTTCAAAAGTTGACAAGTAACATTTATTAAAAAAAAATACATTATGTACATATTTTGTCTAAAAATGATAGTTTAGGCACCTACTTTAGCAAAAAATAAAAATAAACCTTAACTACCTACTTTAATGAAAATATACTTTAAATACATAAATGAAAAAAATTGTTATACTTTAAGAAATAAAAAAAATTTCTACCCATTTTGGTGCATCTACCTATGCCTCCAACATTAAAAATACAATTTAAGATATATGATGGGAGTTTAAGGCTAGAATTCAGGGCTTATGATGTATGTGGTAGGATTTAATTTATAAGATTTAGGGTTTAAAGATTGCGATTAAAATATATAGTTTAATTTTTTTTAGTATTGAGACATGGATAAAAACCTTAAAAAGGAAGAATATTTTTTTCAGAAAATTTACCCGTATATTACTTTTAGATTTTTTTATTCCAAAAGTAAAGAACCCATCAAATTATTTTCAGATTTAAGGATGTTTATTGTGCAAAAAAGTGAAGACATAGGACTACAACCTGTCTTTGAACAGTACGTTTCCCATGCACTGTTCAAAGTCGAATGATAAATCATGCATCTTAAAAAACCATACTGCTACGTGGCAGAATTTGGGGTGTGCAACCACTGTTCAAAGACTGATTTTCCACCCTCCGTTTTTCTACGTGGCTTTCCAGTCTATGCATTAATATCGTTTATTGTTGCACTGTTCATAAACATAGTGTGAGCAAACCGTTTTTAAACAGTGCACGAGTTGCCCAGCAAGTGACACATGACATCATGCTAAGTTGATAAAGGGGAGAATAACACTCTGTTTTTAAACATTAGCACAACCTAAAAACCACTTTTTAAAATTGGATTATGATATTTCAGCCTTTAAATCTCCTACTCTCTAATTATCCCTATTCTGAGAAATAATTTCAAGGGAATACTATTGTTGAAATAAAAAATTTAAAACTAATATTCAGGTAAAATTCCAATTTTGTTCATACTTTTAATATTTGCATGTGATATAAACCTAAAAAAAAAATTAATAGAAGATATATACGCTAAAAACTCCAAATACGTTACAATTTGTGCTGGGAAAATATCAGAAAATATACATAATCAAAGTACCATCTAAAATCCATGCAAACCACTATAATTTTTTTTACAACCGGTGAGGCTTAAGAGCACTGTAAGTTCTTGGAGATGGTGAAGAAGAAGAAGAAGAAACAGTCGATTCCTCATCGGATTCCTCAGTCGATTTCCGATCATTATTCCCATTCCCATGTTTTCCGTTCATGCAAGGAACCAATTTGTACGATTCTTTTCTCTCGCAGGTCCATTTTCTCGAGAAAAACGCAGCACAATCGGCTTTCGATCTTTGCTCCGGCAAGTCCAGAATGCAGTTCTTTCGAACGTCGAGTTTCTTCTTCATTATCAAATCTCTGCAAGCAGGTCCGACTTGTGTGAAATAATTGCTCGACAAAGACAAATTCTCGAGCTTCGGAAGCTGGCAAACGATTTCCGGGACTTCGCCGTAGAACTCATTGTTGGCTAAGTTGAGTAACTCCATCTTTCTCAAGCACCCGAACGAGTACGGGATCGGTCCGGTTAGTTTGTTCGTCCCGACGTCGAACACGGTGGCTTGACTCAGGTTACCGATCTCGTACGGCAAGCAGCCGGAGAACTGGTTGTTGAGAAACAACACTTCCAAGAGATTCGGAGCTCGGCCGATGCTCTTTGGGATCGGACCCGTGAAGAAGTTGTTCGCGAATGTTAGGTAAAGCACCGGCGAGTCGCCGATGTTATCCGGCAGCGGTTGTTGGAATTTGTTGTTGTTGATGAAGAGGACATCGAGGTCTAAGTTGAACACCGACGGCGGGACCAGCCCTTTGAAGTTGTTGAACCTTAAGTCGAGGAAAGTTAAGTTCTTGGCGGCGAGTACTTCCATGGGGAAATCACTTTCTAGCTTGTTGTTGCTGAGGTCGAGTTCGTACAAGAAGTTGATTTTCGAGACTCCGATGACCGGAACTTTGCCGGTGAAGTTGTTGGAATTGGCGTGGTAGATGGCTAAATCTTCGAGCCTGTCGATGAAATCATTGAGCGGAAGATTGCCGTTTTTTTGCCCGACGAAATTGGCGCCGTTAAAGTCGACGACGGCCACCGCTTTTTCGTTCACGTCGGGGCGAACGCTGCATTTAAAGCCGGAGTACTTGCAAACGTCGTTTCCCGTCCATGTTTTCGTGAATTTGTTGGGTTGAACTATCTTCTTGAAATTCTGAATTACTTTGAAAGCATTTGCAATACGTCTGGTTTCGAAGCACCCGAATTCATTCCGGTAGCCACAGTTAGGCGGTGACGGTGATGGTGGTGGTGGAGGATGCGGAGTTAGTTTCGGTGGTGGTGGAGGATGCGGAGTTGGCTTCGGTGGTGGTGGAGGATGCGGAGTTGGCTTCGGTGGTGGTGGAGGATGCGGAGTTGGTTTCGGTGATGGTGGGGGCGGACATGGAGGGGGAGGAGGCGGAGGACAATCCTCGGTGTCCGGAGACGGGGCGGGAGCGACACCCTCGCCGCCGCCGCCAATAATTATCTCCAGCGCTTCCCGATTTGCCACCTCATGGGACAAACATGGATTTAAAACGGCAATCAATAATAGAATTGCAATTGAGAAGGGAATATTATTACACATTTTTTCTTAGACAAAGATTTCTTGAGAAAGTGCCTGAAAGGCCACGGCAGATATATAAGAAAAATGGAGGGAAAAACCATAATTGACGGAGGTGAAGCTTTCAGGACAAGGTAGGAGCCACGGGGGGCTGCTGTCCTATTTCTTGTCTGAAAATGACATCTTTGTTAAGTACCGCTTGCTTTGTTATTCGATTCCTTGCATAATTGCACTTTATAGATCGACTCATTAATTATTTCATTTTCAGCTTTTACATTTAATTTTTTTTTCTTTCCTAATAATTTTTCAATAATCTGATCACATTCTAAAAAAATTTCTGACTCGACCTTAATTTGTTTTTTTGTTTTTTAAACAGATTAGAACTAGTTAGTTCTGAGTCAAATGACCATCACTAACTATGATTGTTTAAACCCCCGCCTTTATGCAAAATTATTATTTTTCACGAGTCGATCTCCTTATTAGGCATTTTGAAATGTTTCGATTTTGTGAATTCTTAAAGGATTTCGACAGGGTCTGAAAGATAAAATTCTTTTAAAAAAATATGCATTATATTAATGTCAATTGTATGTATTCACACAATAACTCTGGAATAGGGAGGGGCACGGGTCGGGGTTTACGCCTATCTGGACCCGATCCAAAATAAATATCTTAAACTTGTACTCGATCCGAATATATACTTTAAAAAATTCGACTCGACTTGAAAATAAATATATTAAATTCGACCCTGACCCGACCTATATAAATTAAATTAAATTAAATTTAGAGACCTAATTATTAAAAAATAATTTTAAGGGACTTAATTGTAAAAATTATAATTTAAAGGACTCAATTATAAATAAAAATTCAATTTTAAGGACTTAATTATAAAAAATATATAAAAGGGTATTATTATAAATATCCCTAAAAAATTTAGGAAAAACTATACTATTAATCTCGGGTCAAGACGGGTCGGATATTATTCACCCTAAATCCAAACTCGACCCGACCCAAGTTTATCCTCAACAAAAATCCGACCCGAACCTGAACTTTTTCCTTAAAAAATCTGACCCGATCAGCCCAGGTCGAGTCGAAACCCGTCGGGTCCGGGTAAAATGCTCATCCCTATTCTGGACGAACGATGTTTCACATAGTTCTTTCTAGGGTAAACTACACCGGTTACCATTGAACCATTTAAAAATATCTATTTTGACCATCGAACTAAGCAACTCATCAATCAGACCACCAAATTTATTAAATTGACCTATTTTTACCATCGTCGTTAAAAAGCTAACAGAGGGGTGACAGATGGGTGACGTGGTAGTTAATGAAAATTTATAAAATTACACATTTGGTCCATGCTATTTACCTATTAAATCGATTTGATCCTAAATTTATTTTAATTAAATAAAATTAATCAACCAATCAGATGATGACAAAGGCAAACTACATCGGTGACCATTGAACTATTTGGGGTATCTATTTTGACCACCGAACTAAGCAACTCGTCAATTAGACCACCAAATTTATTAAATCGACTTATTTTTACCACCGCTATTAAAAACTAATAGAAGGGTGACATGGCAATTAATAAAATTTATAAAATTACACATTTGGTCCCTGTTATTTACCTATTAAATCAATTTAGTCTTAATTTTATTTTGATGTAGTCCACCGACAGGCTAAATTATTTTAAACCAAATTTCACTCATTTCATTTCCAGTGCAAGCAAGTCGCTATAAAGGGTCACACTCACGCCATTGATATAAATTCCTAGTAATGCTTTATAAAAAGGTATTGGAAGCACATGCCTTAGATAAAAGAGTAATATCCACCCACTTAAAGACAACTTAAAACCCCATTTTTTCCCTCAATTTGATCTTGAATTAGATAGTTCCAAAAGTCACCATAAAATGAAAAAATGGGGGCAAAACGAGGCGACGTCGTTTGCATAATTTTGAAAATTATATATGATTTAGAAAAATTTTAAATTTTTTTATGTATTTTCTATTAAAAATCTATTTTCGCCCCCCTAAACTTTTATAGGTTCGCCCCCTTAAAAATTTATAGGTTCGCCTCCCATAATCTAAAATCCTGAGTCCGTCCCTGCATGTAATGGTAGCCAGTTAGGTTTCAAAAAGTTCACATGCAGAACAAGCCCCATGAGTCAATAATGCAGCGAAAATACTTTTGAGAATTTTCAAACCGTATCCAAAACATCATTGCCGGTGTGCTGAAACGTAAGCTTATCTCTTTTGAATGGTGGGCGATTGCGTTTGCCGATTGGCCCTCAGGATGCTGCTGGGCCTGAGTTTGTTTTGTTTTTTTTATCTAGGTGTTTCAAGGTCGATTGGCTTGTGGCCATGTGCATATTTCGTCATCTTTGATATCTTTGTAATACGTAGGAGTGAGTATTAGATTAATTTATACTGAATCGAGTTAAAGTTTTATGAGTTAATGAGTTAACAAATCTTATTTTATAATTCATATTTATATTCAGGCCCTGTTTGGTAAAGAGAGGTTTGGGCAAAAATTAGAGGTTTGAGATATAATTGAGGTTTGACCAGTCAAATCTACTAATATTATTGTTTGGTAAATAGCGGATTGAAAGAGTGGATTGAGGTTAAACCGCTAATTTTGAAAAAGCTCATGATAGAAGTTTTTTGAGATTAGAGGTTTGATATTAGAGTTGTAAAGACTCTTTTACCCTTACCAGTTACCAAAAATCTCAAAATAACCTAAATTAAATATTTTCTCACCCTATTTATAAGTTAATCCTATTTATTTTTTTATTATCACATATTTATAGGAGTGAGTACTCGATCAAGTCATATCGAATTGAGTTAAAAAATTTTGAGTTAATGAGTTGACGGGTCTTATTTTATAATATATATATATATATATATATATATATATATATATGAGTTAGGATCAACTTACATTGTGTAAAACTCAATTACTTTTACACAGTTTTTGGGCCGTTGGATGATGGTAATTAATGGCTCAGATTATTTCCTTATCTTTTTTTCCCAAGTGATAATCTTCACATTTTTTACTGTTAATCTCATCCATCTATTTCCCTTATCCAATGGTCCATGAGTTTTACACCATGTAACTTGATCCCATCCCTATATATAGGATTAATATCCTATACACAGTTCAGTTTCCACAAGCGCCTTAGTTTCAGGGTATAGGGAGTTAGTTTAGGGTATAATGTTTAAGGGTTTAGGTGTAAGAGGTTAGAATTTAGGGACAGTGTTTCAATTTAAGGTTTAGAGTTATAATTTAGGATTTATATGTTATGATTTAGTTTTTAGGGTTTAGGGTTTATGTTTTAACCTATAAACCCTAATTCTTAAATTGAAACAACTATCCTTAAATTCTAACCCCTACACCTATACCCCTAAACCCTATACCCTAAACAAACTCCTTGTACCCTAGAACTAAGGCGCTTGTGGAAACTTTCAGTTTCCACCGCCTGTGTATATATATATCAGGCAGAGCCGAGGGACTCGACTCGAACTTAGAAACCGATTCACTAATTACTAAAAATTTCAAGTTTATGAAATTGCGGTTCAAATAAAATTAGTTGGGTTTTTCGCAACGAGTCAAAATATTCAACATTTATAAAATCATACTTTCTTGCTTGAAAAAAATGCATAACCCAAAATCGATTTGAATTGTAGGATTAAATTAAAAAATAAAAATATTTGCGTTAATTCTTGTACTATAGAGTAAATTACACCAATATCCGTATAACATAGACCTATAAGCAACTAGAATGAAGCAATGAGTCAAATTGTTCAATTTGAAATTAACATGAACTTGAGAAATATTTAAATTAATAATGAATTTATAGTTTAATTTGTCTAATTTTAAACCGGACTTAAAAAATACTTCAACAAGAAAAGTTGGGTGATTTGACTTAATTTTATTGTTTTCAAAACTAAAAGGGTTTAAAGTGTATTTGAATAAAAAAAGGTTTCTGGAACTGACTTAATTTTATTGATTTCAAAACTAACTAATAGGTATATAAAGGAAATTGAACTTAAAAAATTAGGGTAAACTATAACGAAGGTCACTCAATTATGTGTAAGGTTACGTTTAGGTTACTCAATTATTAAAAGTTATATTTGGGTCACTCAATTATAGGTAAGGTTACATTTGGGTCACCCAATTATTAAATGTTACAATTGGGTCACCCTTCTTATTAAAAAAAGTATATTAATTTGTGTATTAGATTAATTAATGATTTCAAATGAAGCAATCTAATGTTGACGATGGTATACAAGTGATTTGGAAGAAAAAATGACTAAATTGATATACTTTTTTAAATATGAAGGGTGACTTAAACGTAATCTTACCCATAATTGAGTGACCCAAATGTAACATTTAATAATTGGGTGACCCAAATGTAACATTACCCATAATTGAGTGACCCACATGTAACTTTTAATAATTGAGTGACCCAAATATAACCTTACCTATAATAAAGTGACATCTACTGTAGTTTACCCAACAAATTAAGGGGTCATAGCTTAATTTCATTGGTTTCAAAACTAATAGAAACTTAAATATTTGAACTTAAAAACATTTAGACGGTTTTTTAATTAACACACTATCATTTTTAATTGTTTGATAAAAATATATATTCCTTAATGAGATTTGATTGTACTCGATTTAGATTAGCCGATTAATGCATCGAATATCGATAATTATAAATAAAACGAAGTATTGTCTATATACTTCAACGATTATATATCATATTTTCTTGTATCATAATTATATTTAAATGTTATATAATTATATTTATACAGATTTAAAAAATCTTTGTTTTTAAAGGGAAGAAATTTTTTTCGATTGATTATAATTCGATTGACATTGTCGTTAGTACAATACACATGAAGACGTGAGATCGAACATACTTAAGCATTCGATATTCTTTTATTTATTGATGGGGAGGAATCTGGGTAATATAGATGTTGTACATTTACTTGAGACCTGGATTCGTTTGAAACTAATAGGGACTTGAAACTAGTTAAACCATTTTTTGAAGGGGGGCTTAATTTGAGTAACTTTAAAATGAGAGGGCTAAAAAGTAATAAAACAAGAAATATGGGGGGCCTCCCACATCCTACGTAGTTCCTTCTCTGCACATGAATTGAGTACGCTAAAGTTCATTATGATTTAATAAATAAATAACACGGACCAAGTATGTAATTTTAAAAATTTCACGTAAGCTGTCACGTGGCAGTTCCGTCACTCTACCGTTAGATTTTTAACGGCGGTAATCAAAATAAGTTGATTTTATAAGTTCGATAGTCTGATTGACGAATTCGTTAATTCAGTAGTCAAAATAAAAAATTTCAATTAGTTCGGTGGTCAGTGGTGTAGTTAACCCTAATAATTTTTACCTCGAATTTTGTCTTTTTAATTGCTGCATATAACAATTGAATAAGACAAATTATTTTTTGGGAACCATTTCTTTATCTGGACTTTACCATTTATTTTCTCAGAGATTACAGGAATCTAAGCTCTGAAAATCTCTCAGACTGGATGACCTTAACTGTGGAGGAAGACATAAGAGTTCAAGCTAAGTCTTTTGCGTCTTGTTCTTTCTTCTTTATCCCTTGATCTTGTAATCATAATACAAATTACCTAGTAAAATTAGCCAAAAATTTTCAGGGTCAAACTTTTTGGGGACCTGATGTGCCTCTGCCCTTACGGTTTTATCTTTTATTTTTTTATGAAATGAATATGTTTGCTTTGATAAAAAAAAGTTGAATGAAAAAAAAAACTTGGTTTATGTTTTGTTAGGTTAGTCTGTATTTGTGATAATTTAAGCATCTCATCATTTGTGTTTGATGAAATATTTTATTGATTTGAACCCAACAAGTGTCTCAGTAAAAAAACAGATGATGTTCATTATAGAATCACGGGTTCAAATTACTTTGTCTACAAGATATATACGCATTAACAAAGAGTTAAGAAATGTATGAACAGATACTACCTTATAATCACGTTTAGACTATTTAAAATAATATTTTTCCGATTTTTCTAAACTTTGGTCCGATCATTTATCTTGACCGAGTTTGTTCTCATTGTCAACGAAATAACTTCACAAGAAATTAATCGAATTTCTTAAAATAATACCCAGCCGCCATCACCAACTAGAAAACTTACAAGCCCCCTGATTGCAAAACCAAACTTTCTTTCTCTTTCTTTCTATCCAAACAAAACAAAAACAAAATTTCTATTTCAACCGAATCTTCAACACGCTTATTTGTTCTGTTAAAAGTCAATGCTTTTTTATTTATTTGGAAAGTGAATAATTTTAGCTAGTTGCACCCAGTTTTCAAGGGTAAAACATTTTATAGTTCACTCAATTATTAGTATGATTATAAAAGAGTCATTAATTTTTAAAGAACTATAAACAAGTCACTCTATTTATTTATTCTTACATTCCAAAGTCAAACTCCAAGGTTTAAACCCACACAAGATAGGACAAAATGAGCATTTTTGACTACTCAGTCAATTAATTGATTGTAGTAATTTAGTTATAATTGAGTGACATGATTAGGGGTGCTTATCGAGCGAGTCGATCGCGAGTTAGGTAGTACTCGTTAAAAAAATCTGTTGCTCGACTCGTTGCTAGTTAAGCTCGTTAAAATTGTGCTCGATAAAAAATTTGTTGCTCAACTCGACTCGTTGCTCATTAAACTCACTAAAAATTTTACCTTATTTTTAACTAAAAGTAAAATTTAACAATACTATATGAGGCTTAATATTAACATATATTAACAAATTTAACCAAAAAAAATATCAAAAGAGTGTATAAAGCACTTTCAAAGTCTAAATTCCAAACTAACAATCCACAAATACACCAAACTAGCACATTAAAACTAAAGTAACAATCCACAAATTCATCAAACTAACATATTAAAACTAAAGTAACAATCCACAAATATTTTAAAAAATTGACAAGCTGCTCGCAAACTTATCGAGTCGAGTTAGACTTTGCTCAACTCAACTTGTTAAGGTCTCGAGTCGAGTTTAAATTTGAAACGAGTCAACCCGAGTCGAGCGTTTACCGAATTTTAACCGAGTCGAGTTCGAGCAGCTCAACTCGTTAAGCACCCCTAGACATGATTGCTATAATCGATAAATAGAATGATTTGATTGCTACAATTGATAACTAGAGTAACTTGATTCTTACAATTGATAAATAGAGTTCTGATTGTAAATGAAATTTTAGTGTTCGTCACGGAGTACACGTGTGTGTTACATTCGATAACAGAGTGATCTGTTTGTAATTTTTCGAAATTGAGTGGCCTATTTATAGTTTTACTGATAATCGATTGACCTATCTTTAGTTTAACCCTTTTACCAAAAAAACAATATAAAAAACGAAACCAGATGGAAGTAACAGTTTTTGAGGTTCACTCGGTTTCTCCTCTTGATTTTATATATATAAAGAGTCTCTCTTTTTTTAACTCGGTCAAAGCACAAAATCTCAGCTCAAAAACACCAATCTTCTTCTTTGCTTCTTCGTTTTTGTCTTGTTATTGTTACTAGTATCAATCCATGTCGGTTTCGGGTATCCACGGCCATATTCTTGAGGTTACAGGTATGGGAAGTTTCTGAAAATTGAATTTTTTTACTTTATATTGGGTGATTTGTGATTTTTGTATTTGTTTTAATGTTGGGTTTCTTTTGTTTTTATCGATCGAAGTTGTTGGATGCAACAAATTGAAAGATACTGAGTGGATTTCAAGGCAAGATCCTTATGTTTATCTTGAATATGGCAGCACCAAGTACCGTACAAGAACTTGCACTGGTAATTGCTAATTACCTCTTTCAGCATATAATTAAAAATTGAATCTTTAGGGTTTATGATATGGGATTTGGGATCTAGGTCAAATTTTAACATCTGGGTTTTGATTTATGATTTGGGTTCTTTTAGATGGCGGCAAAGCGCCTGTGTTCCAGGAGAGATTCACTTTCACTTTGATTGAAGGGCTTAGAGAGATTAATGTTGTGGTTTGGAACAGCAATACTTTGACTTTTGATGATTTTATTGGCAGTGGAAAGTAAGAAACTAAGAATTTAAGAATTCGAATTGTTTACTTTTTTGCTTTTTGAAAAGATGTGTTCTTATTGGTTTTTTACTTTTTTATTCTAACGTTTGTTCTTTTGTTGGGTTTTTTGGTTTACAGGATTCAATTGAATAAGGTTCTTGCCCAGGGTTTTGATGATGCTCCTTGGCCACTCCAGACTAAAACCGGCAGGTAAACGAATTGAAATCGGGTGATATTTAGCATGTATTAGAATAAGATTGTGTTTCGATGAACAATCTAATGGCACTCAAGATCGATGTTTTCGCTATCTCAAAAATTCAATCGTGAGATCAATGTTTCCTCGATCTAATAAATTTGATCGTATGACGGTCACTTTGAATGTTAGCGATGTCGTCTATGAAACCCGGTTTCTAGTTTGTCTTAATCTCTTCTACAGCTTACAATTGCATATAATGTTTTATTTTCTTTATACTTTATTTTTACTCTTAAACAGTTCATGGGGAAGAGAATCGGTTCTCGTAGTCATGTATCCATATGTGACGGTTGAACTCGAACAGAAAGATATTTCTTAATATAGCTTCTTTTCGGTTTGTGGTCATTTGTAAGACGGCATAGCTGAAGTCATGTATCCATATGTGACGGTTGAACTCGAACAGAAAGATATTTCTTAATATAGCTTCTTTTCGGTTTGTTGTCATTTGTAAGACGGCATAATTTAGGCTTTGACAATTTAATTGGTTGGTTATAACTTCAGCTATGTTCTGCTTGATCTTTTTAAGGTTTAAGTAATTTTCAGTTTCAAGCTCAGTTATCAAGTTATCTAATCTGTTTGACATGAAAACATGAAGCTAACTTTAGCAAGTAACCAAATAAATCGAATTTCGTTTCGACTTTTAACTTGCCAAGTTAAGTTCATATCATATTCCCTGCTTCCGGATTGCGAAAACCATTTCCGGTTGTCCTTTATTGCAATCTTTCATCATCTATTGTCTCTTACTCTTTTCAAATTTGCAGATATGCTGGAGAAGTTCGGCTCATAATGCATTACGCAAATGCCAAGGTAAGTCTGATCTATTGTACTTTAATTCACCATCTCCTTCGACATTATTCAAACACGTGGGAACTAAATGGTTATTCGGATTGTTGCAGCACCAAGCCTCGACACATGCTCCAACAGCACCACCATACGCAGCTCCTCCTCCTCCCCAAGTCCCTCAATATTCTGTACCTCCGCCAACTTATTCAGCTTCTTATGCACCACCAGCTACAACATATCCGACTCCATCATCGTATCCATCATCGTATTCATCATATCCTTCATCTGCATATCCTCCTCCACCTTCCGCATACCCTCCTCCGCCTTCCGCATACCCTCCACCACCGGCTCCTTCATCGTATCCCCCGTCAACATATCCACCGCCTTCATCATATCCCCCGTCAACATATCCACCACCCTCACCCTATCATCCACCAGGTAACTTCATACATTTTTATATCGTTCGATGTTACTATTTACATGTCAAATATAGTACTGAGGTTCGGTTCTGTTCCACTTTTCAAACAGGGCCTTTTCCAGGTCTTTATCCACCACCACCGTACTAAAACTCTTGACAAGGAGACGGACGGACAAAACTCGAAGTTATTTATGTTCGAAACTCTTCGGAAACAAAAACTTAGAACACTCATAGCCATTGTATAGTTTAAACTGTTTATAATTTCAGTTTGTGGTATACTTTTGGGTATTTTTATGGTTCATTTCTTCTTTCTTTTGTTGGATACAATGTTCTACAGCACCACCAACCTTTGTGAATTGGACCGTTAAAAATAACATTGTACTCTCATATAGAGGACCCGGAATTAAATCTTAAAAATAAGATTACTAGAAGGAAGAGTAACGGATTTTGAATATAGACCATAAAATAGCCATATAACATATCAAAAAAATTAATAAAAGAAGGTATCCACTGTTATAACCATATGTTATTTGTGGATGTTTATCGTAATTAAAATTGAGTTTTGAGTTTTAAAATCTATTAAGATTAAATTATTATATGATATTTACTATACTATATTGAAACCAAACTGGTTTTCAAATTAAAACTTTTTTATCTATGTCTTACTTAAATTAGGAGGAATCGATTAAGTCGAATATTCATGGACTGAACGCTCTACGTTCGTGTAATCAGGCAGCTCATTGGCTTGCTAAGTTTGCTAAAGACTATCAGGCTCGGACTTTCTGAGAGCCTCCTCTCTCTCTCTTCAAGCCTTCTTATGTATTTGTAATTTTCGATATCTAATGAAATTTCTTACCTTTTGAACAGAAAAAGAAATAATAGCACTTGACTGGGGAGGGTGGGCGTGGAACAAGTGTAAAGTGTAAGCATCTCAAGTACGGAGGGAGCATCTATTACCGACAGTTTCCATGTGGGACTTTCTGTTTACATTATCACAACAACAGCAACTAAAAGCGGTTCCTTTACTTTTAGTGACATTTCTTTGTCATCGGTGTTTGAAAATCAATCTTTCTTAAACCTGAAGGTAACGGTGGGTATTTAATTAAGCCGAGTTAAAAATCTTTTGTATTAATAGAGTTGATAATAGTGGCGGATGTATGTGCCCACTCTGAAATTTTATTGTGCCTACCTTGTAAATTCGATTTTTTTATATTGGTTATCTATATTATTGAGTGTGTCCACCTTAAAATTTTATTTATAGTGATTTACGTACAAAAAAAATTATGTTGTTAATACTTAATATATGTGTGTTCACCCTCAAAAGTTTTTTTGGATCCGCCACTGGTTGATAAGGTTTATTTTATAACTCAAGCTGTATCTGAATTTTTTTAGGCGAATTTATGAAATTACTAGTCGAGATTTTTTGCATTAAGTCGAATAATTAATTTTTTTTTTCAAGTCGAGTAGAATTTTACTCACCCCTACTCATAGATAATTTTAATAACAACCAATAATGTCGCTAAAATTGTTTTTTATATATAATAGCTAAATTATTTTGACTCTCTCAAACGCCTAAATCAAAATTTATTATGTGTTTAAACATGTTTGAACTCACGCTATTTTTAATATTACGATGAAAACTATCAATCGACTCACTAAATTATTTTGACTCTTATACTAACATATGATTGAGGTTAGCAATTTAATAATATTTTGGGATTAAAAAAAACTTGAGTTTAGTCTTTTGTACTAATCTGGTTTATTATGAAAACGAACTTTTCTAACCTAAATGACTTCATTCATAACATCACAATTTAAATCTCTTGTTTCATTCCGATAAAAAAAATTAAAGATTAATATCCTATACACTGGCGGTGGAAACTGAAAGTTTCCACAGGCACCTTAGTTTTAGGGTATAGGGTTTATGGGTTTAGGTGTAGCTGGTTAGAATTTAGGGATATTTGTTTTAATTTAAGGTTCATGGTTGTAATTTAGGGTTTATAGGTTAGGGTTTAGTTTTTAGGGTAATATGGTGAAGATTTAGGTTTTAACATGTAAACCCTAAATTACAACCCTAAGCCTTAAATTGAAACAACTATTCCTAAATTCTAACCCCCATACATCTAAACCCCTAAACTCTATACCCCAAACTAACTCCCTATACCCTAAAACTAAGGCGCTTGTAGAAACTTTCAATTTCCACCGCCTGTGTATAAAATATTTATCCAAAAATTAAACATCATATGTTTAAATAACAACTTGAATCCTTTAATTAACAAATTTCAACTTAAATCAAATCCAATTTCACTAAGATGAAATAAATGGTACGACTTTTGGACAAATTTACTGGCCGGGCCACTGTTGAAGGTGCTCCATTTTCATATCCACTACACAGCTTCATGATTATTCATCCACTTCGATTCTCTTTTTAAACTTAAACTCTTGGCTCAATTATTTTTATTATTTTATATTAAACTTTTAATTTGCTATAAACTTTATTCTTTTATATTTTTAATGGGAAAAATATGAAAAAAATGAAATATAAAAAGAAAAGAAAAAGGGGCAAATATGGTTCTGATTACCAAACAAAAGGGACCACTGATTAAACATAGAGATTTCCAACTTTAAAACATGACAGCTTAGTTTGGTCATTAATTTAACGTTTGTTTGTTAGGTTGATGCAACCGAAACATTGATTGTAATTAGAGTTTGTTAGAATAGTGGTACCAACGGGGAAATTGCACCAATTAGGGGTGGCAATGGGCGGGTCCGGGACGGTTTTATATTTTTCACTCCGTCCTCAACACTTACGGTTACGATTTCGAGAAATCTCATTAAACGTTTTGGGTATTTTTTCGTCCTCATATCCATCTCTTACGGATGGATTCTCGTGGTTTTCGGTTAATCCCTGTACCTAAAAAAATAAACAAAACTTAATACATTAAAACAAATACTCAACGTTAAATCTCTAAAATTACAAACATAAATGATAAATTTAAATTTTCCAACAACAAACAAACCATTTCAAAAGTATAAAACATTGAAACTTGACATCCTACACTACATTTAAAAGAAATATGTAACTAATAATCTACAATTCCTAATCATGATCCGTTTGTACTAAAAAGAACTAGATTTGATAATATTTTCAACCATATAGATTACCTGCAAATTTTACTCGTACAATTTTTATGAGAATTTCTGAAGTCATTGTCATTGTTGTTTTTGAAAACAGCCTGCAGTATTTTCTTCTGACCTTTGCTCACTCAAAAATTAATAACTACTAATATATAACTCGCAATCAAGAACTGATTGTTTTAAACGAATCTAGACTTTCGCATGGTTATAGAAATATAAGACTCGCTTTCTTATTTATCTTGTAGAATGTTTGGTGATTTTTTAAAGTTACTGGTGAAATTTTTTTCTAAGAAATGTGCTGCCAAATTTTTATGACCTTTCAACATTCAAATATTTATTTTTTAAACACATATCAAAATCAACCCCCTTGTATTTTAAATAAAATTAGAGTGAATCGTGTTTACAACGATGTATAGACAACTTTCTAATTAATTTTATAAAATTTACAGAGAATTTCCAAACTTAGTCCAGTTGGTTATACTTAGGTAATGGGAGATTAGATTTTTGTTGAAAAATAGGTAAATTACCCTTATAGCCATTCAAATTAGTAAATATATTGGGATCCCTACGGTGATTTACGGGTACGGTTCGGTTATCCCCACGGTTTGGATATAACAATCCCTGTCCCCATCCCCATTTGAGCTTCGGTGATAAAAATTCCCCCTTCTCTGTCCCTGTGGGTGAAGATTTCGGTTATTCCCCATACTCATTAGTTCGGATTCCCACGGTTTTCGGTTATTCCCCACCCGGCTGTCACCCCTAGCATCAATATTATGGGGGAATTTTTCCCTAAGAATATGACATTCTTGTTTTTATTTTCAAATTTGTAGCATTTACTACAACAAAAAAGTAAAGTCGGTGGGAATACAATCCGATTTCACTGTGCATTTTTTTAATTAAAATATGTTGAAGACGGTAAGTATATAATCCAACTTCAGTGTAAAACAATGTTTAAAGACGGTGTGTGTTCCCTTAAAACTTTAATTTTTTTAATTGAAAAAAATCATTCATTGTTCAAAGACGATGTATATTTTCTCCAACTTCACTTTCATCGTAAAAATACTATATTTATTAAAATAAAAAAGCAAGAATTACATTTGTGAAAAAAAAAAAAAAAAATAAGTATCATATTTGTGTAAAGTTTGGTACCAACCGTATCAAGTTTTAATAATTTATATTTTGGAATCATATAACTAATCCTTATCATGAAGAACTAATACTAAGAATACAAACAACTAATTATTCTTTGCTTGTGTTTTTGATTTGACATACTAATAATTGATTAATAGTTAATTAAATACGCGAAGGGGATATAAAATAATTAATAAACAAGCTCTTAAAATGCCCATGTTTATCCAACTTTTGGTTAGGTAACAAGCTAGTATTTGTTTGTAGACATTTGTAATTTTTTAACAATTCATACACATTTTACAGATAAAACGATTAAATTTAAACCTCTTAAAATATCACCATCCGTCTTTTTCATTAGGACCAATTGTTGAGTTTGTGAAATTATTGTTTTTCAGGTGTATAAAATAATAATACTTATAACTTAAAAAAGCGATTTCTTTTATTTTATTAGGATACATGTGTGATTGAATTTGATGTAATCGCAATGTCTCTGTTAATAAATTAATGAATAACAATTTATATGATGTATATTTGATGTACTGACGATATATAATTATGTGCTCAATAATATTTATCTTAAATCGAAAATAATCGTGTTTAAATCTATTTAAATTCAAGATCTCAATTCGAGTCGAGTTTTGTATTTTATTACTAATATTATGAGTGGTTTCCAACCATATACATAGTTTTCAAAGCACTACCCTCCATTCAAACTCCTTTTAAGTTTGCATCACCCTCCATTCATGTCATTCACCAGCTTCCAAAAAAACCCTAATTTCTGTTTAAAATCATATCCCTTTCTTTCACCATGTTCAATTTCTTCTATTTTCTTCTTCTTTTTCATCTTCTTCAAGCTCAAGCTCAAGCCTTGACTTCACCAGCTGATGTTTCAGCTCTCAAAGCCTTTAAATCCTCAATCAAACCAAGTTCAATCCCTTCATGGTCTTGTCTCGCTTCATGGGACTTCGCCGCCGACCCTTGCGCCGTCCCCCGCCGCACCCACTTCATCTGCGGTGTTTCTTGCTCGCCGGACGCCACTCGTGTCACCCAAATCACCCTTGATCCCGTCGGTTATTCTGGTCAGCTGACCCCACTCATTTCCCGACTCACCCAACTCACCACTCTCGATCTTTCTGATAACTATTTCTTTGGCCCGATACCTTCTTCCATTTCTTCCCTACGTAATCTCCAAACTCTGACTCTGAAATCCAACTCATTCTCCGGTTCAATTCCTGACTCACTCACGACGTTGAAATCGCTTGAATCGTTGGACCTTTCTCATAATTCCATGTCCGGGAATTTGCCGAAGAATCTTAACTCGCTTTCGAGTTTGAGGAGACTCGACCTGAGTTACAACAAACTCACTGGGTTTCTCCCCAAGCTGCCGTTTAACTTATTGGAGCTTGCTTTAAGGGGGAATTCTTTATCTGGGTACATCTCGAAATCCGCTTTCGACGGGTTGAACCAGTTGGAAGTCGTTGAACTCAGCGTCAACTCGTTCTCGGGTACACTCGGAGCATGGTTCTTTCTCTTACCGTCGTTACAACAGGTCGATTTAGCGAATAACAGCCTCACAGGTGTGGAGATCTCGAAGCCCGCCGGCGGTAACAGCGACCTCGTCGCCGTTAACCTCGGGTTCAACAAGATCGCGGGGAACGTTCCCTCGAATTTCGCGGGCTATCCGATGTTGTCGTCCCTGTCGTTGCGTTACAACCGATTACGTGGCGCGATCCCATTGGGTTACAGCAAGAAGAAGACGTTGAGGAGGTTGTTTCTGGACGGGAATTTCTTAATCGGGATTCCTCCGGCGGAGTTTTTCGCGGGCGATACGGCTGTTACCGGTAGCTTGGGGGACAATTGTCTACGGGGATGTCCAGGGAATTCTGAGCTGTGCAGTCCGCGGCAAAAATCTAACGCAATTTGCAAGCAAGCTTATGGTGGGAAACTAAGGTCATAGAGTCAAAATTTCAGTCAAATTGTTTTTCAATTTTTTTTTAAAAATAAATAATATAATTAAAAATTGTAATGAATAATAATGTCCAATTTATTACTATGTAAATACCAGTAGTTAAAATTAATAATTAGTGGGTGTTAGTTTTGCTGGTGATTTTGTTCCCTTCAGTGTCAAGGCAAAGTTAGGTTTGTGCCCCCCTGAGTATTTTTTTTGTTTAATAAATAAATGCAATAATATAATTTTTTTTAATTACAAAATAAGAATTGAATAATTTGAGGGTTTATAATTATTAATATAAATACAATACTCTATTCGAGTAACAAAAAATTAAAACATTTGAGGCTCAAATTTATATATGATCTCATTATAATATATGTTTAATTTTCTTAACTCTTTAGTAATGCCGACAAATTATTTAAATATTAATTTCTTAAAAGATAATAACATTTTTTTCACTTGGTCCACTCAATCCTATAATACTAATAATCAAGTCTATTCCAAGTGGCATTTATCATTGTTTAATGGAATTATTATTTTCTCAATCTAATAATAGTCCAAAAAATAATAAATATTTTTTTTTGTTATTTATGTTTTAAGGATTAATCAAACCCTTAAAAATGTATTATTGATTGCAGAGTAAATTTTTTATACATGTATTGTGTCAAAATAATTACACATATATATATTCTTTATAATTCTAAAGCCCTAAAACTTAAAACACAAACTTTAAATTATAAGCCATACGAATTAAACCACAAATCATAAAATGAATTCTTAAGCTCTAAAAAAACTTATGTAGTATAAAGACTACACATGTACTTAATTAAAATTGTTTGCAAAGAATGTCTCAAGAACCAATATATCGAATTAAATATTTATTATTTAATTCAATGTTTAATACATTTTTCTGTTTAAAGTATTTTAAAAAAAAATCGTTAAAAACAGTTGAACTCGGTGTCGGTAGCACAGTGTCCTGAGTCTGTTATTGTCTAATTAATTTGACAAATTACCAAATTTTTGTGTGGCTCTTGTGGGATTTCTTTCGACTCAACCCCATCAAAAAAAAGTTACTACAAAAGACGTACTATTATTGGCATTAAAGAAGTGACAGTATTCTACTTTTTTTAATTAATTCTTTCTCATATAAGAAATTGTTCATTTTTTATTAGTGTAAATTGGATTTTACATTCATCTATAATTTTTATACCCTTAACGTTTGGGAAAATATTTTATATATTGACGGTGGAAAATTTATTTTCCACAGTCACCTAGTTTTTAAGGGTTAGATGTTAGAGTTAAATTTTAATATGAAAAAGATCATATCTCGACACTCGTATGTTAAAGTGTAAAACACATGTACTTTAAAGCAAACAGAACACGAACACGAATAAAAATTATCTGCCCTTTTTTTGTGCTCCTACTTATGCCCCAACACTAAAAAATATTACAAAATTAAATTCTAAACCCTAACCCTAAATTCTATATTCTAAACCCTACACCCCATCCCCTAAAAAATACACCCTACCCTAAATTTCATAAACCCTAAATCCTATATCCTAAACCTAATTTTGAGCGTGGGGACATAAGTAGGGGCACCGAAAAGGGACAGAAGATTTCCATCCACACGAACACGATACATATACATAATTTGGTACATTTATTTTACTTGACTAATACCCTAATGCTTGCCAAATTCATAAGTTGGAAGCTCTCAGACCTAACGCTTCAAGATCCAATTCAGAGGACCAAGTTGAAGCTGAAAAGATCAACAAGGACACGAAGAAGGGACGGAACAACGCCGGCAACATAATAAAGCCTCGAGATCGGGTGCTTTCAGAGATTACTCCGTTTTCAGATATGAGCAGGCACAAGTAGCCAAAAGAAGGGAAGGAGCATGGCAAACAGAATCAAGTTCGGCAAACCACATTGAAAGCTAAAAGCTCAACATTGACTCAAAGAAGCAACCGGAACGACGACAATGACGACATAATGAAGCTACATTTATTTTACTAGACTAATACCTACATACCCTAATCTAGTCCGGTGGTCCAAATTGAAAGAAGCAAATGGAACACCAACAAAGACTACGGCAACATAGGTACTCTGAGAGATTACCCAATTTTCAAATTCGAGCAAGCACCGCCATAGCCAGAAGGAAGGAGTATGGCAACCATAATCGAGTCAAGCTCAACATCAAATCCAAGAAACAAATAGAGCAGCAATGACGACGACGACAACATAATGAAGCCTCGGGATTTAGTTACTTTCAAAGATTACCCTGTTTTTGGAGTTCAGCAAGGGGAAGATTGTGACGGTGGCGCATTGAACTTGGTAAGAAATGCATTGGCCAACATGTGCCCCAACGTAACCTCGGCTTCGGTCGTCAAGTGAAGATTGTCCTCCTTCAAAGGCAACCCTTTGGCATCCACGCATGTTACATTTGGCAGGTCGATCCCGAACTGTGCTTCTCTCACTTTCTCCATGTATCCACCCCCTGATGCAATTGCGACCTGCAAATTATTCTCCACATTGCAAGTATTACACAATATTAACCAACAGTAAAATTCAAAGTAACTTGATGATCCATATTGGAGTAGTCTAAATATATGTTGTTCGGACTATTCATTTTTCTTATAGTTCTAATCATACTCGTATCGACACTCACACTCGGGCTAAGTAACATTTACAGTTAAAATTGAATGAATCAAACCTGAATGATTGGAAGTGAAGGCAAGCCAAGATCCTCACGCACATTATGAATCAACCTCTTCATGTTTCCTTTGTACGCTTCAGCATCATGATGCGACGACGTATCGCTCTCCCCTTGGTACCAAAGCAAAGCCTTGATTTCCCCTTTAGTCTTCAAACTCTCTTTACTTCTCTTAAGCATATTCTCATACAGTTGCTGCCCACGATCCCACTCCTTGATGGCCGTGCCACCGACGGCGCAAGGAACCAGACCCAGGCACCCGCCACCCAGATGATCCCTCACCGCGTTGGCGAACGACATCCCGGGCCCCACTCCGCAGACCTTGCGGGTGTCGATGTCGTGGTGGAGCGGCTCCCGCGCGGGCTCCCAGTTGAGGGTCGCGCTGAGGCGGAAGATGGAAGGGTGCGGTTGACATTCCGGTGGGACGACGCCGTCCCACTGGCTGTCGTTGAGGTGGGGGTGCTTGAATTTTCCGCCTCGGCCTGCCATGTTGCTTTGGCCTGAGAGGATGAAGATGTGCTTGGGTGTTTGGGGGAATTGACCTTGTTCTGCAACCGGGATGTTTGTCTCCTTGTCCATGATGATCTGGGATTTGTTGGATTTGTTTTGGATGATCGTTATTACATCAAAAGAATTTGGTTTGGTTGGGAATTCGAAGCTAAATAATGATCCAGATGTGAAGTTTGCTACCGGGTAAACTTACTAAATAGTCACTTTTATTTGGCTTAATACAACTTTTCCCCCTTAAAGTATACCCAATTTCCCAACTTGCCCCCTAAACTTTATTTTGCCTATTTTTTCCTTTAAACAATTCGACATTACCCATATACCCCTAAAAGTTGACGCCGTTTAAAAAAAAACGTAACAACCAATAAAAAATCGCCACGTAGTCTTTTTTTCTTCTTATTTTCTATTTTCTAAATATTAAATAAGAAATAGGAAAAATAAAAAGAAATTAATATAATAATAATAATAAAATATCTTAAAATAAATCTTTAACATCCCTGTGAGCTGCCTAATCGAGCTCTCCCCTTTCCTCAACCTTGATGGGGAAGCCACCCTTCATCTTAGCAGTAAGATACACAACAAACACCGGCTGAAACCTTTCCTCCGCCGCTGGCACAACCTTGAACCGCCTTAAAAGACCAGCCACCAATTTCTTCATCTGCAAGAACGCCATCTCCTTCCCCAAACAAATCTTGGGTACGGCCTGGAACATCGGATAAGTATACGGATCTCTCCCGACAAAGCTCCACTTCCCTGCCTTATCTCTCTGCAACCATCGGATCTCTCCCGACAAAGCTCCACTTTCCCGCCTCATCTCTCTGCAACCATCTCTCTAACTTGAACTCCGCCCAATCCGATCCCCATATCTTCTCCATCCTCCCCATCGTGTAAGGAGCATACGTCACCATCGTTCCTTTCTTCACCATCGTCCCGTCCGACAAAACATCGTCCTCCACCGCCTGTTTGGTATCCATCGGGACCAGAGGATACAGTCTCATGGCCTCGCAAAGCGAAGCGTGAATGTAAACCATATCTTTAACTTCCTCGTAAGCCGACATATCGAATTTCTCTTTGATTTTTTTGAGAATTTCTTTCTCCACTTCAGGGTGTTTGTATATTAACCAGAAAAAACCACGTCAACGCCGCCGATGTTGTGTCGTGGCCGGCGAGTATGAAGCTGATGACTATATCCGGCAAGTATGGCCAGAGTTTAGATTTGGGTAGTTTAAGGGGTATATGGGTAACGACGAATTGTTTAAACGGCGACTTCTGATTGGTTGTTATATTTTATTATTTAATATTTTATTATTTTCCCCTTTTCTTATCTAATATTCAAAAAATTAGAAATAAGAAAAAAAAGAGGCTACGTGGCGACTTCTGATTGGTTGTTATATTTTTTTTAAACGGCGTCAGCTTTTGGGGGTATATGGGTAACGACGAATTGTTTAAGGGGAAAAAGTTGGCAAAATGAAGTTTAGGGGGCAAGTTGGGAAATCGGGTATACTTTAGGGGGGAAAAGTTGTATTAAGCCCTTTTATTTCATACGTATTCATTTTCATTCACCAAATTCAAAAAAGGCAAAATGACAAAAGATGCTCCCAACGTTTGCATGTTTTGTCATTTGGCCCCTTATTCTTTCTTTTGGTCCAAATAAGCCCCCAACGTTTGCTTGTTTTGTCATTTGGCCCCCTATTCTTTCTTTTGGTCCAAATATGCCCCCCCAACGTTTCATTCGTAGTCCAAATATGCCCACAACGTTTCAATTTGGTCCAAATATACCCCGTTAGATGGAAACTGTCAGTCAACTCACGTTCAACAGTTGATGCTGACTGGACTTACCACGTAATATTAATATATGTTGATGCCACGTCAAATTTTTTTTTATAAGCTGTTGATCATCAGTTGATTGACAGTTTACATCCAACAGGGGCATATTTAGACTATGAATGAAACGTTGGGGGCATATTTGGACCAAAAGAAAGAATAGAGGGCCAAATGACAAAACAAGCAAACATTGGGGCATATTTGAACAAAAAAAAGGAATAGGGGGCAAATGACAAAAAATGTAAACATTGGGGGCATATTTTGTCGTTTTGCCAAAAAAATGACTTTTAGTTATTTAAGTTATCGATTTATAACATTTTGATTATTGAAATATAAATGCGGTTAATTTTATCACGTGACACATTAGTAAAATAGATTAAATTTTAATTTGACTCTTGAACTTTAGATCAAATACCAAGTTGGCTCCTAAATTTTAGATACATGTCAATTTAGTGATGGGTATTTTACCCGATCCGGTCGGCTTTCGACCCGAATTCGCCCGTTCGGATCAGATTTTTTAAAGAAAAAATCGGGTTGGATCGAGGTTTTATTAAGGGTGAGCTCAGGTCGGGCCGGGTTCGGGCTTAGGGTGAAAAATATCAGACCCGACCCGAGACTAGTTGTGCAATTTTCCCCTAAATTTTTAGGAATATTTATATAATTAGGTCCTTAAAATTGAATTTTTTATTTACAATTTAGTCTTTCAAATTATAATTTTTTACAATTAATTCCTCTAATTTTTTTACAATTAGGTCCCTAAAATTATTTTTTCCTATAGTTCAACCCGGGTCGGGTTTAGTTTATTTTTTTCGGGTCGGTCCGGATTTTTTTAAAGTAAATGTTCGAGTTGGGTGCAAGTTTAGGGTATTATTTTCTGGCCGGATTCGAGTTTTCCAAGAACTCGAGCCGACCCAATCCATACCCATCCCTATATCAATTTAAACCAGGAATCCAACTAAAGTGTGATATTATCGGTGCTCGTCGTTTACCACCATCTTTGATCTATGTCGAACATTATCGGTGATGTCTGTTGGACCCTAAAATTTTCGGTTCACACCTTTTGAACACCCCAAAGCAAATTTGATATGTCTCATCAAGAAATGCCCGAAACTCCACAAATCGATTCTAGAATCCTTTAGCAGAATTAACATAATTTCTATTTAGATTTCTAACTAGACGATCTCAACTGAAAAAAAAAACCACGAAACGAATTTGGTAAAAATTTATCCTCAAATTGTTGCGATTTAGTCACTTACAAGCGCATCAACTACCGTTTCCATGTCAGTAACTTCCATAACTGTACGAGTCAAATCAGGAAACTACCGCAGTGAATTTTCTATATTTATCCCCTCGAGGATTTATTGGGAATCTAAAAAAATCAGTCTTTGCCTACGTGGCAAACCTAAACGTTATATAGCTTTATTAGCTTTCAACCGGCTATTGGTCAATAACAGTTCAATTAACGCTTATTAACTTCCATAACTTACCCCTAGCGTTTATAAACCTTTCATTTCTCTTCATTTGCAAATTCAATTAAAGGCTCCGGCGCCGGCGCAAAAACAGACGAAAATCGCCGCCGGAATTTCGATACTCTGTTGCTCATGGATCAAGATGTTGATCGCGTCCGTGGACCATGGAGCCCTGAGGAGGATGAATCGTTGCGAAAGTTGGTGCAACGGTATGGTGCTAGAAATTGGTCGGTGATCTCCACGTGGATCCCTGGTCGATCGGGGAAATCATGCCGTCTGCGGTGGTGCAATCAGCTTTCGCCTGAAGTGGAACACCGCGCCTTCACGGCGGAGGAGGACGTGATCATAAGGAAAGCGCACGCCTTGTACGGGAACAAATGGGCCACCATCGCGAGACTCCTTAACGGGCGTACGGACAACGCCGTTAAAAACCATTGGAACTCGACCTTAAAGCGTAAATTGACGATGGAAGATTCCGATCCACAAAGAGAACCGGAGAAAAAATCGGCTAAATCACTGAAAACGGCCAGTAGTAACAACAACAACAACAACAATAATCCCGGGAGTCCCTCGTGTTCCGACGTAAGCGATTTAGGACTCGGCATCGCGGCCAATGAGTCGATTCAGTACTCCCGCGTTTCTACTAAGCTTACTCTCGGACGTTCTTGGAACGAATCTTTCGAGTCGAACAACGATAACTCGTGGAAAGACAATGACATGAAATTATCAACGGAGAAGCAGGAGAGTGAGTCGGCGCTGCCGCCGGAGATATTGGCGGCGATGAAGGAGATGATTAGGAAAGAAGTGAGGGATTACATGGAAGAGTTTGGATTCAAAAGCGAAAGTGTGAGGAATGCTGGCGTTAAGAGAAAATTTGAATGAAGGGAGCATTTGAT
The DNA here is from genome assembly GCA_030270665.1 of Hibiscus trionum. Lineage (NCBI taxonomy): Eukaryota > Viridiplantae > Streptophyta > Magnoliopsida > Malvales > Malvaceae > Hibiscus > Hibiscus trionum. The sequence continues at coordinate 6,675,045 of BSYR01000044.1, forward strand.
TCGATAGTTTGCTCAATATGGACAGATTTAACATTACGAAACTTAAAAAAAAGTACAGAGATAGATGAACACAAAGGGGCAAAACGGTCTGTTTCTCATTTTGTACTATAAATAGTCGAAATAGGTTGTAATATCTGATCAGATAAATTTAATTGAATTAACGATTTGGCCATGGATGTGATTTTTCAAAGAGTTGTGCATTTTTAGATGGGATATAATCCAAAAAAAATTGAATATACAGTTTTTCGGATTGTCGAAATAATAAAGCATAAAGTCAAAAATAGTGCCCAACGTTTAATCTTTTGGTCAGTTTGACTCATTTTTTTTTTGTAGTTCAACCTTTAACGTTACAGAATCCGAGGCAAGCTGTTAACAGAGGAGTACCTTTCATGGCCGGAAACAATCAGTTTTCGAATGCTTATCCTTCTTATTCTGCGCAACATCAGTATTCAACCAGCACTTTCGGGGTGGAAATCGTCTACCTCCTAATCATGCCTTCATTTATGTCTCCACAATAAAATTAGGGGTTTAGAGTGTAGGTTTTAGAGTTTGGTTAGGATTCTTAACTTAATTTTAAGTATTTTTTAACATGAGCCATAAATAGAGACATAATTAGGGATAAATGATTTTTGCTCGCACTTTCGGCATCTTTATCCTGAGCCAGTGTTTGATGCAGGCAATGGTGGTATGAATTTTGGATTGTCGGAGAATTTCAACGGTAATAATAATTTGAGTAATCTTCATCCGTGGTCCTTTTTGTTTGGAGTTTGTTCTATTTTGATCACTCGAATTTAAAGAAGATTATTCTTTTCGCTTACGTTTTGAATTGTGTCTGTTTTGGTCCCTTGGTCGTTAATTTCTGTTAATAAAAATATAATTTTTAATTTAACCCACAAACTTTTAAAACTTTATTTTTCACCATCCTCCCTAAAACTTATATATTTTATATACTTAAAAACATTTTAAAAACTCGTGTTTGAATACTCTCCGTCGAAGCTGAAAAACTCAAGCTTTAGAAAAGAAAAAAACGTTAACGATGTGTGGGAAACTGTATATAGTTTAGGGGTTAATTTGTAAATAATCCCAAATTATTTTTACCTCGTCAGTTGTGGGCTTCACAAGGAGTCAAGGACGCTCTCCAAAACCAAATCCAACGGCGGAGATCTCACCATAGGATCAACCTTAGGGTTTACTTTCAGTAAAAAAAAAACCTTATAAGAATTTTATATTTTTTTACTCTTCAGTTTGTTCGCGGTTTCTGCCTCTCCTCCTCCAAAAACCTCTTCTCAACTTCACTTTCTCCACGCGCCGCCGTATCATCCTCTCTAACCGGAAGCCAGCATCCAATTTATTTTCCTGTAAATTCTCTGGCCTCTTTTCCCTTCAAACACACAAACACTGAAAGGCTTCTTCAGGAGGGTTTATCAAAACACTTGGGGTTTTAGCAGTTTATTTTACAGTGATGGCGCAGGTTCAAGCTCAAACGCAAAATGAGAGTATTAACAATGGAACTGGAGCAGGGAACAACCGGCAATACATGGCGACGACGTCGCTTTATGTCGGGGATTTGGATTTGAGTGTGACCGAAACTCAGCTCTATGAATACTTTTCTCAAATGGGTCCAATTCTTACGGTTCGGGTTTGTAAAGATATGTCGACCCGAAGGTCCCTTGGTTATGGTTATGTCAACTATGGCAATCCTCAAGATGGTGAGTTCTCAATTTTTCTGCCAATGCTTTTGTTTATTTCATTTTTTATTTGCCTTGTTTGATATTGAAATATTGATTTGATCATTTTTTAATATTTTATCAATATAATTTATTAATGATTTAAAGTTTTAGCCTTCTTTTTTATTTGGTTTGGATCAAATTATTAAGGAAAATGAGGAAAAGGTGATTAATTTGGTTCAATTTTAAATAGATGATGAAGCAGGAGTAGTATATACTAATAGTGTTAAGGTCCCTTTGAGGTATTTTGTTACCTATAAAGATGTGATTTTTAATATTTTTAAAGTTTGTAAACATGAATTTGATTTTGATTTTATTTATATGAATTTTGAGAATGAAATTCATACATTATGTATAAATTACTAAAGATTTAACATGATTACATATTTCGAAAATGTGTAAAAAACTGAATTTCAAATTCCTAAATTCTATAGGTGTTTTGAATTCAGCACAAAAGGTGTAAAAAAATAATGTTTGCTATTTATTCTTCATGACCTGTTTTGTTTACTTACAGCTGCAAGGGCATTGGAGCATCTGAACTTTACTCCTCTGAATGGAAAGCCTATCCGGATTATGTATTCCAACCGTGACCCTAGTCTCCGTAAAAGTGGGGCGGGGAATATATTTATCAAGGTAACAATAATTCGACTATTATGTGGCTTCGTATTCAGCTTTTGAAAAATGTAAAAAGTAGAATTCTGTGTTTCACAAATCTTATAGTTTCTTTGTTTAATGTTATTTTCCGGGCTTGTTGAATCTGCCAGAATTTAGATAAGGGGATCGATCACAAAGCTTTGCACGATACATTTTCGACATTTGGAAACATTCTATCTTGTAAGTTAGCCACAGGTTCTTCTGGCCAGTCAAAAGGTTATGGCTTTGTGCAATTTGACAATGAGGGTTCTGCCCAAAAAGCAATCGAGAAGTTGAATGGTATGCTATTGAATGATAAGCAAGTCTATGTTGGCCCCTTTGTTCGCAAACATGAAAGAAACACTTTTATTGGGAAGACAAAATTTAACAATGTCTATGTAAAGAATCTCTCGGAGTCAATAAGTGACGAAGATTTGAAGAAAATTTTTGGCGAATTCGGTACTATAACTAGTGCTGTAGTGATGAGGGGATCCGATGGGAAATCCAAGGGCTTTGGATTTATCAACTTTGAGAATGTCGATGATGCTGCCAGAGCTGTTGAGTCCCTCAATGGAAAGAAGTATGATGATAAGGAGTGGTATGTCGGGAAAGCTCAAAAAAAATCTGAGAGGGAGGCTGAACTGAAGCTTCAATTTGAGCAGACGATGAAAGAGGCAGCAGATAAATTTCAAGGATCAAACTTGTATATTAAGAATTTGGATGACAGCATAACTGATGAAATATTTAATGAGTTATTCTCTCCGTATGGTAGCGTAACGTCATGCAAGGTTGGTTAGCATGTTTTGTAGAATAGTTGAGTTTTATATTAATTCTGTTATCAGCTGGCTTGGCTGAAGCCTTTATCAAATGTAACAGGTGATGCGAGACCCTAGTGGAATAAGTAAAGGATCCGGGTTTGTCGCGTTTTCAACTCCAGAAGAAGCATCTCGAGCTGTAAGTCTATGATGTTGTGCTTTTCAGCTCATGCTCTTTTCAAAAGCTAATTACTATTCTGGTCGGGATTTTCATTTTACTTGTAGTATCCGTGTCATACCCTTGGATATGGGGATGTGACCTTAGAGAATCCTCCAAATACATGCTAAAACTTCGAAAAATCTAACCATACCCTTGTTTTATATTTTATACATACCCATATCCGACACTCGCACCCGGGTTTGAGTAGCATAGGCTAATTGTTTCCATTTATATGACAGCTCGCCAAGATGAATGGCAAAATGGTTATCAGCAAGCCTCTCTATGTTGCATTAGCTCAAAGGAAGGAGGAAAGGCGAGCCAGGTTGCAGGTGTGTTCCCTCAATATTTTCTTTGAGCCTTGATGAACTGTAATGAGACAAAAGGATGGTTTTGATTCTTAATAAAGCATGTGCTACCCTTTTTATAGGCTCAATTTTCTCAAATGCGATCCCTTGCATTGGGACCTTCAGTTGCACAACGTATGCCAATGTACTCGCCCGGTGGTTCAGGTCTAGGACAGCAGATATACTACGGTCAAGGACCTCCGACTATTTTTCCTCCACAGGTAACTTCTTATTTTGCGTTTTAATTCTTTGCATTGTTAGTCATATGAGGTATACTTTAACTTCTTGAATTTGTGCATGTAATATTATTTTGTATATCTGGTTTAGAAATTTATGATCTTGTGATTTTTTCTTGTCAGCCCGGATTTGGATATCAGCAGCAGCTTGTCCCGGGTATGAGGCCTGGTGGGTCTCCGATGCCTAATTTCTTTGTACCGATGGTTCAGCAAGGCCAGCAGGGTCAGCGTCCTAATGGCAGAAGGGGTGGGGCCGTTCAGCAAAATCAGCAACCGGTTCCATTAATGCAGCAGCAGGTTTGTCTCATCACGCCTTGGATTTTGTAATATCTTTGATACATATGTTTGTATTTGTTAATACTTCATCTGATGGTTCACTTAAATGACAGATGTTACCTCGAGGACGGGTCTATCCCTATCCACCAGGGCGTGGTCTACCGGATGGTTCAATGCCTAATGTTGCTGGTGGCATGCTTTCTGTTCCGTATGACGTGGGTGGCATGCCAATGCGCGATGCATCGCTTTCTCAGCCGATTCCAATAGGAGCCTTGGCCTCAGCTCTTGCAAATTCTACTCCGGAACATCAAAGAACAGTATGCACTGCTTTGTTTTACTTGTTTATTGTTTCTATGTTTTGTATAATTCTGCAGTCCAAGTTTAGTTATACTTGTAGCATAATACAAGGCCTTTTGATCAATGTTAAAAGGGTTAATTACACAAATTTATGATGAAGATACACATTTCCCATATTGAGACAAACTTTCATGGTAATAGTTAATTTCCATCTCATACAAATGGTTCGGTATTATTTATTTAATTCTTTAAAATGTTCCGTGTAAGTTAACCGAAAATTTTACGTTTGGTGAATGTGTAGATGCTGGGGGAGAATCTCTATCCACTTGTTGAACAGCTTGAACCTGAAGCAGCAGCTAAAGTAACTGGGATGCTTCTTGAGATGGACCAGACCGAGGTTTTGCATTTGCTCGAGTCACCAGAAGCTCTGAAAGCCAAGGTTGCGGAAGCGATGGAGGTTCTCCGAACTGTTGCTCAGCAGCAGCAGCAGCAGAGTGGTGGTGCGGCTGATCAGCTGGCGTCGTTGACATAAATTGGTAGCCATTTCTCCAAACTGTATAGTCTTCTAGTAGTGTGGCCTTTATCGAGTTCATGAGTTGCATCTTTAGTCAGATATGCGGTTTTGATTCTATAAATTTTCTTAGTTTTTAAGATAACTTGGAAGAATCATGTATTCATAATTATTATTACATTTTTTATAGTGTAGAATTTTAACTTTAAAAGTGGGATTATAACATTATTTTAAGTAATAATAAAAATAAATCATCCTATATATTTAGATCACTCCTTAAGTTCACTATTCAGGTTATTAATAAAAGCTACACTATTAAGTTCTATTAATAAAAGAAATTATAAGGTTTGTGTAATTTTTTTCCGAGTCCGTACAGTGTTTCGGCCGCAAGAAGGCAGCGGTAGTCGTAGCCTACTGCAAGAAATGTCGTGGATTGATCAAGATCAACGGCTGTCCCATCGAGCTCGTCGAGCCGAAGATCCTTCAGTTCAAGGCCGTCGAGCCGATCCTCCTCCTCGGGCGCCACCGTTTCGCTGGCGTCGACATGAGGATTCGAGTCAAAAGCGGAGGCCACGATCAGACTTTGCTGGTTACTGATCCGAGGAGGTGCAACAGAAAAAATTCGGTGGAAGAGGTGTCAGGGCTAGATTCCAGAAGAGTTATCGTTGAAGAGTTTTTTGGAGGAGGTTCAATAAATTCTACTACTATGATTTAAGTTATTACGAGCGAGTGTTAACTTATGTGTCGAATACGAGTGAGTACCATTGATATTAATTATTTTGACTTAGAAGGTTAAGCAACATATGAGTTGCTTCACTTTTTTTCTGGCAAAATAATATCTAACGTTATATTTTATTTTTCTGGCAAAATATGTTGTTTAAAAATATTATATGACCGAGGGCCTATTTTTAAACAACAAAAGTTACAATAAATATAACACGCCCGGTGGGACTCGAACCCACAATCGCCTGATTAGAAGTCAGGCGCCTTATCCATTAGGCCACGAGCGCTGCTGTTTGTTTGACTTCAAAATACTTATGCAATTTATATAATGTGTTTCTCAATGCTCCATTAACAATAACACGACTAAGTTTATTTCAAGGGTTATTATTTTATGGACAAATTTCATTTTTTACAAGTGGACATGTGTCTATTTCTTTTCTAGCTTCCTAAATCTTAACACCCAAATATCCTCCTCTCCACCACTTGGTGAGCATAATCGGTTGAACGAATCGAGCCCCACACATCTCAACAATTGGTATCAGAGCTTGGCTCAATCGAAGAGGATTAACATCCTATTGAGAAGATCCGGCAAGCTCGATCACTAGTTCATCAACCGGCTCAAATGGCGCAATCCATAGACAAACCGCCATTCTTCGACGGGACATTCTATGCCCATTGGAAGATAAAGATGAAGTTCTTCATCAAGTCTAGAGATTACAAGCTATGGGACATAGTTGAAGATGGTTCGTTCGTGCCTCAAAGGAGCAAAGCGGAGTGGAGTGCCGACGATCGCAAGAAGATGGAGCTCAATTGCAAGGCCTTGCACATCTTGTTTTGTGCTTTTGGCCCATCCATCTATGAGAAGATGTCTTCTTGTGAGAGTGCCAAGGAGGTATGGGACAAGCTTGAAGTCACATACGAGGGGACCGATGAAGTCAAGGAGACCAAGATTGGGCTCCTAACATTAGAGTATGAGAACTTCAAGATGGATCCAGAAGAGAACATCGAGAAGATGTTTGATAAGTTCTCCACCATCACCAACGGTCTTAAAGGTTATGGAGAAGCCATCCCGGAAGAGAAGCTTGTTCGAAAGCTCATCTACTCACTTCCCGAGTCTTGGGACTCAAAGAGGACCGCCATCATCGAAGCAAAAAATTTGAAGACTTTGAAGCTTGATGAACTTATGGGGTCTCTTCTCACTCATCAAATTATGAAGAAGAACAAGGAAGAGGAGAAGAAAAAGGAAGAAATTAGAGCTATGGGAGAGAAGAAAATCAAAGGGCTTGGCATCAATGCTAGTGCCATGGCTCTCAAATCCTCTACTTGCCATCATGTCTACTCAAGTGAAGAGGAGGATGAAGATGAAGAGATAGTTCATCTCTTCAAGAAGTGTGCTCTGTTCATGAAGAAAGCCTTGAGAGAGCTTGAACGAGAACCTAAGAGAAAGGAGAGGGCAAGCACTTCAAGCCATAAGAAGAAGGCACATTTGGCTACTTGGAGTGATGAAGACTCCACCGACGATGAACAAGCCAACCTTTGCCTTATGGCCATCGAAGAAGATTCAAGGGTAACTTCTAATTCATCTACTTCATGTTCTTATTCCTTTGATGAATTACAAGATGCCTATGATGATTTGGTTTTAGATTTTAAAAGCCACATTTGGAAAAACAAAAAATTGGTTTCAAAGTTAAAAATTCAAAATGATTTGCTTTCTAAAACCAAACTTGAACTTGAAGCAAAACTTGAAGAGTTTGAATTAAAATGTTTTGATTTACAAAAATTGCTTCAAAATGTTCAAGAAGAAAAAGATTTGATTTCCAAAGAGCTTGAAAAGAAAAACAATTTTGGAAAATCAAATTTTTATGTTGGACAATCTAGTGCCCCTAGATTTAAAAATGGTAAATGTTTTAGAAGTGTTTGGGTCCCAAAAGGACTAACCACTTCAATTAAAAAGGATGACATTGAAAAATGGATTCCTAAGGGGACAAAAATTTGTGCTACTAACGTTCATGGATCCAAAGCAATTTGGATACCAAAAGTTACTTGATTGTCTTTTGATAGGTGTGATGGAGATGTTCAACAAGTCAAACATTGAGGGGGAGCTCCATGCACACAAGGAAGAACACTTGAAGAAGGAAGGCTTCACATCCTACCTTGGGTTCTAGTGTGGTAAAAATTCTAGTTGGTTTTGATTTCATTTTTTTTAAATTCAACTAGATGATCATAAATGTTGGACTAACATTTTTAATGATGCTTTGAGTAAGGGGGAGCCATTTTAAAACCAAATTCTTACTTTTGTCAACTTTTTACCTCTATTGTTATTTTTGAACTTAATGTTTTAAATTCTTTTTGATATAACAAAAAGGGGGAGAAATGGTTTGAAAAATTGAATTTTCAAATGAATAAGGGGGAGCTTTATTTGATTTCATATCTTTAGTCTCTTATTCACATTTTTAAAGTTAAAGGGGGAGAATCCCAAACAATTTTTCAAGAGAGTTTTATTATATCAAAAAGGGGGAGATTGTAGAACTAATGTTTTGATATAATAATTGAAAAATGTTTTGGACTGATTTAAAAAGTATTTAAAACAATTTCCAAAGTCCAAATATTCTGAAACTATGTTTAGGGATGTTTTTAAATGGGTTTTTAATGTGTTTCAAAGCCAAACTTCTCAAACCTGTCCAGGTGTTTCGAAACACCATAAGGCGTTTCGAAACAGGGGATTCCAGTAGCATATTCGTTTCGAAACGTGTTTCGAAACGGGCTTTCCCTGGACTTGATTTTTGCCCAGCGTTTCGAAACGGGCTAGTCCGTTTCGATACGCCCACGTGGCAATGACCCCAACGGTCATAAACCCCAACGGCTATTTTCCCAACCAACTTTTAAATGCAGGCGTTTCGATACGGGCATATAGCGTTTCGATACGGGTTTCGAAACGGCCAGGAGGTGTTCCGAAACGGATATGAGGCGTTCCGAAATGGTCAGGAGGCGTTCCGAAACGGATGCCCTGACAGACTGCAACGACTCTTTCTACATTGAGAGTGTTTCGAAACGGCATCGAGCGTTTCGAAACGGGGAGCTGCATAATGCATTTATGGTGGGAATTAAAGTCCTCAACGGCTCCAATTTGATCCCAACGGCTAGTAACGGCTACAAACTCAATTGGGAGTATAAAAGGGACCTCCAAGCATCAAGAGAAGGCTAATGCTCATATTGTCAAACATCAAATGATCAAGAAATTGTCTTAGCACTTAAATTGTCAATTCTTGTATAGACAAACACTAGTGAGCCAAAATTGTCAAATTTGCTCAAGTGTTTTAGGTTTGGGTGAGTGCTTAATTGTGCAAACAAACTCTTATTAGAGGATTACAAGTTTGCTTTGTTTATCTCTTGTAAAGAGGGTTTCAATCAAGGCTTTGGGTAGAAAGCTTGATTGGTTGTAAGGGTTTCCTCCTAAGCCTAGAAAAGGGGACGAATCAATTAGTGGATTGATTGTGAAATCCTTAGTGGGGAGCTAAGGTAGTGGATGTAGGTGCTTGTTAGAAGACCGAACCACTCTAAAATCATTGTGTCTATTTTCTTTCTAGCTTCCTAAACCCTAACACCCAAATATCCTCCTCTCCACCACTTGGTGAGCATAATCGGTTGAACGAATCGAGCCCCACACATCTCAACAAAGACCATAATTTAGAAATGTGTAGTGCAATACTATAAGTGAACGAAATAATCACTCTTGAAATTGAGAAATTATTTCAGACAATAATAGTAAATTTTTTCACAAGCAAACATTTAATATTGTCATGTGTTTTATTTAGATATTATTATATTTATAACTTAAAGTTTAAAATTTTCTGGTGGCAAAGATAGATGTTCATCATCTCTTGAGACCTGGATTCAAGTACCAGTAATACTTGATGTGTGTGTCGTCTTTGAAAAGACTAAAAAAATTGAACAAGTGCTACTTTTACATCACACCAGCATATTAAAAAATATTTAAAATTTAAATACTTAAATAACACACGTGAAAGCACTAAAGGTGGAGATATTTATTTAAGTCTATGTATAATGAACGTGAAGATATCTATTTAAGTAAAATTATGTCATTCATCCCTATGTTATACATAGGTTATAGTTATAGTCTTTATACTTTAATTTGATTAATTTTTATCCTATACGTTTTGAACTTTGAAATTTAAATATTGATGCAAATGGTATAGGGTAATACAATTACAATATAGAGACTTAAAAAGATTAAATCCGAAAATATGAACTAAATATATAATTTGCGCATAATATAAAGATTAATAACATAATTATTTTTCAAGCATTTAACTGCTATAGTTCGAATTAAGGTTAAAATTTTAAAATCCAAAAAAAATACAAAAGTGAAATTCTTTTAACTTAGAAGTGAGATTAAATAGATAATATGTGCATTGTATAGGGACTAATGACCAAATTCAACCCTCCAAAATTTGCCACACATACCGTTGAAACTTAAAAGTGCGCCGGAAGAAAAAAAAAATATCTGGTTCACATTAGCCCAAGATATTATCGTTCTGGATGACGTGGCAATTATCTGATTTATTGACACGTGTAAAAGTGTCGCCTTGTAGACCTTTATTGGCGTCCCCTAACAACAACTCAACAACACCGTCTCTCTCTCTCTCTATTTTCTCTGCTATTTCGAAGGAATAATTTCCCTTTAAATTCTAAACAATCTTCACGTTTTTCTTATTCTCCGATTTGAAAGCACAACAAAAAAGAAAAGAAACTTCAATGGGACACAATCTCCGGCGGAATTTCCCGGCTCCGGCTTCGGATCCTTTGGCATGTCTCAATGAGTTGACTCAGATGAGCTCGGACTCATCTGCCTCTGGTGTAACCATTGTGAGCTTCCGAGATCCTACTGCTAATGCAACGCCGGTAATTTACTTATTTTTCCTTTTTCTATTTTCCTTTGTTTATTTAAATTATAGCTTTGCTTATGTTGTTCTTCGCCTATGATTTTTAGTGTTTAGTTTTTGTTGATATGATAATTTGACTGCTGAAAATTTTGTTCTCTCTTCCTTTTTTTGAAAATGGCTGTTTGATTTGCAGTTATTAGGGAACAATAGAGATAAAAGGAGATCGTTTCATTTTAGACGATGATGCTGATTTTAGGATTGCGTATTAATAATATTATTTTTATTTATTTTCCATTTTAATTTTTACCGTGAATGATTTTTTGTTGTGAAAAAATGAAGACTATAATAAGTAATTTTTATTCTGCAAGTTTTCTGTTGTGCATCTACAGATCCTTGTATGAGAATCTCAGTTTTTATATAGCTTGATAAATTGATATGATTTAGTTTCTTGGAGTAGAGAAATGAAAATTCACAGTAAAATTATGACTGATTTCTTTATTTAGCGCCAAGCAAGTGCTGGTTGTTTTGTTTGAATCAATTGTTTAACGAGGCATTGTTACTGCAAAATCTTGTAGTTCTAAATAAATGGATTATATGGCTTTAGATATTGCATTATTAAACATACTAGCAAAAGTTTATATTTCTCATTAGCTCGTTTGTACTTGCTTGATTTGTTTGTGGGGAAGCTACTCCTTAAATGTTTGAAGAAATTTTTGTCTCCAGTATTAGTGAAAAATGAGATATAATTTCAACGAATTGCCAGCAAAAGTAACCACTGCAAGCTCAAAACAGGGGTTCCCTAATCAATCAGTCTCTGATTTCTAGCACACAAAATAGAGCCGGAGAGAACATAGCACCATTCATTCCCTCTACATGCATGTTCGAAATATGATGATATGGTACTCGAGGTGACTTAGCTTGCTAATTTGGATTTCATTTTTCTTTTATTTTCTAAAAGACGATTGGATTTCTAAAAATTTAATAGAGGATGCAAGTTTTAACTTCTATTTCTCACTTTATATAAATGGAATTGGCTGCATCGTTACTGTTCATTGCTGGATTTTTATACTGTTATAATATGTTATTCCGTTCTTCTATATTTTAGAAGCTTTATTAAAGTGAAAATCTTAAGTTTATTTTAGACATTTTCCATTGTGCAAGTGTGTCTTCTTTTCTTAACAGGTTTACCGCAAATAAAATGGTAGATTGAGACCAAAGGTTGGATGAATGATCTGGAATAGTCCGCATTTTTGTATAACATGATATATGAATCTTGAAGATATACTGAGGTTGAATTCAAGCTTTGTGAGAAAGTAGCTTATGCCATTCTTTTTGCCCAAGGCTAAGCATTTGGATAGAGAAGTGCATTAACTAAGACCCTTAAGGGAAGAAGAGAGTTTTCAGTTGGATTAATTGATTCTTAAATTTGTTTTACTTGAGTTATCTCATATTAGTTTCTTTCCCTTGTTTTTGTTTGGATCATTTTGCTATTACAGAGATCTATTGTTTGGCCTTTTGAGGAGGAGAGTGTACATATGTATATTGTATTTTCTTTTTTACGACCATTGTGATCTTGCTCTCTCTAGATTTTCAGCATGCTTTAGTTCCCTCTATTTAAGAACAACACCCTCCATTAAGGGTCTTCCGACTTAGATTAAGTTTTGTTGGTCACCTTTTCCTTCTGCTTCCCTTGATAAAGTCTACCCAAGAAATATAAAATAGGTGGTATGATTAGATAGAACCTAACAGAATGAGGCTTCAGCTATTTGAAATCACTGTGGATTGAATGGTAAGTTAAAGAATGTCCTCTTATCAGGGAAACTCTTCTTTCTCTATTATTTAGTCTTGTGTAAATGGTTGAATCCCCCCCCCCCCCAATATATATTGGTTTATTTACCTCAATGGTTAGAGCTCTCTTGTGATTGTTTATGCAGCTTTAATATTTTCTGTGATTTTATATTTTTTAGCAGGGTGAAACTATGGTCTGGACAAACGAGAAGCACAGCTCGTATCTTGAGTTCTTAGAGGCATCATTTGTTAAGCAGTTGCATTATTCTATGAGTTTGCGAGGCTGTCACCCACGTGAGGAAATGTGGGAGCCATGTCCAAGACAACTGCCTGCCGAAGTACATAATTCTTCCCATCAGGTCAGAGACTTTGCTTTTTATCTTCACCTTATGGTTTCACCTCAATTTATTGCCTTGCTTCAATAAGTTATCTCGATTCTCTTTTCAGTTTTCGGCTCTACAAGATGGCTGCAACCAGAAGGACAATGACCCGTTGTTGGACAGCACTGCTGATTCTATTGATATCTGGGAAAGTCCATTACATCATTTTACGTCTGCAGGCAAAAGAAGCACAGAAATGTTTCCTCTTTCAAGAGAAACTGTGGTTGCCGATGGTGGAACATACCGGAAAAGTAACACGACCGTAGGTCGCTGCACCACTGGTAAATCTAGCCTCAGTCCACAAGCAAATTTTCTTATTCCTATTGCCTTCATTCATTTATGTTATGAGTTTCCCCATTCCATGCTAACCATTTGTATACTTTTTAACTTATGCATAGCACTTTCCCTGGTACATGCATCATCTTTGTAGAGATTTTTGCAAACAGAAATGTTTTCTTCTCCTATAGTCCTATATGCTTATGATGTAAATATTTGTTTGAATGAGCCTTTTTGAAGTTAACGTGGAATGGTGGCTGTATTTTTTGTTTAACTGAAGTATTTGGTCTTTAATAGAGGTTTCGGATCAGAATTTTGTCGACGAAGACCAAAGAGAAAAGACCAGCCGTGTCTCCAGGGTGAAACGCTTGAAGATGACAACAATGCACGATGCTTCAACCAAAGAGCTTCACCTGCCGAAAGTTGACATACAATACTTCCTAAAGAAGAGTTGAGTTTCGACTAATGAACCGAAAGAAATATCAATGACATAGTTTTGGCCGTGGGACAAGTACGGCGAGTTCTCACCCGGTGCTCATTTGTGGAAGAATGCTACGCAAGTGGGTGGAGAAAACATGATGATTTTGCAGTTAGAAGAATTGGTAGAATTCTTTTGTTCTTTTTGTGCTCTTTATTATTAGATCCGTGCTCGGGCTCCTCTATACGTAACTTGCGTGCTAAGCTAACTTCTGCTGGGTTTCTGAAGTTTATGATGTGTAAAAGAATAGGTTATTCCGCTTCATCACTTTTTCCTTCATTTTTGTTTTGAATGCCCATGTTACGATGCCGGTTTCATTCATTTGTGTTTTGAAGTTTATTGTATGTGTAAAGGCTGTTGTATTTTCATACAAAACTTTCAATAAAACTACTAAAACTCATTACTTGCTCGTTTACAAAAAATATAATAAAAATAAAAATAATATGCAACATTTTCATTACTCCATCTACTATCATTCCATTATTTATTTTTCACAAATAAAATTATTTATATAAAAACATTTTCTTTCTTTTTAATGTTATATGTAATATATATGATTAATATTCTATACACAGGCGGTGAAAACTGAAAGTTTCCGCAAGCGCCTTAGTTTTAGGGTATAGGGAGTTAGTTTAGGGTATAGAGTTTAGGTGTAGGGGGTTACAATTTAGATATAATTGTTTCAATTTAAGGTTTAGGGTTATAATAGCGGGGACCATGTAATCACCTATTTTGTCCGGGGTGTTTAACCCGTTTTTTTTCTTTTATTAATGGGCTTTAATTATGTGGTGATTAATAGTTAAAAACAAAAAAAGAATTAAAAAAGGAAAAAACAGTATATATTGATATCATTACTACTACTTATTATTATCATCTACTATTTCCACCATTATATTTGTTATCACCGTATTATCTATTGTATTACCATATTAGTATTATTTATTATTATTATCATTATTACTATTATTATTGATATCCATATTATTGTTATTATTATTATTATTATAATAATTAAATCTGAAAACCAAAAACATTAAATAAGTAAGCCCAAATACTAATATAAATAAAAGCCCAATATATATTTATAATAATAAAGCCCAATGTTTATTTAATGTTAGAGTCCATTTACAAATAAAAACAAAAAAACAAAAAATTACATGGCCTGTTGGCCCAAATAAAAAAAACCCTAACACCCTTATGTTTTGTGCAGCCGCCGCCCCAATCTCCACCGTTGGATCTGGAGAGGAGATCCAACGGCCCAGAATGCACCAGAGGCAAAAAACCCTAGCAACCTTCAACAGCTCCAGCGCCGCACTCTGCATCCGCCGTTGGATCCGGATCAAGATCGAACGGCTCAGATCGAGTCCCTCCAGATCCCAATCAATGACACGGAGCACTCCGGATTCCCCGGCCGTCTCGAGCCCCACTGTGGTCCCTCTCCTCATGACCAGCGGTGCATGCAAACAAAAATAAAAAAAGTCAGATGCGCACTAGCAAGACAACAATACCGAAATTCCGGGGTGGAATCAACACTTTTCAGAGCAACCAATAAGAGATTTTCTACATATTTTATGAAGAAAAGAAAAAGTGTAATTTCGGGCTACATAAACCCGAAGCAAAATGTAATGAGGAGGATTCGGGGAGAAAAAAAAAGGAGACAACGATTCGGAAATTACATAGAGGAAAAAAATTCAGAGAGCAAGTGTAATCCAGAATTTCAGAGAATACAAGCAAAAAAAAAAAAAACCTCAGTTTACAAGAGGTAGATCATCGTCTTCATATTCCATTTTCGAAACACAAAAATCACAAAAAATAAAAAAACAGAAACGGTTAGGTTTCTACCATCACGGTGCCTTGTTTTTCCCCGATCGTTTGCCTTCCCGCCGGTGACAAGCCCCGTGGTCTCTTCGGAGATCATGCATGGATGAATCGGTGGAAGTGGTAGCACAAAAAGGGGGTTTTGGGTCTCGGATTTTAGGTTTTAAAAACATCCGAAAGGTTTTTGGTTTTAATCTTGGTTTCACGAGGAGAAAAGGGTGTCTCCTGTTTTTATCGAGTTCGAACAAGGTCGTGAAAGGTTCTTTTGGGGCTTCCGGCGCCGGCAACGGCGACCGGAGTCCTTGGCGGCGCCGGATGTTCAGAGGAAAGGGGAGAGAACATTTTTTTTAGGGTTTACAAATAAAAAAAAACCCTAATATGTTTTTATGTACGTATTTATAATGTTTTTTATTTTAAAAATGGTTTATTATCATTTTAAACCCCTCCGCGTCACCTTATTTACGCGTGAGGGGTCTCCGTGTTTTTTAATCACGCCCGCAGTCCCTATGAGTTTTTAAACATTTTCAATTTGGTCACTGTTTTATTCTGATCGATTTTCGGGTGGGTTAATCGCTCTTTTAGTCCCTTAGGCTTTCCGTGTCTTTTTAATTAAGTCCATATTCTGTTTTTTTATCAGTTTATTAAATGGTTTTATTGCGTTTGCCGTCCCTGCCAATTTGTTGTTTATTTGTTTGCCTCATCATTTTATTTTAGTTACATTGTATAATGCATTTTTATATGTTGATATCGAGTATTAATTTGCATTTTGATTAAATTTTTAATGTGCAATGTGATTAAATTGCTTTCATGCCGTTCGAATATATATTTGTTGTATGTTTTTTTAATAACGTTCGAATATATGTATATATGTAACATGCATTTTAAATTGTCATTATGTGACTTTTAGAATTTTAATTTGTATATTAATTAGTTTTAATTCTAAAACATAGATATCTATTAATTCGCATATTCGGGTCGACTAGCCTAACTTATTGGATGTCCCGCGAATATTCGGATTAATTCGAATCGTCTAAAGGTAAATTCGTAATTAAAATAGACAAGATCATATCATCATCCTTTATTTGTTTGCATCATGCATAAAAGGTGACGTACGAGATCCGAACCCTAAACTAACACGGCAGTCAGTCTTATTTGATGTCGGTTTAGTCTTTGGTCCGGTGTACCGTCATCCTTTTTAATTAAATGTTTAATTAAGTCGAAACCACCAATTTGGATAAAGCTCGTATAATTAAAGTCCGGTTTTCAATTAAGAACCCCTAATTAAAGTTTTTTTAAATTTCGAATAATTTCCATCCTTTAAAGGCAATAATTGTTTTGGTACCGATTTCCGGGCGTGATGGGGGTGCTAACCCTTCCCCACGCGTAACCAACTCCCGAACCCTTTCAAATGAATCTCTGGTTTTGTTTTTTTACGGTGTCTGGCCTACCATAGTGGCCGGTGGCGACTCCAAACCGAAGGAAAAGAGATTTTTTAAAAGGGATTTTTTCAAACCCGAATTAATTTTTAAAACTCTACCATTTTTAAATCAAATTGAATACGGAATATATTTTTCAAAAGTAGCGGTGCGGAAAAAAAAACCCCGTTACAGCTTGGCGACTCCGCTGGGGATAAATTTTGTTTTTCAAAACAAAAAGAGAGTTAAGCCAAAGAAATAATTGTTGCTTTAATGATGGAAATTTTTGAAATTTGATTTGACTTTAGCAAGATGGTTCTTCCTTGAAAATAGAATTTTAGTTACACGAGCTTTGATAATTGGTGGTCTTGAATTAATTTTTCATTTAATTTCAAAGGAGTCACTGACATGTGTTGCATCATGATCATCAAGCTCTATACCCGAGCTACCCTTTTTAAGTGAGAGTGAAACGCCCATACCCACGTGAGTATCCCTCCACGGGTCGGTAATTCACTTTCGGAATCCACGCCTTTTGACAAGTGAGTAGCCCTCCACGTCATTAGGTTGTGCTTTCCCTCGAACCGAAACCAATTCGCAAGCCTGTAATGGGCCAGAATTGGGGTTCTTATTGCCTTAGTAGGTGATAAGATAGGTTCGGGTACCCTTATTAGAACTGAACCTCATGTGTGAGAATTTAAGAAGCCTACCCCAGTTAGAGCCATACAGATAACCGTAGAATTAGAATTCATGCTATTAGGTCTTGCATCGTTAATTTGCTTTGATGTGTTTCCTTTTGCTTGTTTCATTCAGTATTCATTATTGGTGTTACTAACTCAGTTGCCTTTTTGCCTTGTTTTGCTTATCTTTGCATATTCATCGCATTTTCATACGAGGTGTTGATTCGAGAACAGTCTAAATTTGAAAACTTTCACAATGGGAGAAAGAGTCCATAACAACAGAGTTTTCAGGACCCTAATTTGAAGGGAAGAGACGAGAAAAAATCGTACCATGTGTATCTATTTTCTTACCTCGTTGTAATGAGATTTGATCTCCATTATGGAAAGTTGTTTAATAAGGATGTTCGTCGAATCAACATTTCCTTGCATTTGATTTCGAGTTTTTTAATTTGTTGCCTTCAATCATTTGTTTTAGTTATGCATACACATTTCATGCATTACATCATTAATTCATGGGATCTAATTGTTCGGGGTCATGGCAGCATTCGTGATTACCGAAGATTCCGCACCCACACTTTACTCGCCATCAAAGGAGGCAAATGGAGGAAAGTTTTGCTAAGTTGGAAGCTGATTTGAGAGGCCAGTTGGAGCGAGCCCAGCAAGAGTTGAGGGACACCATCATCAAGTCCCAACAAGATATGATGAGCGAGATATCTCAGTTGTTACAAGCCAATCTGAAAGGAAAGGGTGCTGCCGGAAACCCTAGTCAGGATAAGAGAGACCCCTCGTTTTCTCCCGGCTTTGTTACCAATACCCCTAAGCCTTCGCAAGGAACGGCTACTCAAGGAGATGGGGCAACATCGCATCAGGCGGGCGCCTCTACCCACGCTCCATCGGGTCTGGTCTTTAATGTAGAAAATGTCGGGGATAGTGTCCCAGACTTGGATGAGATTGAGAATCTGAACAAAATGAAGGCCGAGTTCTCAAAACAACTAGAGGAGACCCGGAAAGACCTCGAGGAGAAGTTCCGTATCAAGGAGGAAGAAGAGGGTGCATACGGGATGAATGCCAGAGACCTCAGCTTGGTTCCGGATCTGATTATTCCGCCCAAGTTCAAGACGCCAGAGTTTGAGAAGTTTGACGGGACAACTTGCCCTACTGCTCACATAACCATGTTTTGTAGAAAGATGACGGGTTTCATCGACAATGAGAAGTTGCTAGTTCACTGCTTTCAAGACAGCTTAGCGGGGCCCGCAGTGAGGTGGTATAATCAGTTAACTCGTGCTCAGATCAGGTCATGGAAGGATTTGGCCAAAGCTTTCACCGATCAGTATAGGCACATAACCGACATGGTTCCGAACCGACTCATGCTACAAGGTTTGGAGCAAAGGACCAATGAGAGCCTACGTGAGTACGCCCAGCGTTGGCGAGATGTGGCGGCACAGGTTCAACCCCCACTCCGTGAGAATGAGATCTCCCCTATGTTTGTTGACACTTTGAAAGGGACCCTCTATGACCGCATGATAAGCAACCCTATCGGCAACTTCTCAGATATGGTTATGACCGGTGAGCGGATTGAAGCTGCCATCAAGAGTGGTAGGATTGATGGAGGCGAGAATACCCGAAAACAGTTTAAGAAGAAGGACCATGATGTGAACAACGTTGGTACTTACGAGGCTTCTAAGCACTTCACAGTTTCAGCGCCTCAAGCCGTAGTCGGGAATGCGCAAGGCCAGAATCGAAGAGAGAATAGGGCTCCCAGGAAGGAACAAGAGAGAATGACCTTTACCCCTCTACCTATACCATACAAGGAGGTATACAAACACCTATACGAGGCTGATCTGGTCCGCCCGTATCATGTTACTCCCTTCCAACCGCCTTACCCTATATGGTATGATGAGAAGGCGCATTGTGAGTACCACGGCGGAGTACCTGGACACACAATAGAAAATTGCTTAGCATTCAAGAAGCTCGTGCAAAACATGATTAACAACGGGGTCCTCGAGTTAGAGAAGCCGAATGTGACGACCAACCCACTTCCGAAACATGAGGGTCGGGGTGTGAATGTCCTTGAAGTGGTA
Source organism: Hibiscus trionum (assembly GCA_030270665.1). Taxonomy (NCBI): domain Eukaryota; kingdom Viridiplantae; phylum Streptophyta; class Magnoliopsida; order Malvales; family Malvaceae; genus Hibiscus; species Hibiscus trionum. The sequence continues at coordinate 6,694,584 of BSYR01000044.1, forward strand.
GATACGAAGAAAGTGAGGATGGAGGTGTCAGAAATCAAGTCCCCTCTGAGTTGGGTGTACGAACAACTGTGCGCATCGGGCTTAATTGAGAAGGGTCCGGATGGGGCATATGATGGCCATGAATCCTTCTGTGAGTTCCATCAGACTGTGGGGCACGAGATTCAGAGTTGCCTAGAATTTAAGCAATTAGTCCAGGAATTGATGGACAATCGGGAGGTTGAGTTCCTCGAGGAAGCTTAAAGGGGTGGAATGGATGGCCAGCTTAGTTAAGAGTTTATGCATCCATGTTTGTTTGCTTTCATTTCATTGCATTCTAGTTTTTTTTTCCTTGAAGTGATGTGTGGGATCCACTTTGCTACCCTTTGCCCGAAGGTAGCAAAGATTTTTTGGGGCCGCAGGCTGCATTTTTAAATTTCAATGAAAGGATGCATTACATTTCAATTACCTTTTCATTTTGTGTGTATATATCTGCCTATTGAGTCCCCGTGTATCAATTGCACAAGGGACATTGACCTTGACCCCAAAGGTTGACTTCGAGCCGCCTTTGTCTAGTGGAAATCGAAAGCTTTGAAGATGATGAATATGTGGCTTACACTCCAAGTTAATTTGGTCATCTAATTAAGTACACATAGAATTAAGGGACTTTGAGAGAATAACCGAAAATCTTCCACGCTAAAAGAAAAAAAGAAAAATGAAAAAAAAGGAAAAATGAAAAAGAAAAAAAAAGAAAAAAAGGAAAAGAAAACGAAAGAGAGAATACTGAAAGCCTAACAAAAGCACTCCAATGTTCGAAGCCTGGTAATAGGCATCTTCGGATATGAGTGTGGAATTTTTGGGGCACTCCGCTGTAGCAAAAGACCAATAAGGTTGCTATGCACCATCCACTTTAGCTACATGAGTGATGGTAATATTTTCAAATCATGACAATGCCGAGTAACTCGGGGTATCGTTGTATGCTCCATCTTTATTCTCGAGCCAAAGGAATGTGATGAGTTGACTTCCTCAAAATTATAAAGAATTGATAAAGGCGAAGCCTACAGGAGATAAATCTAATTGATTAAAAGCCGAAATAACTTGGAGAGTATGTCACATTTTCAGACATCAGCTTAGCTTTCGAGGTCTCCTAGACACATGTTGCTTGATACAATCTGTGGTGAGCCATAATAGTGTCGTTCGTGCACTTGATATTCGGGGGATTTAATTTGACTTGATATATCCCTAATTTGAAAAGAAAGTATAGTTTTTGAAAACGCATCTCATTTTGAAATTTAAAAGATGCAACCTAAATCTTGTTTGAACACAAAAATATTCCCATTGCTTCGGGGATAAAGTTTAGAATGCAATGCCGTGAATACAAATGACAGCTTGTCAGTGGCTATGGTGAAGATTGTAATAAGTTCCTACATGCTACAGTTCAGGGACTTGAAGCATTTTTTTGTCGAAATGTTTCGATTGCTTCGGAAGATGAAATTAGACCCTGGTGAACTTAAGAGAAAAGTTCAGGGACTTGGGGGCATGTTTTTCCCCATTTATTGAAAAAAGAGATGAAGTTGTCGCGTTGAATTAAGACGAAGAGAATAATTTAGCACCCAGTTTGAGAAGGGGGCAATGAGTTGAGAGCGGGCACTATGAGAAGTGTTATATCCAACCTGACCAGTGAAAGTCAGTAGTCGTCTTCGAGAAAAGACCAGAGATTGAGATTTGGCAGAGATGAAGAAAGCCCGAAGAAATTGAGAAAAAGAAGAGAAAGAAGAAGGTCGAGATTGACCAATCTGAAGAGTGTAAGTGTCCAAGCACTCCTTAATGAACTTAAGAGAAAAGTTCAGAGACTTGGGGGCATGTGTTCCCCCGATGTTAAGAAAAGAGAAAATTCGTCACATTCAGTAAAGACGAAGAGAACGTTTGAGCACCCCTTTTAAATAGGGGGCAATGCTTTGAATATGTGTACTACGAGAAGTGTTATGCCCAGTTTGACCAGCGAAAGTCAACAATCACCTTTCGAGAAGAGATCAAAAGATCAAGATTTGGCAAAGATGAGAAGGCCAAAAGAGATTGAGAAGAAGAAGAGACCAAGGGATCGAGATTTGGCAAAGATAAGAAAGCCAAAAGAGATTGAGAAGAAGAAGAGACAAGAAGAAGGTCGAGATTGACCAACTCGGAGAGAAGAAGCATCCGAGCATTTTGATGTCATAATTCATGCATCACTTGTAGTTAGGCATCCCTAGGATTAGGGGCATGCTAACTCACAACATCATATCATTTTTACCTATTTTTGACAGGTATTTTAAAGCTTTCCCCGTAAAAGGAAATCCGCCTATCCGATCAGGCTCTTAGAAAATGAAACCGGTCTATCTATTCAGGCTCTTGGAGAATAGAACCAGCCTATCTATTCAGGCTCTTGGAGAATAGAACCCGCCTATCCGATCAGGCCCTTGGAGAATGGAACCCGCCTATCTGATCAGGCTCTTAGAGAATGAAACCGGCCTATCTATTCAGGCTCTTGGAGAATAGAACTCGCCTATCTGATCAGGCCCTTGGAGAATGGAACCCGCCTATCCGATCAGGCTCTTAGAGAATGAAACCGGCCTATCTATTCAGGCTCTTGGAGAATAGAACCCGCCTATCTATTCAGGCTCTTGGAGAATAGAACACGCCTATCTGATCAGGCCCTTGGAGAATGGAACCCGCCTATCCGATCAGGCTCTTGAAGAATGAAACCCGCCTACCCGATCAGGCCCTTGGAGAATGGAACCCGCCTATCTGGTCAGGCTCTTAAAGAATGGAACGCGCCTACACGTTCAGGCTCTTGGAGAAGGGAACCCGCCTGTACGTTCAAGCTTTCGGAGAATAGAACCCGCCTATCTATTCAGGCTCTTGGAGAATAGAACACGCCTATCTGATCAGGCCCTTGGAGAATGGAACCCGCCTATCCGATCAGGCTCTTGAAGAATGAAACCCGCCTACCCGATCAGGCCCTTGGAGAATGGAACCCGCCTATCTGGTCAGGCTCTTAAAGAATGGAACGCGCCTACACGTTCAGGCTCTTGGAGAAGGGAACCCGCCTGTACGTTCAAGCTTTCGGAGAATAGAACCCGCCTATCTAATCAGGCCCTTGGAGAATGGAACCCGCCTATCCGATCAGGCTCTTAGAGAATGAAACCGGCCTATCTATTCAGGCTCTTGGAGAATAGAACACGCCTATCTATTCAGGCTCTTGGAGAATAGAACCCGCCTATCTATTCAGGCTCTTGGAGAATAGAACACGCCTATCTGATCAGGCCCTTGGAGAATGGAACCCGCCTATCCGATCAGGCTCTTGAAGAATGAAACCCGCCTACCCGATCAGGCCCTTGGAGAATGGAACCCGCCTATCTGGTCAGGCTCTTAAAGAATAGAACCCGCCTACACGTTCAGGCTCTTGGAGAAGGGAACCCGCCTGTACGTTCAAGCTTTCAGAGAATAGAACCGCCTATCCGTTCGGGCATTTGGAGAATGGAGCTTCTGTTAATTAACTGTTTGATCGAACATCGAAGGGTTGAAGAATGTTGAAATGAGAAAAACAGCTTCAGGCCTCCGCGACCGCTGTATTTTCCCGTACCGACTTCCGAACCGCCAATAGTTCAAGTGCATGGTGACTCGGAATCCAAACAGGGAAGTCGGACAAAATTGGTGCTTATGGCCTTTGCTTTATCCTTGTTCTACAAGTATAAGCAAAGGGGGGCAGCTGTAATCACCTATTTTGTCCGGGGTGTTTAACCCGTTTTTTTTCTTTTATTAATGGGCTTTAATTATGTGGTGATTAATAGTTAAAAACAAAAAAAGAATTAAAAAAGGAAAAAACAGTATATATTGATATCATTACTACTACTTATTATTATCATCTACTATTTCCACCATTATATTTGTTATCACCGTATTATCTATTGTATTACCATATTAGTATTATTTATTATTATTATCATTATTACTATTATTATTGATATCCATATTATTGTTATTATTATTATTATTATAATAATTAAATCTGAAAACCAAAAACATTAAATAAGTAAGCCCAAATACTAATATAAATAAAAGCCCAATATATATTTATAATAATAAAGCCCAATGTTTATTTAATGTTAGAGTCCATTTACAAATAAAAACAAAAAAACAAAAAATTACATGGCCTGTTGGCCCAAATAAAAAAAACCCTAACACCCTTATGTTTTGTGCAGCCGCCGCCCCAATCTCCACCGTTGGATCTGGAGAGGAGATCCAACGGCCCAGAATGCACCAGAGGCAAAAAACCCTAGCAACCTTCAACAGCTCCAGCGCCGCACTCTGCATCCGCCGTTGGATCCGGATCAAGATCGAACGGCTCAGATCGAGTCCCTCCAGATCCCAATCAATGACACGGAGCACTCCGGATTCCCCGGCCGTCTCGAGCCCCACTGTGGTCCCTCTCCTCATGACCAGCGGTGCATGCAAACAAAAATAAAAAAAGTCAGATGCGCACTAGCAAGACAACAATACCGAAATTCCGGGGTGGAATCAACACTTTTCAGAGCAACCAATAAGAGATTTTCTACATATTTTATGAAGAAAAGAAAAAGTGTAATTTCGGGCTACATAAACCCGAAGCAAAATGTAATGAGGAGGATTCGGGGAGAAAAAAAAAGGAGACAACGATTCGGAAATTACATAGAGGAAAAAAATTCAGAGAGCAAGTGTAATCCAGAATTTCAGAGAATACAAGCAAAAAAAAAAAAAACCTCAGTTTACAAGAGGTAGATCATCGTCTTCATATTCCATTTTCGAAACACAAAAATCACAAAAAATAAAAAAACAGAAACGGTTAGGTTTCTACCATCACGGTGCCTTGTTTTTCCCCGATCGTTTGCCTTCCCGCCGGTGACAAGCCCCGTGGTCTCTTCGGAGATCATGCATGGATGAATCGGTGGAAGTGGTAGCACAAAAAGGGGGTTTTGGGTCTCGGATTTTAGGTTTTAAAAACATCCGAAAGGTTTTTGGTTTTAATCTTGGTTTCACGAGGAGAAAAGGGTGTCTCCTGTTTTTATCGAGTTCGAACAAGGTCGTGAAAGGTTCTTTTGGGGCTTCCGGCGCCGGCAACGGCGACCGGAGTCCTTGGCGGCGCCGGATGTTCAGAGGAAAGGGGAGAGAACATTTTTTTAGGGTTTACAAATAAAAAAAACCCTAATATGTTTTTATGTACGTATTTATAATGTTTTTTATTTTAAAAATGGTTTATTATCATTTTAAACCCCTCCGCGTCACCTTATTTACGCGTGAGGGGTCTCCGTGTTTTTTAATCACGCCCGCAGTCCCTATGAGTTTTTAAACATTTTCAATTTGGTCACTGTTTTATTCTGATCGATTTTCGGGTGGGTTAATCGCTCTTTTAGTCCCTTAGGCTTTCCGTGTCTTTTTAATTAAGTCCATATTCTGTTTTTTTATCAGTTTATTAAATGGTTTTATTGCGTTTGCCGTCCCTGCCAATTTGTTGTTTATTTGTTTGCCTCATCATTTTATTTTAGTTACATTGTATAATGCATTTTTATATGTTGATATCGAGTATTAATTTGCATTTTGATTAAATTTTTAATGTGCAATGTGATTAAATTGCTTTCATGCCGTTCGAATATATATTTGTTGTATGTTTTTTTAATAACGTTCGAATATATGTATATATGTAACATGCATTTTAAATTGTCATTATGTGACTTTTAGAATTTTAATTTGTATATTAATTAGTTTTAATTCTAAAACATAGATATCTATTAATTCGCATATTCGGGTCGACTAGCCTAACTTATTGGATGTCCCGCGAATATTCGGATTAATTCGAATCGTCTAAAGGTAAATTCGTAATTAAAATAGACAAGATCATATCATCATCCTTTATTTGTTTGCATCATGCATAAAAGGTGACGTACGAGATCCGAACCCTAAACTAACACGGCAGTCAGTCTTATTTGATGTCGGTTTAGTCTTTGGTCCGGTGTACCGTCATCCTTTTTAATTAAATGTTTAATTAAGTCGAAACCACCAATTTGGATAAAGCTCGTATAATTAAAGTCCGGTTTTCAATTAAGAACCCCTAATTAAAGTTTTTTTAAATTTCGAATAATTTCCATCCTTTAAAGGCAATAATTGTTTTGGTACCGATTTCCGGGCGTGATGGGGGTGCTAACCCTTCCCCACGCGTAACCAACTCCCGAACCCTTTCAAATGAATCTCTGGTTTTGTTTTTTTACGGTGTCTGGCCTACCATAGTGGCCGGTGGCGACTCCAAATCGAGAAAAAGATTTTTTAAAAAAGGTTTCTTCAAAACCCGAATTAATTTTTTAAAACTCTACCATTTTTAAATCAAATTGAATACGGAATATTTTTCAAAAGTAGCGGTGCGGAAAAAAACCCGTTACAGACCAAATGTGAAATTATAACAATTTTGACTGATGGCCACGTCATTCTCTCCATTGTTTTTAACGGTTGGTAGTCACATTGAGTCTAATTTAATAGTTCAATAGTTTAATTGCTGCAATTAGAAGTATAGTGGTCAAATCGAGTTCAAACCCATAGTATAATGGTAATTTATGTAGTTTACCCTTTATTAAAATAATAGGGTAAACTATCTGTATGACCACCAATCTATTGGGAAAGTTTTAAAATGACCACCATAAAAAAAACGCGTCATTTGACTACCCAAACTATTAAAATGAGATCAATTTGACCACCAGCCGTTAATGGGTTAACGGAAGGTGACGTGGCAGTTAAAAAATTAAAGGTATAATCACACATTTGGTCCTTATTATTTACACATTCTTTCAATTTAGCCCATCTGAAGAAAAATCACCCAAATCCTACATAAAAAGACTCTCCCATTCATCTTCTTCCCCACAACACCCAAAGCTTGATTTCTTTCCCGCTCGGCTCCCCACAACACCCAAATCCTACAATTTCCTCCTCCATTGGCTCCGCTCTTCCTCCCCAAATCCTACATTGTCTGAAAGACCAGACAGTTGTCACTGGCTAAAAGGAAACAAGAGAAATGCTTGAAGCATAACTAATCAATCTCTAAACCCAGGCTATGCTAGTGTTTCATTATGCAACCAGTTTCAGAACTTAAAACAGACAAAGTAGCCACTAGACTACCTATCATACCAGATTGAATTATACAAGGTACAATATTATTTTTAGGATAATCATTATAATTTCCAAATGGTAGAAAACGGCATTTAGCAATTAATTTATCCACAATTATGAAAATAAAGAAAAATTAGCTCATCGCAGCCAGCCTCTTCTCTTAAGCTGAAACACCTTATCAACTAGATTCAGCAAAGGTACCCTCACCTTGGGCGGCGTCCACTGCACAAAAACCAATTGGTAAACATTCAAAAATTCCAAAGGCGAAAAAAAACTCTTGTAAGATCGCGTAAATTTAAAAAGCTGAATCTATTCAACCAAAAGATCATTAACAATAGCAATGGGTCAAAGCCAGATAGACACCAAAGAAAAGGGTTGCAGCAGCTAAAGAATAGGAGCAACCAACAAAGGAATTTGGTTTCCTAATAATCATACTTTTGCTTGAGATTCTTATGAAAGCAATCCAAAATTTTATTGACAAAGTTGTCAGTTTAGAAGAGTGCTCTCCAAAGAAAACAACAGAGATAAATCATGATACCTAAATTATGGATCCTCCATATGGCTCGAGGTTCCTGAAAATTTCATTGGAGAACCACCCTGGCCAGACAATTCAGGTTTAACACCTAAATTATGTTTCTCAGAGACTAAATTACCAGACCCTCCACCATGCTCTATCACTCTTGGAGGCAAACTCGTTGAGTTTAACTCACAGTCTGGATGCCAAGCATGACATCGGGAACCAGATCTATCATCCTCACGACCATGGTTACCGTCTTTAATACAACCTTCTTCATTATCAGAAGCGCTATTCACTGCCTCCAAGTTACTTTGCCTTGAAATGTCTTTAGCAATCTCATCTGCGGTCCGTGACAAGGTCCTGCCAGTGACTGAAGAAGAAGCTTCACTAGTGGGAGAAGATTAACCGACAACTTTGCTCATTCCGCCATCTGATGCTCCTCTATATTGACGTACAACATCATCTGTAGCATCATCCACATTGACTGTTCATAAAGAAGAGAATTGGAAATGTATGCAAAAATGGCATGACAACCAGAAACAGAAACAACCTACCTGCAAGGGTTCTCATCACCGATGAAGATTTTCCAAAAGAGTAATTCTTCAAAAGCAAATGACAACCACGATTACAATGCGATGTCAATCATCCTAATTGTAGGATTTGGGTGTTGTGGGGAGCCGGGTGGGAAAGAAATGAAGCTTTGGGTGTTGTGGGGAAGAAGATGAATGGGAGAGTCTTTTTATGTAAGATTTGGGTGATTTTTCTTCAGATGGACTAAATTGAAAGAATGTGTAAATAATAAGGACCAAATGTGTGATTATACTTTTAATTTTTTAACTGACACGTCACCTTCCGTTAGCCCATTAACGGCTGGTGGTCAAATTGATCTCATTTTAATAGTTTGGGTAGTCAAATGACGCGTATTTTTTATGGTGGTCATTTTAAAACTTTCCCAATAGATTGGTGGTCATACAGATAGTTTACCCAAAATAATAATACTAATAAGATATATTTACAACTGCCATTATGTAAATAGATTGGCGCGGATGACCAGTTGATATGGACAGAGTCTTCCGTTTTCAATTTACTCCCCTCCGCCACCCCTAACTAACTCCCTCCACCGCAACGGCTAGCCGGCGGCCGGAGCCATAAACCGGAAGCCCTACGCTCCCTTAGATTGATGGGTATTGTGCCAAAACTAAGAGGAGCAAGAACCCATGAAGGGTTGCCCATATCCGATGGGTTATCACATTTTACATCAGCTTCCAACAACAAGAAATGGTTAACTTCGATGTCTTTACTCGTCGCCCTTGTCGTCATTGCTGAAATCGGTTTTGTGGGTCGTCTCGGCATCATTAAGAACGCCGACATTTTCGGTTCGTTGCCCGCGATGTTCCGTAAATCGCACACTTCTGCTCGATTGAAGGCTGCCGGCGCTCGGAATTTTGGGATTCGAGCTTTGGGTGGTGATCGTAACTCGACCTGTGAGGAATGGCTTGAGAGAGAAGATGCCGTGGTTTATTCAAGGGATTTTAGCGAGGATCCCATCTTGGTTTCTGGTGATTATCCGCAGGTTTTACTCGTCGCCGTCGGCCGTCGCCCTTCTCGTCTTTGTCTTTTATTTGCAAAGAAATCATATTCGAACTGCAGATAATATAATGTTTTTGTGTTATTGATTTTGAGTGAAAATCATGTCTTCATAGTATTTGTTATAATGCCAGAGAAGTTAACTTGGAAGTCAAGTCACACACTCTTATACGTTACGTAGGTATGAATGTATTTATCCTAGACGGCTATACATTTCCTATATACTATATATTTTCCAATCTAGTACGTTATGAGTGTAGAAGTTGTTCATTGTTTTGCTAGTTCACTCTAAATATTCTTATCATTTTGCATATTATTGTTCCAAAATCCAAACTTTGATGTTGTTTAGAAGTGGAACTGCAGATAATATAATGTTTTTGTGTTATTGATTTTGAGTGAAGATCATGTCTTCATAGTATTTGTTAATGCCAGAGAAGTTAACTTGGAAGCCAAGTCACACACTCTTATACGTTACGTAGGTATGAACGTACGTATAAGTTTATCCTAGACGGCTATACATTTCCTATATACTATATATTTTCCAATCTAGTACGTTATGAGTGTAGAAGTTGTTCATTGTTTTGCTAGTTCACTCTAAATATTCTTATCATTTTGCATATTATTGTTCCAAAATCCAAACTTAGATGTTGTTTAGAAGTGGAACTGCAGATAATATAATGTTTTTGTGTTATTGATTTTGAGTGAAGATCATGTCTTCATAGTATTTGTTAATGCCAGAGAAGTTAACTTGGAAGCCAAGTCACACACTCTTATACGTTACGTAGGTATGAACGTACGTATAAGTTTATCCTAGACGGCTATACATTTCCTATATACTATATATTTTCCAATCTAGTACGTTATGAGTGTAGAAGTTGTTCATTGTTTTGCTAGTTCACTCTAAATATTCTTATCATTTTGCATATTATTGTTCCAAAATCCAAACTTTGATGTTGTTTAGAAGTGGACTTGATTCAGTGGTTATATCTCCTTTTGTATTACTGACTTCCTCTTCTTGGTATTATAGGAGTTGAAAACTTGTGCAGTGGGTTGTAAGATCGGATCCGATCCGAGCAAGAAACCCGATGCTATCATTACTCAGCTTCCAGAACCTCAAGCACCTTGTGTGCTGCGCACTATGGAATCGACTGCCTACTATCCGGAAAATAGCATTGCTCTGGCACGACGGTGGGTAAGCACAATCTATAATGACTTAGTTGCATTTGAAACGATCATGGATTTTGCCCGTAATATTGTGGGACTTTCGGTGATGCTCGATTAAGTACTTGTTTTCTTCCTGTGATATTCCTTTTAACAGCTTTTGCCTACTCTATGCAAGTGAACTTAATACTATTAAATGTGATACAATTCTGTGAGTTACTCTTATATTGTATATGAATCCAATATTTCCCTTTCAGCTGTTCGAAATGTTCCAATTCTTTCATCGGATGACTGTCCTATAAAGATAGGGTTGAAAGTGGATTTAATGGGGGAAGTCTCTGTAAAACTAACGGTTCCATTTTCTTTTCCTTTGGATTTAGGAGAGGTTATGAATATGTAATGACAACTAGCCTCTCATCGGATGTCCCAGTTGGATATTTTTCATGGGCCGAGTATGATATCATGGCACCGGTGATTCCGAAGACTAAAAGCGCCCTTGCAGCTGCTTTCATTTCTAACTGTGATGCCCGCAACTTTCGTATTCAAGCTCTTGTTGGACTTGAAAAGGAGAATATCAAGATAGATTCTTATGGTATATGCCACGGAAATCAGAATGGGGGAGGTGATTATAAGTGTTCAATGTTTATGTTAAACTATTAGTCGTCGTATATTTGTAATTCGCATATTTCCCGAGGTTTATGTTACCCGAGGTTTCGTTATAAATTGCTTGCCTTGGCAAATCAACCTGAAACACTTGAATGCACTACTTTTAAACTGCAGCAACTGCATAATTGTGTGTCACTTCATACTGCCTAAAGTAGTGCATGAATGAATTTCATGTAAATTTGCAGTGGACAAAGTAGAAACTCTGAAACACTATAAGTTTAGCTTGGCTTTCGAGAACTCCAATGAGGAGGATTATGTCTCGGAAAAGTTTTTCCAGTCCCTCGTTGCAGGTATGAACATTACTTTGGTGCTGCTTTGAAAATTCCCATATTCATGTGTTTTTGTTTTGAACCTGTATGATTTTGTAGGAAGCGTGCCTGTGGTGGTTGGTGCTCCAAATATTGAAGATTTTTCCCCTTCTCCTGGTTCATATTTACATATTAAGGAAACGGACAATGTTCACTCGGTTGCAGAAAGAATGAAGTACCTTGCAAAAAACCCGGATGCTTATAATCAGTCATTAAGGTGAATATGTTAGTTTGTGAAAACTGTTTATTTGTATGGAATAGCTACACCTACCCATCTCCCCTGCTTTCAAGATTTCTTTGTTGACAAGGAATTATCTGCGGATTCAGGTGGAAGTACGAAGGCCCGTCTGATTCTTTCAAGGCCCTTTTGGATATGGCTGCAGTTCATTCGTCGTGCCGCTTGTGCATTCACTTGGCAACCATCTTCCTTGAGGAAGAAGAAAAGAATTCTGACATACAGAAACGCCCCTGCAAGTGTGAGACAGGATCGGAAACCGTGTATCATTTGTATGTAAGAGAGCGAGGGAGGTTCGAGGTCGACTCTATTTTCTTGAGGTAGTTCCTGTACTCGTTTATCTATTAGTACATTGTCTCAATTTTAGCCTGGATCGATTATACTTTCATTAAATATAACTATAAACGATGGAACGGGACGAAATCCTTATTTCCGACATCGATGAGCAGGTCTGGAGATTTGACTCTGGAGGCATTGGAGGCTGCTGTTCTTAAGCATTTCAAGTCTCGGAAACATGAGCCTATTTGGAAACGGGAAAGACCCGAAAGCATTAGAGGGGATGAACTAAAAGTGTACAGAATATATCCTCTTGGGTTGACACAGAGACAGGCTTTATATACCTTCAAGTTCAAGGATGATGTTGATCTTAGGAACCACATCGAAAACAACCCTTGTGCTAAGTTCGAAATCATATTCGTCTAGATTGATGGTTCTGTTATGTCGCACATGTAACCGGAGTCCGAGTCCCGATACCGGCACTACTTTGCTGAGATACATTCCCAGAGAGAGGAAGGCAGCCTCATGCAGATCATGAATTTCGTTAGATGATTGTTTTAAGAATTCCATTTCCTTGTTACCATATATGAACTGCTGAGTTAAATGTTGCCGCTTAATCGGGTAAAATGACGGTTTTAGTCATCTAGGTTTTTATATTCAAAACAATTCAATAAATTAAACCTTCATATTTAAATAGTACTACATCAGCTCGCCCCCTTGTGTCCTGATAGCAAAGGTAGATATTCATCATCCTTTGGGACCTGAGTTCGAGCACCAGTAATGTATGTTGTGTGTGCCGTCTTTGAAAAGACTAAAAAAATTGAACAGATGATACCCTTGCATTACACCAGCATATTCAAAAAAATAGTACTACATCAGTTTAGTCATTTTTATTATAAAACAGATTTCTTAAATTCTCCGCAAATCTATATATTTTCATTAAAATTCAAATAAATTATAAAATATGATTCATCAACTCGACGCAACTCGACCTATACTCACCCCTAATAATATTTTGAAGTTTAGTATTAATTTAAAATTGAGTTAATTGCACCACACATCTTAAAATTATGACCTTTATTTTAAATTGATTCTTAAACTTTTAAACGTTTTAATTTCATCTCCAAATCATAACTCTCATCCTAAATTAGTCTGTAGACTTTTGAACATTATAATTCATCTGTAAGTTATCAGTATATGTTAATCATATCCCATGTTAGTAAAACAGATATCAAAATTGAGAATAAAATTGAGATGCTTTTAAGTCCGGGGATTAATTTAGAATGATTATCATAGTTTAGAGACTAATTTAGACCGAATGTCATAGTTTGAGGATGAAATTGGAACGTGGAGGATAAGGTCATAATTTATAGATAGGGTTTTATTTTGATGCACAAGCTGTGTAATTTTTTTTTACACAATCCTTTTATAAAATTTAAAATCTAAATCACAAACCCTAGCAACGTAAGCCCTAAACCCTAAGCCCTAAACCCTAAACTCTAAATTCTAACCATAAACCTTAAATTATATACCCTACATACTAAACCCCTAAACCCTAAAATTAAAGGGCTTGTGTAAACTAAAATTTACACAGCTTGTGCATCAAAGTATTTTCCTTATAGATATATGGTGCAATTAACTCTTTAAATTTTGGTACTAGTTTGGGGAGGTTTGGAAAACTAACCCCATGTTTATATTTTCAATTTTCAGATTAAACGCGGCGTATTGGTTTTATAAAGGTAGACTTGAGGATGAAGCTAAAACCCTAGCTTCCATATAAAAGCTTGTAATTGTTAGTTTATACGGAGCATGATGAATGTGTTTCAAATCAATGGCAACTCTCTCTCGCTTGACCTCCACACTGACGGCGCCAGTTCCAAGTAATTTCTCCCTTTCTCAAACCTAAAGCTCTGTATTTAATGGTTAAATGAAAGATGTATGCACTGGTTCCGAATTCTTGTTATTTTTGGATCGTCTTTAAATGTTGGGAACTTCTCAGATTTCGTTGATTTTGGTGTTTTTTTTGTCTTTGATTCTTGATAACATCTTTGGAAGGGAACCAACCTCTTATGCGCGTAATTGAAGATTGTTTTTGCATGTTGACAGTGATGGTATCAGTTGGCCAAGTTTAAATGCTCCTGAAGGCCAATCCGATGTTGTCAGAGAAGGCCAAGCTGTTCTTGAGGAGGCGGTGATAGATCAAAATCAAGCTAATGATGGGGGAGAACAGATGATGAGCCTGGTTGATAATTCTCATGATGACACATTGGATATGATGTTGGAATTTTCGTTCGAAAACATGTGTCCTCAGGTTGGATCTGATGAGTTTTTAGAACATCAGTCCATGACAACTCAGGTTCTACAATCAAGCATTGATCAAGTACCTCAAAATATCGAAACTCGATGGGATCCTCGGAATGCGTCATGTTTTAACCAGCTGAGAATTCCTTGTCAACAAGTTGCTGATCCCCAATATAGCTCAGGAAGAAAGAGGCAAGTTCGTATTCAATCTTTTTTTACTTGAATAATTTTGGAAATTTAATCTTCATTTCTCACATTGCTTTCTTAGCTATTGGATTTTGTTTGAATTCAGGAACTACGAGACATACACACATGAGATTGATAGCTGTAAACTCTGCAACTGCAAGAGGTCCGGGTGTTTGAAACTGTAAGTTCACATTGCATAACAACATTTCACTTCCATTGCTAGAAGTAAACTTGATTACATGTTACTCGCACTCGGGTTTCATTGTTTGCTGTGATTTGCAGTTATTGCGAGTGTTTTGCAGCAGGGATTTACTGTGAAGATTGTTGTGCGTGTGAGAATTGTTTGAACAAGCCAGATTACGATGAGTTTGTTCTCGAAAGTAGAAAGAAAATCGAAACGCGTAACCCTCTTGCATTTGCTCCACCAACTATTAGTGTAATTATAAGTTCTGGTGTCCTACTATTTTATCCCCTTTAAATTTGTGCAATTTTCATAAGTGTTTGACATGTGAAACCTCTGCAGGGTGACGGAAACACGAACACTCTATCAGCCAGGCACAAAAGGGGATGCAAATGCAAGAGGTCAAAGTGCCTAAAAAAGTATTGCGAGTGCTATCGGGTTTGTTATCTATGTTGCCCCGACTTCTCGTTTTTCGACTTTCAAATACATAGAAATCTTCTCAACATCTGTATCCTGTACTTGTACCTGAGTCCGAGTTTAATAATGGTTGTCATCTTATTTTAAAATATTCTCCATTTATTTTTAGGCTAAAGTTGGATGCTCTGATGGATGCCACTGTGAGAATTGTGACAATTCCTTTGGCAAGAGGTCAGGTTAGTTCTAATCTTAATCTCCGTCTCCTTTTCATTTTCCGTGTACATTCTCAGATCCATTCACATCGAATCTTAGTAATATAGATTTTTTAAGTACTTAATTTTCTCGATTCGAATAATGAATCAATTGATGTGAGTGTTTGCATACAAGTATTATGTACATTTTGTTATGATTAACTGACTTCACCGTGCTGGAGCTACAGAACCAAGGTTTCAGAGAGTAGAACAATGGAAGAATCAGTCTCACGAGATGCCAAATACGGCAGAAGTTATGCCCGATAGCATCAACGTTGTGACTGCAAATCAGTTCCCGCCGATATGGGAAGAACTCGCCGATGTAAACCATCTCACTGTATCAACACAACCTCAATCAAGGGTAGTGCCTTCTTTAACATCACATGACATGAGGGACATTCAAAATGACTCCGGGGCTGAACCAGAAAAGGACACTAACCTTCACTGGTACTTCTCTGCCTTGAGCTCCAAGCAACCGTGTCCGAATAAGGTTTCGGACGAATTTCATTCCTTTTTTGATGATATCAATGAGCTGATGGGAGATGATTTCCCGGACTTCCTCGTGGGAAATTCCAACCTCACCAACGCAGTGAAATCTGGCTCACCGAATCAGAAACGAATTTCTCCACCAAAGTTTCAGTCAAACCAGTTTGGTTCGAACTTTCCACCAGGTCTGCCAACTGCCCGTAAACTCGTTTTACACACGACGGAGACGTCATGTTTCCCTACTCCAACATGGTGCAACTCCGAAGATCATACGAATCGAGCCGAAAACGATCATTAAGGTAACAATCATAAGCACTGATACACACATACATATACATGTATAGGCTTCTCATAGAGAGATGAAAAACACCTATCCACGTTTTATTGCTTTCCTAGGGGCATCCCATGAAACTGTTGAAACTCGCAGCAACTGAAGAAAGCTGCGAGTTTCAATGGCGACGGAGATGATAGTCGAAATAATGCTTGTAATAGAGAAAGATTCATAGTTCTTATTTATTTCTGTTATCCTTTGATTGAAAGGGCCAATGAAAACAATTTTATTTAATAAAACAAACCTATTCTATTTTAGATATTAATATGTTCACTATAAAAAAGAGAGAAAAAATTGAATTTGAGATATATGGGAAAATGATGAACCAAATTATGTCACATCTGTTAAAACATGTTATGCAATATGTTTTGATTAAAATGTTTCCCTGATACATTTGTAGTGAATATAGTTGATGTGATTAATAATATTTGTGTTCGAGTTATAATTATTTATGCTGAGGTAGAAGGATGTGTTGTGCTTTTAAAAGACTTCGAATCTTGACGAGGTGGATGGATGCACTTTATAACATTTAAATTTCGCTAATTTAAATGGAGAAATGGAGGAAAAGAGTACAACACTACCCAACAAAGTCACCAGCAAAGACACCTAGCACCATTCCACCTGAACTAAGAAATCCAAAAAACTAGATTACTTGAATCCGGTCGAACTCGGTAGATTTTTACTTGGAATTGATTTCGGTGGGATCGAGACTGGATCTAAAATTTAGGTCCCGGTTGCAATCGGGACTGAATCCTGATTTTTTGGACCCGATACCCGGTGGGTACTCAATGGGACTGGGACCAGTACCCGGTACTGGTATTGGTCTGGTACCGAATGGCGTTGACCAGTACCGAATGACGTTGAAGAGGTTGAAAACAACTGAAGGCGCTCTTTTATTTCTCTTTATGTATGAATATTATGAGTATGACTCGTTTTAAGATTTCAACCATCAACCCTACAATATTTTGACTTTTTTATTTAATATTATTATTGATGGTTGAATTTTTTTCCTTGATACTCAAATTTTATTAATAATAGACTAATTGACCGGGTACCCGGTATTGATACCGATTCTCACTAGTACCGGGACCAGTTCCTGAAATCTTAAACCCGGTCTAACTGCGACCGGGACTAATTCTAATTTTCAAAAACCGGTGGTTACCGGAACTAAAACCAATTTTAGATAAATTGGTCGGGTACTCGATCTTGCCCACCCTATTCACCACCATGCTTTGAAAATATCTCGTCTAAACATTCCAACCTTTGCAAGACAGTCGCCCATATTATTTTGACCCCCCGGAGCCGGAACCTAACAAAATTTAACCCCCTCAATATAATGAGATAATCTATCTATTTCATCAAATCTAAGGACGAGTTAGTGAATTAGCTACCCAATTAAGGGCTATTTGGGAATCAGATTCAACAACGTTAACTTGCTTCAATAAAAACCTCTATAGCGAGTTTAATAGCCATTATCTCGGCAAAATCTGAGTCATTGTTTCGAATTGGCCCAGAAAACATCCATACACCGAAGGTGAAAATTATTTGTTTCTATAAGTGTCCTAATTTTAGGGGTTAGAGATTTAAATTAGGGTTCATAAGTTGGGAGTTTAGATATTTATGTGCTTAGAATTTAGGGATTACAAATTGAATTTAGGATTTATATGGTGAAATCTATATCCCTAACATATTAACATAAAGCCAAAACCTTAAATTCTAAGCACAATTCCTAAATTCTAAACCCCTAACCCACAAACCATATACTAAATTTATAAACCCTAGAACAAGGGCGCTTGTGAAAAAAAAAGTTTCTACCGTCAGTGTACGAGATATTTTCAAAGAAAAAAAAATCATAGATAATTATGTCAAAAGTGTTTAATTTTATTTTTTATTTGTTACCCTCTCGATTTTCAGTATTTTCTCCTGACTAATCTGGACCGACTTGCGTTGCACACCTAGTTGTGGTGTGTGAATTTTTAGTTGTAAATAAGGAAACAAATCTAAGATATTAAATGGCAATTATTTCAGCAAGATTCTCTTATATGATAGTAATAAATTAATTACAGTTAAAAACAATTTTTTGTTGTGAATAAGGAAACAAATCAAAAAAGTTTATAAATTAAAGAGGGATTGCTTCACTTGAGGCACCACACTGAACTAAAGCAAAAGATAAAAAAAATATGGAGAATTTGAACGTGTATGTCATATTCTTGTTGCTTCTTCTTGCTGCACCAGGTAAACAATTCATCGTCTTAGTTCATCACATCCGGGGACGGAGCCCGAATTTGGGATTGGGAGGGACAAACTATAAATATTTAAATTGGGGGGGCAAATTTATAAATAAACCAATTTTTTTTAAAATTAAATAAGAGAACAAAGGTGGAAAAAAAATTCTTCAGCGGTGGGGGGCGATTGCCCCTCCTGAAACCTTAATGGCTCCGTCACTGATCACACCTAATATATTTTCTTTTATTTTGCATCTACACATGAAGATTTTGATTAAATTTATTAAACATTATTTGGATTTTAATTCATGCAGGAGAAGCAGAGGAAACATGCATATCGCCGGTGGAACTCAATCCTTGCAATGATGAAGATTGTTTTAAAGTTTGCCTAGCTTTGTATGGAGCTCATGTTAAAGGAAATTGTGTTGGGCCTCCAGGCGCTGAGTGCCAATGTACTCACCCTTGTATCAAATAATTTCCTTCAAAATTTGCTGGCCAAATCAAATTAATAATAAGATCAAAATCGTATAGGTTTATGAAATAACTTGATTTTTATTTTATTTTAAGCCACAATATTTGAATTTCGAATCAGTTGTGCATGTGCCGTTTAAAAGAATAATTGTTCCACAAGCTAAGGATGAGCGCGGTTCAGGTCGAGTTTTTGGCCAGCTCGAACCTGACCCGAAACTAATAATCCTAAACCCGACCTGAAAATAAATATTTTAAACTTGACCCCAATCCGACCCAACCTATAAAAAATAATTTTAGGGACCTAATTGTAAAAAAATAATTTTTAAGAGACATAATTATAAAAAATAATAATTTTAAGGACTAAATTGTAAATAAAAAATAATTTTAAGGAACTAATTATAAAAATATATATATATAAAGAGGAGGTATTAATACAAATATCCCTAAAAATTTAGGAGAAAATTACATTATTAATTCCAGGTTGGGTCAGATCGAATTTTTTCACCCTAAAATCTAAACCAGACCCAACCCAAACTCAATTTTTTCATAAAAATACTCGACCCAGTCAGGCCGGGTCAAGTCGGAACCCGTCGAGCCCGGGTGAAATGCCCATCCGTATCCACAACCTTGAATGTACACAAAAACATATAGCTACTCACCCGAGTGTTATAACAATCCCTCTTAACCTTAACCATTCACTCTTTTTTAAGGCTAAACTATAAAATAAGTGTCCGAACTATAATATTTTTTTGTAATAGGTCTTTAAAATATTTTTTAGTTGAAATAGGTGCTTAAATTTTTATTTTGGCTGAAATAGGCCTAAACTATTTTTTGGCTGAAATAGGTGCCTAAGTTCTCATTTTTGACTTGTTTTGAAGTCAATTTTGACACCTACTTGGCACCTATTTCAACCAAAAATGAATGTTTAGGCATCTATTTCAGCCAAAAAAATAGTTTAGGCACCTATTTCAGCCAAAAAATATTTTAAACACCAATGGTAAAAAAACATACTTTGGACATTTATTTGATAGTTAAGCCTTCTTTTAATAATGTTGAGTTGTGAGGTGCTCGATTCGATCAACCGTTCTTGCTCGCCAAGTGTGGAGAAGTTGGATAATTGGGTGTTTTAGTGGGAGGTGAAAATTTGGCAATGTGACACAAAGATTTATAGTGGTTCAACCTTCTAACCAAGGTCTACATCCACTACCTTAGCTCCGCACTAAGGATTTCCAACAAATTCACTAAGAATTTTGTCCCCTTTTCTCGGATTAGGAGGAAATCGTTACAACCCTCAAAGCTTTCTACCCAAAGCTTGAAGGAACACTCTCTTTACAAAGAAGAACTTAGCAAACTAGAAATCCCTCTAAAAGGTGTTTGTTTGTAATTTTAAGCACTCACTCAAAACCTAAACACTTGAGCAAATTTAACAATGTAAGCTCACAAGTGTTGTCTAAGCAAGAAATGTACAATTAAAGCTCTAGACAAATTTTGACATCATAATGTTGTAACAATTGAAGCATTAACCATTACAAGATGCTTGGAGGTCCCTTTTATACTCCCAATTGAGTTTGTAGCTGTTACTAGCCGTTGGGATTGAATTGGAGTCGTTGGAGCCTTTATTTCCCACCATAAATGCAGTTCTGCAGCTTGGCGTATCGATACTCGTCCAACCGTATCGATACGGTCTCAATGAGGAAAGAGCCGTTGGGCTTCTTCAGCTGATGCGTATCGATACGCTTGCCTAGCGTATCGGTACGGTCCTGCGAATTCAAATGACCGTTGGGGTAGTTAGGCGTATCGGTACGCGACTAGCCGTTGGGCTCTTTCAAAGCACACCGTATCGATACGGCTAAGCGTATCGGTACGGGTTTTGGCTACTGGAAAATCTGGTAGTTTGAAACCCTAAAGCGTATCGGTACGGTCCAATACCGTATCGGTACGGGTACATAAAAATGCAGGTTTTGACTACTTTAAATGTACTTTAAGTCCATTCCAAAGCCTTTAAAACTCTTAAACATATTTTCAAGTTGTTTTTGACTAAAAACACATTTTTAAATTCTTTTCAATTTAGTCCAAAACATTTTTCAAATATTATATCAAAACCTTATTTCTACAAATAAAAACTAAAGAATCAAGACATTAATTTAAAAGTTATTTGTAATATCCTTGAATTTTGATTTAGTAAATGATATTTACTAATTAAAATGAATCTGAATTTGTATTGTGGTAATTCTAGTTTATCAAATTGATTGATATTTCTTTCCGGGATTTTAATTGATAACTATATCACCAAACGGAAAACATAGAAATGTGAGGGCATTAGATCATGTTATTGGGACTGGTTGAAAAATGTCCACCTTTAGATCTATCCCAAATCAATCTCAGCCATAGATTATTAATTGGTTATTATAAAAATTTAAAGAAAATGAATTAGTTCCTATTTTGTCACAAAAAATTCCTCCTCCACCTCTTCTTCACTTTGTCCGAGTTTCATTTTCGTTCTTCTCTTGTTTCTATTCTCATCACCAAATATCAAAACGTGTGTTTGTGTTGCTCAAATTGTCCTGAATATTTCTAAAGTAAGTATGATTTCAATATCGTAGATTGTTAGCTTCAACTTTGTGTGGTGAACTAGAAAACATAGTGCAGATAAAAAATATATGGTAAATTTTATAACGGGCGTCGCACACCGCTGAACACTACTAATGCAATACACAGTTGAACGTCACTAAATTTTTTAATAAAGATTAAATATCTTAAGGACTAAATTATAATTAAAATTATTTAAAAAAAATAAAAATTAGATTAAATAAACTTCTATATTTTTTATAATATTTTTAATTAATATATTAGAATCAAATATCTCAAAAATATTTAATATAAAAAATTCTAAACATTTCCCCTTTATTTATTTTTCCTTGGGAACAACCAAGGAAGCATTATTCGTGGTGCCACCAAGTGCTCGGTTCTTAACGAACCAAGAAACAATTTTTAATAAATTTATTAAATTTATTG
Source organism: Hibiscus trionum (assembly GCA_030270665.1). Classification (NCBI taxonomy): domain Eukaryota; kingdom Viridiplantae; phylum Streptophyta; class Magnoliopsida; order Malvales; family Malvaceae; genus Hibiscus; species Hibiscus trionum. Next base: position 6,716,344 of record BSYR01000044.1, read on the forward strand.
GTGGTGCCGCTTTTCCACTAAGTATCTTAAGCATTAACGGTGGTGCCATATCTTTAGTTGCGGTCATTAGGAACAATTTTGCTCGGTTTTTAACGAAGGCTTCAGTTTTGTTCGTGTGGCAGCGGCGGGGAAGCAACGGTAAAAGAAAAAGAAAAAAAAAATGGAGTTTAGAGTTTTTGATGTTAAGAAAATGTTAGGATATTTAATTTTAATGTATCAATTAAAAATACTATAAAGAAATATAAAATGTTTATTAAATTTTGTTTTTAATTTTGTTTTAAAATAATTTTAAAGATGACTTGCGACAAACACGGTTGAATACCACTAACGATGAACATCGTTGAACACCATTAAATTAATTAATAAAGATTAAAAATCTCAAAGAGTACTAAACATATAATTATAAATTATTTAAAATAAAAGTTTACTTAAATTATTTTCCATATATATCATATTTCTTAATTTTTGTTTGAATAATTAAATCAAATACTAATCTTAGTCAATTTAAAAAAAAAACCCGAAACATAAAACATTAAACCTGAAAACCGTAAACCCTAAATCTAAACCATAAACCCTAAACACAATGTTCAAATTTAGAGTTTAGGATTTAAGGTTTTGGGTTTCGGCAGGGGCGAAACATAGGGGGTTTAAGAGGGTTTGGTCCCCCCAATTTTTTTTCATTAGGAATATGATAGAATTTTATAGAAAAAATGTAAAATTACCTCTATAATCCATTTAAAATATGCAAAATTTTATTTTGGCCCCCCTCAAAAATTTTAATTTCATTTTGGTCCCCCTTCATAAATTTTTAGTTTTTTAAATTTCATTTTGGTCCCCCTTTATAAATTTCTAGTTCCGCCCTTGGGTTTCGGGTTTCGGGTTTCAAGTTTTTATTTTTTTAAATCGACTAAGATTGATATTTGATTCAATTATTTAAAATAGATTTAAAAAATATAATATATATGAAAAATAATTTAATTGAAATTTTACTTTAAATAATTTATAATTGTATATTGAGTCTTTGAAATTTTTTAATCTTTATTAATCAATTTAATAGTATTCAACGTTGTTCAACGTTAGTGATATTCAACAGTATTCGTCGCACGTTGTAAAATTTTTCTAATTTTAATTATAAATCCAGTCCTTAAAATTTTTAATCTTTATTAAAATTTAATGATATTCAGCGGTGCATTACATTAGTGGTGTAATATAAATTATGTTGTCGTTTAGATTAAAATTTTAAGTTTTGAAAAGCAAAAATACTAAATCCAAACTTGTACATATAAATGTGGAAACATCCTTTTTATTCTACTTATTTAATGATCAAAAATTGGGAACTCAATGGGCCAATGAAAACAAAGCTATTCTATTTTAGACATGAATAAGACATTCAATACAAAATGAGAAAAAGAAATGGTTGGCTGAGAAGGGGTTGACCTGGTCAACCATGGATTCTTGAAATGAATTTCTCTATCTCCATGCATAGCCTTCGACGTGTCATCAACCCTAATCCTTCTTTCTTCCTAAACAAGAAATAAAGCAAATCCTCTTCCCAAGTTTCTTTCCCTGTCTTGTTTTTTGTTTGTTTGAAGGGTTTCCTTCATCCCCTTCACAAAAAATATGTCTCTCTCCATCTTCCTCCTTTGGATTGTTAGCATCCCTCTCTTGGTCCATTCCGACACGGCTCAGCCTAGAGGTAGGTATATTCTTCTTCTTCTTCTTCTTTTTTTGTTTTTGTCGAATTTTAAGGGTTTTGTTTACTCTCATGCATGCCTGCCAGAGACGGAGCCATTAAGGCTTTAGGAGGGGTAATCGCCTCCCATCCACCCCCGAAGAATTTTTTTTTCACTTTTGTTCTCCTATTTAAAATTTTTTAAAAATTAGTTTATTTATAAATTTGCCACCCTCCAATCTCAAATTCTGGCTCCGTCCCTGATGTCCACCATTAATACGCAGGGCTGTTAATAAGCTGTGGTTCCTCGCAAAAACAAACAATGCCGGAGACCAACCTCACGTACATCCCCGACGACGGATTCGTATTCGTGGGGAACAAAACGTCTCTGAACCAGACAGGGTTGCTGCCGATTCTATCGACGCTGCGATATTTTCCCCAGAGATCGGCGAGAAAATTTTGCTACACGTTCCAGGTAGTCAAAGGAGGGAAATATCTGGTGAGGACGATATACTATTACGGAGGTTTCGATGGAGGGAAAGAGCCCCCGGTGTTCGACCAGATCGTCGGCGGGACAAAATGGAGCACGGTGAACACGACGGAGGATTACGCCAACGGATTGTCTTCGTATTACGAGATCATCGTCGGGGCTCATCTGAAGACGCTGAGTGTTTGTTTGGCGAGAAACGGGCACACGGCCAAGAATTCCAGCCCCTTTATATCCGCCATTGAATTGCTTACTCTCGAGGATTCCATGTATAATGCCACTGATTTCAATAGGCTGGCACTTGTTACTGTTGCCAGGAGTTCGTTTGGAAGTGAAGATAGCATCAGGTAATGTCGAATTTAACAGTAAGAAATTCGAGTTTAAAGTTTAAAATTTAAAATCGTGTTCGATTTAATATAAAAGATTTAACTCGTTGATTGAACTCATGCTCAACTCCCGGTGGTATTATTTATTTATCAAGCTTAAGTTTAGGCTCGAGTTCGAATTGAAAGTTATTTATACTAGAATAATAGTATTAACAAAGTCAAAATCGAGTTCAAGTACGAGTAAGATTTGAAAAAATATATATCATATTTCTTGAACTCATGTGATTAATAAAAAATAATAATTCAAAAGTTTATTTTATAAATAGAAAATTTTCTGGTGGTAAAATGTGTAAATCTTTTGAACCTAGCTTTCCAGATGATCCATATTACCGATTCTGGCAACCATTCACGGGCAAGAACGAGGTCGTTTCAAGCCAAACAAAAGTAGCCACTTCAGAGTTTTGGAACAAGCCGCCGGAGGTTATATTTACCAAGGCAATCGCGGCGGGTGCGGGGAAGAAACTCGAACTCACATGGCCGCCGGGATCACTTCCGGCCACCAAATACCACATCTCGTTGTATTTCCAGGACAATCGTACTGCGGGCGCGGATGCATGGAGAGGTTTCAATGTTACGATAAATGGGAAGGCCTTTTACAACAACCTGAAGGTGTCGACCGGCGGCGTGTGCATCTATTCGCCGGGATGGCCGCTGTCGGGGCAGACGCAAATCAGCTTGATTCCGGACGCTAAAAGCTCGGTTGGGCCGTTGATCAATGCGGGTGAAATTTATCAGATTTTGCCATTCGGTAGGAGGACTCTTACAAGAGAAGGTAGTTGATTTTGCATTGTTATTTTGGTCGTCATATCATCATAGTCGGAACTAAAAATTTATAAAAAGACTAAAATAAAATTAAAAATCAATAAAATTTTTTTTAAAGAATGCCAAAATGAAATTAATTTTTTTTAGAGGAGTCATACTAAAATTTTATAAACTTTAAAGTGATTATAGAGGTAATTTATTTTAAATCTATACTATTTCTATTGAAAAAATGACAGGACCAAACAGGGGCGGAACATAGGGGTTTAAGGGGTATGGTCCCCTAATTTTTTTCATTAGGAATAATATTAAATTTTTTTTAGAAAAAAGATAAAATTACCTCTATAATCCCTTTAAAATTTACAAAATTTTAGTTTGGCCACCCTCAAAAATTTTAATTTTATTTTGGTCCCCTTTATAAATTTATAGTTCCGCCCCTGACCCGTGCATCAGTAAATTAAAGCGAATGAATGATGGATTCCATTGTTTTTGTATATTGGAATTGGCAGTGGGAGTAATGGAGGAGTTGGCAAGAAGTTTTGATAATCCACCAGCTGATTGGGCAGGCGATCCATGCCTGCCCAAGGCCAATTCATGGACCGGCGTCACTTGTTTTGAAAAAGATATGGTCACCAGAATCATCTCCGTGTATGTCGTATTTATGTTTTATATTCAAATTCCATACACATTTAGATATGAATATAGAGTTATATTTTCTAAAAAGATCATTCAAATATGGTAATAGATAGGTAATTTGATATATTCATATTGATTAGGGATAGTCATGGGAGTTGGGACTTGAACCAAATTTTATAAGGTTGTTTTTTCATATAAAGAAATCGAGTTTAAGTCGAGTAGAAAATTATTGAATGTCGGATTCAGGTTTAAAATTAAAATTGTATGATTTGAGATAATAGTATAATTTTCTTATACATTTAGGGTAACTAATATAATGGGTCTCTCCTATATTTTTAAAAGGTAAACTACATCAGATACCACTGAATTTTAAGTTCAGCATCGATTTTACCACTGAACTAAAAATTGATACTTCATATTTTAGCACTGAATTTTAGCTTAGACTTCAATTACACCACTAGGCTTTAAAAATATATCATGTCATTGCACATGGACAGTTAAGACTCATCTACATCATTGATTTTAATGGCACAATGATATAATTGAAGTTTAAACTAAGTTCAGTACTAAAATAATATTAATTTTTAGTTCAGTAGTATAATTAATACTAAACTTAAAGTTTAGTAGTATCTGGTGTAGTTTACCTTTTTTTCAATTACCTCCTTAATTTAACTGAATAAAAAAAGGAAAATATAGATAATACGATAGATATTCTTCTTTATATTTTCCCTATTATCCCCTAATTTTGTAATAAAAATATATTTTTTTTATTTGTTTCGGATTAGGTCAGATGAGGCGGGTTTTAATCTTAGAAATCAGGTTGATGAAAAGTCATCATATGTCGATCGGGTTCAGGTGAAAACTTTATATTTTCAGCCCGAGTTTAGATTGGCCCAAAACCCAACCAATCCCTAACGTTAACTTGAAAGGATGAGAATAAAATAAAATATTAGGGGTTAAATTGTCTAACTTTGAAATTGATAAGATCTTAAGAAATATTTTTAATAAAAAAATAAGCTTTAGGATTGAATTGTCTAAATTCAAAACTGACATGTATCTAATAAGCATTTGAAGAAACGAAAGACTAAATTTAATTTGATTAATTTTAAAATTGAAAAAAAGAAAAACTTCAAAAATAATTTAATTAAAAAAATTGAGTCTCATAGTTTATATAATTTCGCCCCATTGACATATGTTTATATACAACATCCGTATTTGAGTTTGATTAACATAATGTTGGATCTAAATAAAATAATTACCTCTGTTTTTTTATGATATGAAGGGATCTAAGAAATGCGGGAATAAGCGGCACTCTGACTCCATCTATAAACAATTTAACTTTACTCCACCATTTGTAAGTAAATTAACTTCCTCCGAATTGGGTGAGTATTTGATCGGTTCGATTTAGTATTTTAAAATGAGTTCGTTCTTCTTGCAGGTGGTTAGGGGGGAACAATATTTCGGGTCCAATTCCTGATTTGAGTTCATTGCAACTGCTCGAGACTCTGTATGTTCTTTCATCACAAATGTTTATTCGATTGCGTTTAACTCAATTGATTCGATCGCGTTTTAATTTTTAAAAATATTTTGTGTTTGTGCTTATTGTTATTATGCATTGAAGGCATTTGGAGAACAATAGTTTTACTGGGAAAATCCCCGAATCATTAGGCCGACTTCCTAATCTCCGTGAAGTGTAAGTGTTCTGCCAATGTTGAAGCATAAATACAAATAAACAAAAAGGCTTAATACTAAAATTTGCCCCTCAAACTATACTTTTTTTCGACCTAGCTACTTAAACTATCAAAGTGTGTCCACCTATAAGAATGTGACATGTGGCATGATTAGTTTAAGTATCAGTCACACGTAACACGATCTTATTTATTTATTTTGAATAGGTAACATGATCTAAGTGAAGGACTTAAGTGAAAAAATATATAGTTTAGAGGGTTAATTTTATTATTAAACCGATAAAAAAAGCGTTCGATTTTTATGAGTTTGTTGGTGTTTTTGACAGATTCCTTGAGAACAATGATCTTGAAGGTTCCATACCTAGCAACCTTGTAGACAAGAAGGGCCTAACGCTTCAGTAAGAATATTTAATCTCATTTTCTTTTAATTATTCGTGTTCGATTCTTATTTCTAACATATATTTAAACATGAACATTAAAATAAGTATAAATGTCTTCATTGCTTTAGTACAAGGAGTCAGGATTTGGGGTTGTAAGACAACATAAATATTTAAAAAGTGGAGGTAAATTTATAAATAAATTAATTTTTTTAAAAAAATTATATAGGGGAGGAAGATAAAAAAAAATTCTTAGGGAGACAATTGCCCCTCCCCACCTCCATATAGCTCAATCCCTTAATACAATAAGAATAATGTAAACCGAAATTTTTGAATAAATCTGAGTGAATTCATCCATATATATATATATATATATATATATATATATAAGCTAGGATCAACTTACACAATGTAAAACTCTTTAAGTTTTACATGTTTTCTGAATCGTTAGATGGGGAGAATGGATGGCTCAAATTAACTCCTTACTTTTTTTTCAAGTGATAATCTTTACATATTTACTGTTAATCTCATACATTCGTTTTACTCATCCAACGGTCAAAAAAACGTGTAAAACTTAAAAGAGTTTTACACTGCGTAAACAGATCTTCAATATATGTATATATATATGGCAAACGGAACATCCATTGACTATATTTTTTTTCTATTGTAGGGTGTCTCCTGGAAATAGTTTATCGACGTGACCAAAAATAATGCAATGAATGCTTGTATTTATTTTGCGAAGGTTTTTAGATTTATTTACGAGTTTCTAATCATGTAATTACACGAATGCTTTTTAGTGCAGTTGAAAAAATATATTTAGTATCGTATTAAATCATAATATTAAAACTAATTCACTGACAATCTATATGAATGTTGGCTAATTGACTGATTTTTTTTTTTTTTTGCAATGCCTTCATTGAAATATGAGATTCAAACATTCGTGTTTCTCACATTGAATCAAGGGTGGTGATTAATCTAAGCTAAAATGGTGGAGATCAACGGTGGGAGTGAGTCAACTCCACTGTATGAATTCTTCAAGGTTTATTTGTTCATATGGTCCCTCTACCATTTGAGCCTTGCAAATTGGTCAGTACTCCAATCCACTCCTCATACTACTCCCAGTGTAAAATATATTATGTGTCAAATAAGTTTGATATTATTACAGAATATTGCCGGTCACATGCTCACATTATCGAGATTTCAGTAATTTTTTCTTGTAACGACTTGAATTTCGATACTGATATTTTTTGGTATTATAAAAAAATTTAAATAATTTTGTTTATATTTTTCTAATCGTATGATGGTCTTATTTACATAACAGATTATATTATCTCACGATTTTATTCGATAATGTTAAAGATGATATAATTATACGAATACAAAAAAAAAACAAATTAAAAAAGTCAACAATCTACTCAAAGAAATTTCAAAGTAATGTGGAACAGGTATCAATATTCAACAAGGAATAATTTTTATTGAAACAAATAGTACACTTGTCAATCTTTTTTTCCAAAGGAAAAAAAAAACTATTCGTTGAATTAGTCGATGGTGAGGACAAAGACCGACACAAGATTTTATGTCATGAGATGTGAATTGTTATAGAGTTATATTAGAAATTTAGAGGTACAAAATTACAAAATTTTAGAGGTACGAACTTAGATCATTAATAGAAAATACATAAATTATACGTGAGCTTGAAAATTTTAATGGCTGCGACTGCCCGTCCAGCACTCCCTCAATCTATCCCTCAATCTAAATCAAGTGTATACATTTAGAGAGTTTTTAAAATTATATACAATTATTTTCTGAATATATGCTACAATCCTAATATTATAAACGAATATTTAAAATAAAAAAAATCAAAATAGTATAATATTTTTCTCCAAGAGCTTGGATTTCTTACCTACCAACTCATTCAAATTCGATGAAACATAATTAATTCCAAGGATTCTTGTTTCATACTTCCCATGCTTGATCTACTAAGTCTACTGCCAATATATGTATAATTACATTCTTCAAGCCTAATCGTGATTTTAGACCTGAAATATCGATTCAAATATTTTACTATGAAATACTTTTTAAAAAGTTTAAAATAAAATAATATTTATACAATTTAGGAAGCTCTATCTCTTTCCTTTTTTTAACACATTTGGTCTAAATTGTTCATGAAATAGGTTTAAACGTGTTTATAATTCGATTCATGTATTTTTCACGTGCCTTATTTTGTATTTGACTTAGTGTTTAACGCTCAAGCTAACGATTAGACCGACAAAAGAATCTAATTGATACGATGCATATACTTTGGAGACTTAATTAGATTTTTTTTAAAGTTTGAGGATAAATATAAATTTTGAACCATAATTTTAGGACTTATTGTGTTATTAGCTCATTTATCATTTGTGTGGTAACATTCCGTGATATTCGTCCAAAAATTGGCGGGTCTGACGTAATCACCCGCCCAACTTTCCTCCGAACCAAAAACGACGACAAACGACCTTTTGATTCAAATAAATAAATAAAAAAGAAAAAGAATTTTCAATTCTCAATTTTCAAAGTCGTCCATGGATGGAAAATAAAGATTAAAATAAAAATTAATAGATATTAAGTTTATTATAAATAGTTATGTGTATTACTGTGAAGATCGAAGTGCTCTGGTCAAACAAGGCTTCCGCCATAGTTTTTTTCTCCACAAACGAGAACGGAAATGGAGCTTAAACCTGGTTTATCGGCTTTGATCACCGGCGGAGCTTCCGGGATCGGTAAAATTTTCTTAAACTTCACTTTCATTCGACAGCATCTTCAAAGAATTCGTTAACTGATTTATGTGATTGATTATAAAGCAGATCATATGAGATATGAAGTAATTCGATCAATTGTTATTTGTTATCGTATCGATTTGTTTTTATCAAAAGTAACTTTCAAATTCCGGAAGCTTAGCTATTGGATTTCTTGTTGCAGGTAAAGCTTTGGCCTTAGCTTTGGCAGGGAAAGGAATATTTGTGACAGTTGTGGATTTCTCTGAAGAAAAAGGAAAGGAAGTTGCTTCTTTAGTTGAGAAAGAGAATTCCAGATTCCATGAAAATTTGAAGTTTCCTTCTGCCATTTTTGTCAAATGCGACGTTACTAATCAAAGTAAATCCGTTTTTATCTTTGTTTATCACGTGTTCGATCATTTTCTTCAAAGTTAATATACACTTGATTTAGGTTTTTGCAAAGAGAAGATGTATAACTTTAGCATTTGAGAAATTGATCCAAATTTTCTTCAAAATATTCGAATCTGACGCATTTAATTTCGGTTTCGTGAATAGGAGATATAAATTTAGCCTTCGAGAAGCATCTGGCGACATACGGAGGATTGGATATTTGTATTAACAACGCCGGCGTCGGTAGCCCGGTACTATTTACAGAGGATCAAACTGATGGGACTAAGACATGGAGGCGCACAATTGATGTCAACCTGGTTGCAGTTATTGATTGTACTCGCCATGCAGTAATGCTTCCACTTTGACTCCTTTTTTTCCAGCAATTTTGCTTTAATGAGACAGTCCTAATTTGCAGCAATGGTTGATTGTTTGTGAGCTTAATTAACAGATTAAAACTATGCAAGCTCTGCAAAAGCCTGGGGTGATAATTAATATGGGATCCTCTTCTGGTCTTTACCCAATGTTTTTGGACCCAGTCTACTCTGGCTCAAAAGGTTTGCATTTATTCTTTTGCCTCTGTCCCACTGTATTCATTGTTCTTCATTCCAAATTCTTTATTTCAATCACTTCTAACTGCCCTATGATTAGGATTCATCATTTACCCCGGTTCGGGTCAATCGGTTCTGGTTATTTCGGGTCTGATATTTTCGGTTCGAGTCTATTGTGTTTCGGGTCATTTTGGGTCGGTTGATTTTGGTTCAATAAGAGATCAGTCGATTTTAATCAAATTTTTAGGTTGGTTAGATTTTTACACCCTATATATGACTTTATAAAGTCAATATATTTGACATTTTAGTGACTTGTGCGCTTGTTCATATTTTATCTTTCTTTATTTCTATTAATCGGGTCCATTCGGTTCAGTCCATTCGTTTCAACTAAATTCGGTTTAGTTTCGGTTCGGTTTATTTTGAGTTTCGGATTAAATTTCAGGTCAATTTCGGGTTGATTTTCAGTTTCAGTTCGAGTCTCGGTTCAAGTTTCGGGTCTCAAGTCAAGTTTGTCAGGTCCCCGTAGGGGGTGTGAATTCGCCTTTAATACTTGATTTCAAATTCAATTATTTGTATTAAGCTTAAATTTGAATTAAGATTTTAAATATTATATAAATATAGAAAATGATACTATATAAGACTCGCAAGTTAATGGGTTGGTCTTGGTGAATAGCTTGTGCTTGACTCTATATATTGAATTTTTTCAAAGTCGAACCCGAATAGCTTACGAATACGAGATTAAACAACTTTATCAAACCAACTCAACAGAACTTTGTGTTCATCACGTTTTCAAGTATTCTCAGATTACTTGTAGAGATTAGAGTGAGAAAGGGCAAATGAATATATTAAGCATGAGTTGGTCTTAATAAAGATACATGCAAAAAGGGATGTTTGTGTATAATTCTTGCAGTTAACATATTTATGTAATTTGTCGATTTGCTTAAACTATTTGTTTTCCAGGAGGTGTTGTCTTGTTTACTAGATCACTAGCTCCTTACAAACGCCAAGGAATACGTGTCAATGTTCTTTGCCCTGAGGTAAAATCTCTAGTTAATTTGAAGAATCTTGGATGTTCAAGCATTAGCCTTTTGAAAATTGTTACTCTTATATAATTTGACTTTGAACTTGGACGTAGTTTGTTCGAACAGAGATGGCAGAAAAAGTGGAACCCAAATTTGTTTCTTTAATGGGAGGCTTTGTTCCGATGGAAACGGTGGTGAAAGGTATATAAAATATATTTGGATTTTGTATAACAATGACTTTTTTTTTTTGCATCAAATCACTTTGGTCATTTTTCTATGCACTTGTGCATATTTCTAGGTGCTTTGGAGTTGATAACGGATGAAAGCAGAGCCGGGTCTTGCCTATGGATTACAAACCGCAGAGGATTGCAGTATTGGCCCATTCCAACTGAAAAAGCAAAATACTCTGTGCGTTACTCCTCAAGTTCCAGTAACAACAAAATCTCGTTCCAAGCTCCTTTAACTTCCCAACTTCCTCAGAATTTTAAGAAACTGTAAGTATAAAGTGTGAAAATTGCTTAATCTTTTAGTATTCTGAGTACAATTATTTGAGGTCACCATCATAAACATAGATTGAGTTCTTGCATGGCTGCAGAAAGCTATACTCGTATCTGATATAATGTTCGTATCAATATAAATAATCACCCCGAATCCGGGCGAATCGGAGTAACGAAGCTGATTAAGTCATTTAATAACCATCATAGAAGATAGAGTGTGATTGTAGTAAAGATACTGACCAATGCGTTTTTGCTCTACCTCAGTGTTGTGCATACCTTGAGTCATCATTTCCGTGATGCAACCCATGTAATAAGTGCACCATTGAAACTACCAGTTGAGTCAGACCAAGTTCTTCTGAAAGTCATTTATGCTGGTGTAAACGCCGGTGATGTAAGTATTTTTTTTATGTACTTTTCATTTATGATTCATTTGATTTTCCATTTTCTAAAACAACATGTTACACACAGGTGAACTTTAGCTCAGGTCGGTATTTTCAAGGAAACAAGAAAGACCACAGTTCCCTTCTTCCGGTTGATGCTGGTTTTGAGGTGCAGAAATAAAATATTATAACTAAATACCATTAGGGATGATATCTATTCGAATACTTACCCTTTTTTGTAATATCTAATCTGAATTAATTAACATTATGAATATCTGCATTACAGGCAGTGGGAATAATTGCTGCGGTTGGAGATTCTGTAAGAAACATAAAAGTTGGAACTCCTGCAGCAATCATGGGTGTTGGATGTTATGCTGAATTCATGAAGGTATAACATCAATTTTATTTTTTATGTTTATGAAGATCTTGTTTCTTCTTCTATTTCAATCTTTTTGTTCCAATATTTAAATTGTTAAACATGTATCCGATAATGAAACTAAATAAATACAGGTTCCTTCGAACAACATACTTCCCATTCCTAGACCAGATCCAGAAGTTGTTGCTTTGCTTACTTCTGGATTGACAGCATCAATTGCTTTGGAAGAGGTAGCTTTTTATAGCGATTATTTCTTATTTAGATGTAAACTTTAGCATTCTCCAAATGTACGTGGCCCGGCCTTTCGTTTTTCTTAAAGGAATAATATTTATCATTCATATCCTATGAACACTGGACATAATTCTACAAAAATTAATCTACGGAAAAACTTGAAAAAGATATGAATACACCCAAATCCAGAAAACTGGATATTTGTCCTTTTAATTATTTTTTATCTATTTTTTTTCTTCTTATAGGTTGGTCAGATGAAATCCGGAAAGGTTGTCCTTGTAACTGCTGCTGCTGGAGGGACTGGGCAATTTGCAGTCCAGGTTTGTGTTCAACTGAGTTGATAATTTGTAATACCATCATTACATGAAAATATAGTATTTACAACGGACAACATGCATGCTATAATGTCTTAAAACTACCAAAGTTCAAATTAATATATAATGTCTTAAACACATCATGAATATGTTTTTCCCGTATTGTTTTTCTAATAAAATCCAGCACATATTCATATATTTGAAGTAATATGTTTAATCCATGCTTATCTTAGTTTTGTACAGATTGAATTAACAATATTTCATTTATTTTCCAAAACATCTTCAAAGATATATTTAATGTTATTTCATGATTGTATGTATTTACTTCATGGCTTCAACACGATTTTCCCCCCTTAAACGTTTCCTTTTTGTATACTTTTATCCCCATCTTTTAATCAGAACGACATTTGCAGCTTGCAAAACTGGCAGGAAATAAAGTTGTTGCCACTTGTGGAGGAAATGAAAAAGCAAGGCTTTTGAAAGAATTGGGGGTTGATCGAGTCATAGACTACAAAACTGAAGATATCAAAACTGTATGTATCTGGAATTCTTATTTTCAATTGTTCTGTTTTTTTCTTCATAGAGACGCATACTTATGTCCAACACTTACAACCGAATCCGACTAACATAAATTTGAGCTCTCAATTAACATGGATTTTAGTCTATTTATGCTTTGTAATGCTGTTATTTGAAATTTTCTGCATTTGGTTAGTTTCATGGAAGGAACATCTGACTCTGTAGTCTTCCAGGCTCTCAAGGAGTTTCCTAAAGGAGTGGACATTGTGTACGAATGTGTTGGCGGTAACATGTTCGGTTTGTGCCTTAACGCTTTGGCTATCCGAGGACGACTCATTGTGATAGGAATGATCTCTCAGGTTGGTTTTGTTTACCAGAACTTATAGTTTTTAACAAATGTTTTGAGTTTGATTGTATGTTCTTTTAGCTCAGATTTGACTCTTTTGGTTCATTTTTTAGACCAGATATTTGTTAAAGAAAAGACCAAGTTTATTTATTTGGAACATTGTTAATTTGCACTATGCTTCTCCCTGCTATTGATATAGTTGTTGATACTGGCCTGACTGTTCATTTAAAAAAATCTGGGTCTAACACTCGTATCTAGACACAAGTATGAGAAATTATTACACGGTACCGGATCACCACGTCATTCATAGTCCATTTTTACTAAAAATAAGCCACATAATTTTTTTTCCATGTCATTATTTTATTTATAATCAACTTTTATGTAACCATTCACTCTCTATTTACATGGCTTAAAAAGGTGAAGATTCATCCTTGAAAAAAAAAATGACATGAAAAAAAAAACAAATTATGTGACTGATTTTTAGTGGGAGGGAACATGAATGACGTAATGGTCCGAGACCATGCAATAATTTTTCCACAAGTATAGAGATATGTTCCCAATCTTACATGAGATTGTTGCTACTTGCCAGTGAGTTGCTAATTACCTCAATTAACCACTCATTCTTCATATTCGCACTTTTATATTTCTGATGTTGTACTTCTTATTTACAGTATCAAGGGAAATACGGATGGATGCCATTAAATTACCCTGGATTTGTTGAGAAGCTTTTGGCCAAAAGTCAAACTGTGGTATGTAGTCGGTAAATTTTGTTGCAATGACTATTTCATTTTTTCTTAAAGTATTCATATCTGACACTCATGTCCGACATATTATAGCCTAATGACAATTTGTTGGGGGAATTTGTTTCCTTATTTTCCGGTTCTACCATATATGTTTGAAAAATTAATTAAAAAAAAGCGGGTTAAAAAGAAGCTAAAAAGAGGTGATATACAAATTCTTATAAAAATTGTAAGAATTTGTGTATTGATTTTTGTGTATATACACACAAATACTTCACAAAACTGTAAGAATTTGTGTTTGTACACAAAAATCGATAAACAAATACTTATAATTTTTATAAGAATTTGTGTACCGCCTCTATTTAGCGGGCCTCTCCCTAGAATCTCCCATATATGTTTATTGTTTATGCTGTCATCTTTGCACTTGTTTGATTGTATTGAAAGTTGCTTTTGGTTTCAGGCTGGCTTTGTCCTGGTTCAGTATAGCCATTTCTGGAAAGAACACCTGACTAGACTCTTTCATCTTTACTCTTCAGGAAAGCTTAAGGTAATTCATATATTTCAAACTCCAACACTCGGTTAGCATTGCACTTGCAGTGAAACACAACTTTTGACCTACAACAATTCCATACGAAGCCTTACTTTTCTCCACTTCCTTATGTAATTCGACTCTAACAGGTTGTGATAGACCCGAAAAAATTTTCGGGTCTGGATTCAGTCGCGGATGCTGTTGAGCATTTGCATTCGGGTAAAAGCACTGGCAAGGTGAGCACAAAATTTTGATAAAATGGGATTATTCAAGCAAGCCAACTTAGGCCCCTAATGTGTTTTATATTGCTATCGAATTCTATAGGTTGTCGTTTGCGTCGATCCAAGCTTTGAACATCAAGTGGCTAAGTTATGATTCAAAGCCGACGAAGTCATCGTTCATCGTTCATCCCCTCCCGGGTAAAGTGTTAGACTAACCATTTGCTTCTCGTCTCGAAATATAGATTCATACATAGATAGCATAATTATGTTCGTATAGAACGGTTGGTTTGAATAAAGAACTATAAGATGGCATTGAAATGCTGCCATTTTTCGCATTATATCGGATAAATTCTACGAAAAACGATACCATGTATGAGAATATGCACTTACCTTCTTTCACAAAATACCTTCAAAATGATTCTGCTTGTTCCATCCTGAGTGGCCACTATCATCACCAAGGTGCATTGGCCACTTCTTGAAACAAAGCCTCGAGGTCATCGGCATTCTCTCGCTTGAATGACCCTATCTCTTTGTCAAGTCTACTCAGCGTCTTGGTTACCTCCGCGAGCTTAGCTTCCAGTTTCTGTTTCTCCTCGTTTGCACCGGCTTGTTCGAGTTTAGCTTCTTTGTACCTCCTTGACTTTATCGAGAGGTTCATCAATTGGTCCAACCGAGCACGTAGAAATCCAACTTTCATGCCTAGCCCCTCAAACGATTTCAGGGTTTTGTCCCAAGTGAGAAAATTGTCATGAGAAGTTGTTAAGTTGGCAGCTCTAATGGCATCCACGATATTTATCGTCTCGGCAATGACTCCAGCAACCAATTTGCTGTTAAGTTGCTCGAGAAGATTTTCATGAAGGAATGACTTCTGATTACAGCAAAGCTCATAGTACTTCATCTGCAGGTACTTAGAAATCTCAGAATCCATGATTAAACCATTAACAACAATGTTAAAATCCTCAAAACTCTTCACTTCTTTAAAATTAACAATGGATTCTGAAAGGCAGACTCCATCCGAAACATCAGAACCAGTCGGTTCAAGGTCTGCTTTTCCTGCAGATATCCGATTTTCACAAATCTTGTGTTCGTTCCCTGCAATCATCAAAAGATAACCTTAAGATTCTAAAATTTGCAACCGATAATAGCCTTAAAACCGTGTATGCGTAACATGTTCATGTATTATCGAAGATAAAAATGACTTGCCGGGGTCAACTTGTTGAGATGAAGATTCTAACTTTAGAAGGCCAAGAGCAACATCCACTTCATCTGAACCATTTTTTCTCACAATATAAACCTAAATAATGCAAGGGGAAGCTTCATCGGGCATCCGATATATATTCGGACATTAATAACAAGGGTACGAATTACGATCATCCAAATATACGAAATAACTCCATGTTCAGTAACCCGGAAAAAGCAAACAATTACCTTAAATTTGGAGGGTTTCACTAAATGAAAAACACAGATATCTCCTTCCAGTAATTTATGAGCAATGGAGAACCCTCTCCATCCACCACTAAACCCAACCTTTACTACTAAATATTTAGCTTCAAACTCTTCTCCTTCTTCATCTTCCAACACCATGATTCGATCTTCCTTAGGCAAATGATTCGAGCAAAAGTGCTTCGGAAGACCCTGTCATTGGCATAGATAAACATTGTCCGCTCGATAAGAACCAAATCAGAAACATGTCTAATTATAACAAAGGCAATGAGGAAAACGAGTTATACCAGCCAGAATCCTCCGGTAACGTGCGATGGAAGCATGCGTTTGACGAAGCTAGGGAATTCAGATGATAGATTAGCTTGAATTTGCAATGCTCGTTCCATAACAGCGGATTTGAGCTCCGCATTTTCGTACAATCCATTGTATGTAGCTCTCTTCCGTTTATTGCTAAAACGGAAACAATAGAAACAATAATATGAATATCATATATACAATATAGCAATGTCAATTTGTTCCAAAGATATAAAAGCAGATTTTGAACTACATTAACCCACCATTGAGCCTTCTCCTTTCCATCAGAATCCACCTGCCAAAACATTCATAATATTTCCCATCAGTATATTTTTGAAGTACTCGTGTCCAACACTCGTTTATGAACACGATCCAAACTCGTTTTTCTAAACGAGAGCGGAGCGAGGACGTTCTAAGACCCAACGTATTGTTTTTGGATATACACGTATCCGACATCGACACTCAAGCTCGAGTAGCATAAGTACTCATTGCTGAGAGCCTCATAAATCCAATACAGAACTTCTAAGACCTAACATACTATTTCAGATATATACTTAACACTGACAACTGAGCTTAACATACAAGCAATGAAAGACAGAGGATTTTATGTAAAAGAGTGCGAACTATTAGAAGGGTGCGAAATTACAAAATTTTAAAAGTTGTAAATTTATATTGTCTAAACTATAAGGGAATCAAAAATAGCGATTGACTCGTCCAGCACCCCTCGGTCCGCATACAAATCCAATAGTTTCACAAAGTCAAGAGCAAAAAACAAAGGGGAAATTGAGATATTGAGGCTCACTTGATTCACAATCATTCTTGGAACTTTCTTCCTTAACAACTTGCACTTGGATGGTCTCCCTCTCCCTCGATTAAGCTGAATATATATATATATATATATATATATGGGTTAGGATCAAGTTACACTATGTAAAACTCAACTAGTTTTACATTAATTTATGGCCATTAGATTGGTTAAATGAATGGATGAGATTAACTCCTTACTTTTTTTTCCCAAGTGATAATCTTTCCATTTCCTACTTTTTAATCTCATCCATTCATTTCACTCGTCCAATGTCTATGGATTAGTGTAAAACTAGTTGAATTTTACATAGTGTAAGTTGATCATATATATATATAAATCATATAGGTGATGATGCTTATGTATGTATGTAAGAGAAGTAGATAGAACAACAACTTACAAGCTAAGTTATTTCTAAAAATACATACATAGAACACGTGGATGGTATGTATGTATGAATATAAGAGGAAGAGAATTTGACAGAGCTCATTCTCTGCTTTTGGAGAGAACCCAAGAAAAACACAAGTTTGGGTACTTCTAAAAATACATACATAGAACGTCTATGTATGTATGTATGTATGTATGTACACACAGAACATATGGATGTTGATGCTCATGAATGTATGTATGTATGTGTAAGAGGAAGATACCTTGACAGAGCTCATTCTCTGTTTTGGGGAGATAGCCATGGCAATCACAGTGATTCTTCGATGGTGGAATTTGAAAATTTGAAATCAAGAGAAGAAAAGAAAGCTTATTTTATTTGTAAAAGGTAGTACAAAAATTGAGTACAAAGGAAATATTTTTTTTCTTTTTCTGGAAACATGAGAGACAAGAAGAAGAGGGGAGAGAAATGTGTTAAGTGGAAAAGGAGCTGAAGAGTTGTTCTTTGATTTGATGTTTGTAATAATTCAATTGTCAGATTCCAGCACTAGCTTTAGCCTTTAGGTTAATGTGTAAACACAAGGTTACTTAAAGGAACCGATTCGAAGTTCAATCTGGGCTGCTTCCATTTTTAATTACATCAATTAAGCAGTATTTATTAATGTAATAAATCTATCTTCTTACTATTTAGAATTTGATGTTGGTTTGTTTAAAAAAATAATATTCATCTAAAATTTGATATTTGTTTGTTTAAAATAGTATTTGTTTGGAAGGGTGAAACTGGATCTGCAAAGTTGGGAGGAAGTGCGTCATCCAAGACGTTTTTCTCTATTTTTGTTGATCGAAGTAATTCAATGAGTTGCACTCTTTCAGTAAACATTCTAAGATTTTACTATGGTGATAAATTTAAAAAACAATGATTAAGATTTTATAAGAATATTTAAATTTACTATTCATGTTTGCATACTCTTTATTTTTCTATTTTAGGGTATTCTATTTTTTTTTATAATTATAAATTTATTACCCAGAAAATCAATAAGTCTGCAACAAGAAACCTATAAAATAAATGCTATACAAGTTCTAACAATCCAATCCCCACTCTGCACCAAGTGATCCATTGGCCAGTTCTCCACGAATCTTCATGTCTTTGAATTTCTTATCATCTTTACCATTTCTTCAACAATTTTATGGATCCTCTGAATCTGTCTTCTATTACTCTCTTTTCATATCAAAGCAATGCAACTGTTCGAAGCGAGCTTTAAAATCATGTGCAACAAGAATTTACCCTTTAGGCTGTTGCAACACAGTTATCCAAACCTGCTTAGGAAAATCACACTCAAAGAACAGGTGATTTCTTGACTCCAATTTTCTCCTACAGAAGGAACACTCTCCGTCAATCTCCATTCATAGAAAACCAGTTTACACTTAGTATGGCCCGGGTGTCGGATGAGCCTTTGCCAAGGAACCTTCTCCTTTTTCATTCGAATCTCACTCCATATAGCCAAAGCCCATGGGCTATCGGACACCCAACTATTTGACAAAGAAAAATGCCTCTTTCTACATATCTTAATATTTTTTAAATAAAAGCCGAGAAAATACTCAAATTTACAATAAAGATTTATAATTATCATCGTAAATTAAATATATAATTTGGACACATTCTTAAAACTAGCCACTTTAGATCATACAAAGACTATACATGAAAAAAGTTTAAAAAATCATTCAAAAGACTCGAACGAAAAATAAATATGAACAAATCTGATTACATCGGAAAACGAACCACAAAAGGGGATTAAGCTATTGAAAGACCACCGAGAATCGCAAATTAGAGCCGAGCGTCGTGAGAAACTATACACAAGCGCAAACCGCGTATCCAAATTCAATCCGAGAGTCCAAAGTAGGGAAGATCAGCAAGATTACAAATAAGCGGCATGCCGACATCTTGACCAGTCGTGACGTCGTCAAATTCAACCCTGAGAAAAAACATAAAATAAATAAACGGCCGAAGAAGAAAAAATATGCTAAAAAACATAAATAAACGTGACACAAAAGTAGAGAAAACATACCAAAAAAACATAATTATTTTTATTAAAAAATAAATATAGCGGTGACAATTAACATTAAAACGTTGTCATCACCGGCTAGATAAAATAGAAAAAATAAAACTCGCCGCGCTCGAAAAATAAAGAAGGTTGCGTTAGAGGAAAAATGGAGAGCCGCTAGTGTTTTCTCCAATTGAGCAATTCTATATATATATCACAACCTCTTACATATCTTACTACTTAACTATTCACATCTTTTTTCTATATACATACATACATATATACAGTCCTATACATATATTGACATCAATAAAATCCAGATAACTTTGAAACTCAAGCAAAAACCATAACTATTCCTTTCACTCCTTTTCTTCCCCAAATACACACTTTCACCCCGCTCAACACTTGTTTTTCGAGAGAGATATGTTTTTGTTATAAGATTAATGTAGTTTAGTTTCAAGCTATTTTACCTAACAATAACATAATATAATTAAAGATCTCGCTCGAAATTGTTTTTTTTTTCTTTGTTAACCATAAAAAAACTACCAAATCATTTTAATTTTTTGATAAATGGATCCTTTTTAAGGTTGAGGTTGACCATTGTTAACTTTCTTCATTGAATAACGAACTTGGTGAGTTGTAAAGTTAAAATTTTAAAGGTTTTTTTTATCGTAATAAATACAAATTAAAAATATTAATATTATAAAAAAAATAATTTCGAGTGAGATTTTTAATTATACTATACAAATTAAAAATATTAATATTATAATAAATTTTGTTCAATCTTAATAATTAAAGTGAGAGCTCCTAAAAAATGTAATACTCTCTCCATTTAATAGGTTTAATATTGAATTTTTTTGTCAATTTTTTTTTTAAATTTTGACTCATTATTATTTTAAATATATTATTTATGAAAATGTGAAAATTAAATATATTTTAAAAAACTTAAATTAAATAATTTAAAAATATATTTTTTTATAAAATTTAATTAATTAAAATATTTAAAATAATTATGATCAAAATTTAATACGGGTCATATTGAGTTGGAAGCAATTCGGTTTTGTTATCATTTAAAAGCAAGATTGGCAGCGACCAGCTGCAACAGATATGAAGGCGCAGCAGATCCAAGGCAATCATCCATCCCCCAAGACTCCTCCATTGCACGTGCAATTATGCATTAAAATAAACCCCCAGCCCCAAAATTCTCCATCGTTTTAAGGATAATACGATGGTTTAGCAAGACAAGATTATTAGAAGTGATTACACGGGAAAAACTAAAGTCAACTTGTTAAATTCGACTTTAATTTACGATTTTTATTTTTATATGACAGTTTTAATGGGACACATAGAGTATATGCTTCTTATCCCCACCCACGTAGTAATCTTGAGTATTGAATAGGGTAAAACAAAAACTCCTTCGCCCAGAAAAGCATCTACATCTACATGCACATTGTATTTACCTCGCCGGCTCTGCCTTTCCTTTCTTTTGCCACCGTACTCTGCCGACTGCCATTCTTTTGTCTCTCTCAATGCTCTGTGGCTTTCTAAGCTTATTTATCTTCACTCGATTAAGTTTATGGAAGAAAATTGGTTGAGCATGAGCCCAATACTAAAATATTTAAATTTAACTCATTGCTTAGCCGAATCCCAAGAGAAAATCAGAAATATAAAAATTAGACTAACTTTCAGGGGGAAAAGAAACTAAACTATACAAATGAGTGAAGAACAAAACAAGTAAATATTCCCCACCGTTTTTTCCTAGCGTCAACTGTCAGCCTGTCAGGTGCCATATCTCCGTGCTACCTCATGTAACTTTAACCTCTCTCTCTCACTTTCAGGGCTTTAACCGAATCCACTGGTATCGACCGTCCAGAGGTACGTCCTTCACAATGTCATAATTGTACCTGTATTTTTTTTGAAATTTTAAAATTAAGAATCAAATCGGAGGGAATATAACGATTTGTCAGAGATTTCGGGGATTTTTATTGATTCTGCAAATGCTAAAATGCGTCATTTTGGTGATACGGCTTATCCTACGCACTAGAGGAAAATGAAAAAATTATGGACTGGAGAGAAACAAACACTTGCTTTTCTGCGAATCGGACTTGCTCGTACTTTTCAGCGACGGCGAAGAACTCGTCGATCTCCACTTGTGATGGCGGCTTTTTTCTATGTGGCGATGCCGTTTCCTCTGAGTCTCCTATGGGCTCGATTGTTGGAGTTGTTTCTGCACTGAAAAAACGAAAATGGAGAGTTAAAATATAGGAATGAAAATTTTAAAAAATACGAGTGACTGGTGAAGCAATCAGTGGAAAATTAACCTGAATTTGTTGACGTTGATGCACGTTGAGATTTCGGTTTCAAAACTCTTGGCCTGCAAAAGAACAACATGCTTGAAAGTTGAAATGTTTATATTTAGCAAAGAGATTCATATCCTAGCTCAAGGGAAATGGTAATGTTTCGACGAATAAAACCGCTTTCGCATCTTCAATTTCGTTTTCTCAGCAACCAAACAGGAGAATAATTTTCCGGAACTCACCTTTAGATCTACGAATCTCAAGCTACACATGACAAAATCACATGACTCATTACTAGCCGAGGAGTCGTCGCCGGAGCTGAGGCTCGAACACATTTCTCCGGCTACCAATACTCCACCGGATTTCGAGGAAGTGGCGACGGTGGTAGGCTTGTTCCGCGAGTTCGAAAGGAAGCGACGAGTGTTTCCGAGCTTGATGTCCGGTGAAATGAACTCCAATTCCTTCGATTCTTTAGAATCAACGGTTTTTCTTCTCTTTGACAATGAGAAGCTTGTGCTTGAAGATTCCATGTCTGCTGTTTTCAGCACTTCGTTTAGAGCTCCTCGTACACTTTTCGTCTTTTTGCTTCGAGTGTTTTCTTTCTAGAGAAAAAATACTAACATTTTTTTCATTTCTGGTTTTGCTATTTTTTGGTGCTTTACAGTTTGTAGAACGGAGAGTATGTTAAAAGGGACGATCAAGTGATAGGAATTGATGCTCTTTCAGCCGTTGATATCTTAGACGTTGAGATTTGTACCTTTCATTTCGGCCCGGCCGGTTCGGTCAAACTCGAAATTTTCTCAATTTATTATATTTATTATTAAAAATTATAAGAGTAATTAAAATTTACAAAACATTAATAATTAAATTAAACAATATAATTATCTGATTATACAAATAAAAATTTAACTGATTTGATATCTTTATATATCGAAGAAAGATATGATTTATTTCCATTTTTTATTGCATTCAAATTAGATTTTGTTTATCTCACCTTGGAATTATAACATTATTTTATTAAGAAATAATTTCGTTAGTTTTGTAATATAAGTATTTAAAACATTATCATAATTGTATCAAATATTTTTTATTTTTATAAATTTGCCTCAATAGATTGGATCAAATTTTAAAATGCCTATCCACTCTATCAAGCAATTGCCAAACTCGTGAATATACCATATCGTACGATTAAATTAGTTAATAAAATGATTAAAAATAGTATGTGTATTAATAAGATAATAAATAAATTAGACTACAACTTATCTGAAATATGAAATAAATAAACTAGACGACTAGAGTCTAAATATAAGGCTTAAGGCTCTAACTTTCTTCGTTTTAAACCAGAGAGCCTTATAGAATTTGAGCTTAAACTTTAAATTTTGATCAGTATTTTATGAAGCCATATTTAGTAAAAAAAATTTGAGCAAAAATTAGAGGTTTGAGGCATAATTAAAGATTTGACCAGTTAAATCCGCTAATATTATTGTTTGGTAAACATCGAATTGAAAGAGCAGATTGGGGTGAAACCGTTAATTTTGAAAAAAACTCATAATATGAGCTTTTTGAGATTAGATGTTTGATATTAGAGTTGTAAAGACTCTTTTACCATTATCAATTATCAAAAATATCAAAATAACTTAAATTAAATATTTTCTCACCCTATTTATAAGCTAATCCTATTTACTTTTTTTATTATCACATATTTATATGTGTATTTAAATTTATTAATTAATTAAATTATATTAAAATAATTATATAAATAATAAATTAATATATAAATAATTCGAATATGTTTAGAAAAATTATATTAAAAATAATTTTATAGATCTATTAATAATAATTAGATACATCTTATCAAAAAAATAATAATAATTAGATACAAAATATTGATAACTAATAAAGTATTCAAACAAGTATTGAATATAATCACGTCTTTATATGTCATTTTGCTTGTTTAAATAATCTAACAGCTATCAGCTACCAGTTAATTTTATCAAACATTTTTATACAATCAGCTAATACAATCAGCTAATCAAATCAGTTAATGCAATCAGCTATCAACTAATGTAATCAGCTATCCGCTATCCGCTAATTGCCAAACAGGGCCGAAGAAAAAAAATTAAAATTTCATACTAATAAAATACAAAAGGAATCTATATATAATAAGATATGGTTTAAATAATTTTTTAATTTATCATTAACATTTTTAAAATTGTATATATTTATGTGTTACTGAGATTTAATTAATTTCAATTGATGATTAAATTAGTATTAATTTTGTTTAATCTTGAATGAAAACATGATATAAATGAGAGAAGAAGAAACCTAAAAACCTAAACAAGAAGGGACATAGCTACTATGATTATTAATGGGCATAGGCATGCCGTGTGAAATTGTGTTTGAGCAGCCAAAATAATACTAAATAAATAAAGAATAAATATTTTATACACATGCGGTAGAAACTGAAAGTTTACACAAGCGCTTTAGTTTTAGGGTATAAGGAGTTAATTAAGGTTATAGAGTTTAGGAGTTAGAATTTAGGGATAGTTGTTTCAATTTAAGGTTTAGGATATAATTTAAGGTTTATAGGTTAAAACCTAAATCCTCACCATATTACCCTAAAAACTAAACCATAATCTATAAACCCTAAATTATAATCCTAAACATTAAATTGAAACAACTATCCCTAAACCTAAACCCCTAAACACTATACCCTAAACTAACTCTTTATACCCTAAAACTAGGGCACTTGTGGACCGCATGTGTATAGGATATTAATCCATAAATAAATACATCACTTCTCATTATAATCCTAAACATTAAATTGAAACAACTATCCCTAAACCTAAACCCCTAAACACTATACCCTAAACTAACTCTTTATACCCTAAAACTAGGGCACTTGTGGACCGCATGTGTATAGGATATTAATCCATAAATAAATACATCACTTCTCATAAATATTGTTTTAATTAATTTAATAGTATTAAAAATATTAATATTAAGACTTAAGATATCCACTAATTAGTCTAGTGGCTAAAAATGCTCATCTTACTTCATCTTGTATGAGTTCGAATCCCAACATACATGAGAATGTAATATTTTTTTATTTAATTAAAAAATACCAATAATAAAAAAATTAGATCATAAATATTTAATGAATAATGTATTAAAACAATCAATTTAATGTAGCCGGTGGGTATATTAAAACCACTAGTACTAAAGTGTTTATGGCAAACCCATTTGGACGCATTGCTTCGTCAATTTGGCATACCTAATGTTTCTTTTATAATATAAATGCGCAAACCGATGGTATTCAAATTTTAGCGCGGACAATATTAACAGAATTTAAGAGAGAAAATAAAATAAAGTATATTTTTTTCAAGTTAAAGTTTGAGGGTAGTTACTTTAATATATGAAGTTGAGTTGTATTAGATTTTAAGTGAGAAAAAAAATTATCTAAATCATCTTTTTATTTGATTACAAAATTCGAAATTGAGATATTATTCAAAAGATACAAAATTTTATTTGAAGAGAAAATTTAAACTTAATTTAAAATTTAAATTTTTATCGAGTTGAACTGAGTTTGATCGAAGATAAATGTAATACGAGTGAACTACTCTTGTATAAAATGTAGTATTGAGCTTCACGAAACTCATTTTGGCCCAATGTACCATTTATCATTTATTTATATATTTTGTAGCTGATTTTTTTAGGGAATTTTAAGTATAATCCTCTTTAAGGAAAATTTTAAGTATACTACTTTTTTATAAAGGATTTTTAAGTATAATTTTTTTATTAAGTGAATTTTTGTTCATATTTATTATAAATTAAATTTAAAAAATCTTTACTATATGAATATTTACTTGGTAAAAAGATGAAATAAAAAATTAAATAGATGATTTTTATTGATTGGGACTGACATGATGAGACATGTTTATAATATAATTTATCTGATTATAGATACATCCATATAACCAAACGTTGAACAAAATTACTCTGAATCAAATATTATAAAATATTTCATATCAAGATCCAATACTTTTGTTGTTACATTGTATGTGTTCGAATATCTGTATGAAGATATAATATCTTTATATTTAATTAAAAAATAAAATATTATTGTATCAAAAACATAAATTTATTTTAAAATAAACCCGTGTGGAATATTTTATTTGAAAAATAGAAAAGGTTCATTATAAAGAGAAGGGTAAACTATAAACAAAGATCATTCAATTATGTGTAAGGTTACATTTAAGTCACTTAATTATTAACAGTTACATTTGGGTCACCCAATTATTAAAGGTTACATTTAGATCATTCAATTATGGGTAAGATTACATTTGGGTCACCCTTCATATTTAGAAAAAGTATAAAAATTTATGTATGAGATTAATTAATGATTTCAAATGAAGCGCTGTAATGTTAACAATGGTATACAAGTGATTTGGAAGAAAAAATGACTAGATTGATATACTTTTTAAAATATGAAGGGTGACCCAAATGTAACTTTACCCATAATTGAGCGACACAAATATAACATTTAATAATTGGGTGATTCAAATGTAACTTTACCCATAATTAAGTGACCTAAATATAACTTTTAGTAACTGAGTGATCTAAATGTAACTTTATCCATAATTAAACAACATTTGTTGTAATTTACCCTAAAGAATACAATAAAAATCCTCAGGTAAAAATAATTCTAAAATCCTCTAGAAGAAATGATGCCACACGGAGAAGGGAAAAGGAAGAAAACATAACTATACCTTAATTAAAAGAAAAATCACTCATACTTATAAGAAAATGACTCCAAGCGAAGGAAATAATTTTAAAGGATTTTGAACTCACGACCTAAAAGACAAGAAAGAAATAAAGTAAGAACTTGGCCATTTAGTTAACAATGTTTCCTCAACAAAAAATATAAATATATTTAAATCTGAACTAATATAAATATGAATATAACTTATAAAGAATATGATTAAACTCAGTGGCAGATGTTGCGGAATACGATCGTCGGATAGAGCAAAAACGCAACTGATAATTTGAGAAAATAACAATGAAGATAAAGGAGACACAGATTTTACGTGGAAAACCCCTAAATAATATAGGGTAAAAACCACGGACAAAGGTAGAAGAATTTCACTATGAGAAAATAGGAATTACAACTTCTCTCAATCTAACAAGGAGAAAACAATGACAATTCTCTCTTGATAAGAAAGGAGAAAACAACTCTATGAAAACTCTCTAATTTCTCTAGTATTGGGAGGAGGTTAGAATGATTTGGGATGTGTTAGAATGGCAAATGGCTAGGCTATTTATAGTTGAGTTTTAGGGACTAACTTATAAATAACCTAAAGTTTAGGGACCAAAAAATAATTTGCCCATTTCACATTTTCTACTTTGGCTGCACCTACCATTGAATTTTTCCATTTTCAATTTTGGCTGCTCATACTTTGTTTGATTTTCAACAATCTCCCACTTGAAGATTTGATTAGAACAATCATATCTTCACACCATTCTTTCTACCTCATACTTTCCATGTTGCTTACGTCTCTAACAAGCCACAAGAGGATCGACACCAAGTAAACTTATCAGTGTTGATTGCTTTTGTCATGAAATCTGCTATGTTGTCATCGGTATGGATCTTCTGCATATCTATCGTCCCTTCTTCCACTTTCTCACGAATGAAGTGGTATTGGACCCGAATGTGTTTTGTTCTTGAGTGAAAAGCAGGATTCCTTGCAAGATGCAAGGCGCTCTGACTGTCACAAAACAAAGAGACATTCTCTTGTTTGTGCCCGAGCTCCTCCAATAGCATTTTCAACCATATTGCTTCTTTACTGGCTTGTGTAGCTGCTACATATTCTGCCTCTGTTGTTGACGTAGCCACAACCGATTGCAGTTTTGAAACCCAGCTTACAGATCCACCAGCAAGTGTAAACACATACCCTGTTGTAGATTTGCTTTTATCCAAATCTCCTGCATAGTCAGAATCGACATACCCGCTGATAAGAAAGTCTGATCCTCCGTAACATAATGCAACATTTAAGGTCCCTTTGATGTATCTCAGGATCCTTTTCACAGCATTCCAATGCTCTCTGCCTGGATTCGCCATGTACCGACTAACCACTCCCACTGCTTGTGCAATGTCTGGTCTTGTACAAATCATAGCGAACATTAAACTTCCCACTGCTGATGCATACGGTACTCGAGACATCTCCATCCTCTCTTCTTCACTGCTAGGACTCATACTGGAGGATAATTTAAAGTTAATAGGAAGAGGGGTAGAAATTGGCTTACAATCTTGCATGCTGAATCGTGACAAGATCTTTTTCAAGTAATTCTTTTGTGAAAGCCAAATCTTCCTACTACTTCTGTCTCGGTGAATTTGCATCCCTAGAATCTTGTTTGCTGGTCCCAAGTCCTTCATTTCAAATTCCCTAGCCAGTCGTGCCTTTAATTCTTCAATATGATCTTTGTTGGGGCCTGCAACCAACATGTCATCTACATACAACAGCAATATAACAAATTCGTTTTCACCAAACCTCTTGAAGTAAGCACAAGGGTCTGCATTAAGTCTGTTGTATCCAAGGCTCATGATGAAGGAGTCAAATCTCTTGTACCAACACCTCGGCGCCTGCTTTAAACCGTACAGAGATTTGTTCAACCTACAAACCAAGTTCTTCTTTTCTTTTTCTTCAAAACCTTCAGGCTGGAGCATGTAAATCTCTTCTTCAAGATCTTCATGAAGAAAAGCTGTTTTAACATCTAGCTGCTCTAGATGTAAATTCAATGTAGCACACATTGCCAGGACAACTCGAACCGTTGTTAGTCTAACCACAGGAGAAAAGATTTCATTGAAATCAATACCTTCTTTCTGAGCATATCCTTTGACCACCAGTCTTGCACGATACCTCTCCACTTGATCGTCACCATTTCTCTTTATTTTTGAAGACCCATTTGTTACCAATTGGCTTCATTCCTTGTGGTAGTGGCACAAGTTCCCATGTATTATTTTTATGAAGGGCTTCAATTTCTTCTTGCATTGCCGCCATCCACTGCGAAGCATCTGAGTTGTTCATTGCCTCCTCGAATGATGATGGCTCACCGTCCTCCGTTAAAAGGCAGTATGCAACATTACCTTCTATAACATAATCTGAGTGCCAATTGGGGCGTCTTCTCACACGATCTGATTGACGAGTTGTTGGAGCTTCAGAATTCTCTGGTTCTGGTTCCTCAAGCTCTGGTTCTGCTTCAGAACAATCTCTCTGTTCAAACTCATTTTCAACATGTATCTGTGTAGTCTCTGGCTTTTCTTTATCAGTGCTATCATCTTCTTCTTTTCTTTGTAGCTTATCTTCTACAAAGATAACATCCCTGCTGATAATCACTTTGCGGGCAGTGGGATCCCACAAGCGATACCCCTTTACTCCATCAGCATACCCCAAGAATTTACATTTTCTGGATTTTGGATCCAACTTTGAAATTTCTTGGGCATTGTACATCACGTACACAATACTTCCAAATATATGGAGGTTTGAATAATCAACTGGTTTACCAGTCCACATTTCCATCGGTGTCTTCAACTCAATTGCAGTTGATGGAGCCCGATTCACCAAATAACAGGCGGTATTGACTGCTTCTGCCCAGAAAGCTTTTTCTAGCCCTGCAGCTCTCAACATTGCTCGTGTTCTTTCTAACAGAGTTCTGTTCATCCGCTCTGCCACTCCATTTTGTTGAGGAGTGTATACTGTTGTGAACTGTCTTTTGATGCCTTCTTTTCTGCAGAAGTCATCAAATTCATCACTTGTATATTCACCTCCATTATCTGATCTGAAACACTTGATTTTATTTCCAGAATCAAGTTCCACCCGCGCTTTGAAAACTTTGAAGGTTGAAAACACATCTGCCTTCCTCTTGATAGGATACACCCAACATCTCCTAGAGTAGTCATCAATGAAGGAGACAAAATACTTTGCTCCGCCTAGGGATGTAACCGGTGCTTGCCATACATCAGAATGAACCAATTCTAGAGCAGTCTTGCCTCTAGAATTTGATGTGTTGAATTTTAATCGATGCTGCTTACTTGTAATACAATGTTCACACAAAGGAAGTGATACCTTTGTTAAACCCGGAAGTAGCTTTTGCTCCACAAGGACTTTCATTCCCTGTTCTGACATGTGTCCAAGTTTCCGATGCCATAACATGGTAGAATCTGAACTACATGAGGCAACAGAGGCTTCAGCTTCTAGCAAAGTCTCTCCCTTCAGCATGTACAAATTTGCCGTTATCTTTTCACCTTTCATCACCACAAGCGCTCCATGGAACACCTTCATGATTCCTTTCTGTGTTTCAATCTTGCTTGCATTATTATCCAACAATCCGTAGGATAATAAGTTTTTCTTCAAGCCTTTCACGTGTCGCACATCTCGAACAACTTTGGTTGTCCCGTCATACATCTTCAATTTGATGGTTCCAACGCCAACAATTTCCAAGGCATGATTATTGCAGCTGTACACAGATCCTCCTGAGATAGGTTCATAATTATAGAACCATTCTCTTCTTGAGGTCATGTGATATGTAGCTCCCGAGTCAATAAGCCATATGTCTGCAAATATTTTTCTGCCTTCCATGGCTGTTGCTGCTTCACAACAGAGAGCATCTCCATCATCTGAAGTGTTTGCCATATTTCCTTGAGGATTGGAGTTTTTAGGTAAACTCCAACAATCCTTCTTCAAGTGACCCTTCTTTCCGCAGTTGTAGCACTTTAAATTCTTCTTACTCCTTGACTTTGATCTACCATGATTGTGACTGCTACTTTGGCCACGTTCTGTTGATCTTCCTCTCATCACCGTTAAGGCCTCTGCTTGTTGCAGATTTCCTTGTCTGTCTTCCTTGTTCTTGCGCCGATTTTCTTCTTCCAGAACAGCAGCTGCAACGTCATCGAAGACTAGATCACTTGTAAGATTGTTGTTTGTCAAGTTGATGATGAGTTGATCATACGAATCAGGTAGACTTTGAAGCAGAAGTTCAGCACGTTCTTGTGACTCTATTTTATAGCTTAGGGATGTAAGCTGAGAAAATAGAGTATTCAACGTGTTTAAGTGCTCTGTCACTGAAGTAGATTCTGACATCCGAAGAGTGTACAATTTCCTCTTAAGGAAAATTTTATTGTGCAACGATTTGACCTCGTATAATTTTGCGAGGTGATCCCAAATCTCCTTGGCTGTCTTCTTCTCCTCGATGCTTGATAGTACTTCATCTGCTAATGCTAAATGAAGGTCTGCAATAGCATTCTCGTCCATCTCATTCCATTTCTTGTTATCCGTAAAATCTGCCGGCCTTTCGCTGATAGCCGCTAGACATCCGTTTTTTCTTAGGATGGCCTTTATCTTCAATTTCCACAGTGAGAAATTTCTCCCATTGAACTTTTCAATATCAAATTTCGTTGCCATAGCTTCTATTTCAGATAGCTCCCACTATTTCACCTTTTTGACGTGAATAGTGCCCACCACCTTCAATGAATGAGTAATATCTAACTTACTTTCTTATGATGGAGGATCCACTTTTCAGTGGCAACCAACAGAGAATACGGTAAGTAGATATACGCACCCAAATCTGGCTCTGATGCCAATTGTTGCGGAATACGATCGTCGGATAGAGCAAAAACGCAACTGATAATTTGAGAAAATAACAATGAAGATAAAGGAGACACAGATTTTACGTGGAAAACCCCTAAATAATATAGGGTAAAAACCACGGACAAAGGTAGAAGAATTTCACTATGAGAAAATAGGAATTACAACTTCTCTCAATCTAACAAGGAGAAAACAATGACAATTCTCTCTTGATAAGAAAGGAGAAAACAACTCTATGAAAACTCTCTAATTTCTCTAGTATTGGGAGGAGGTTAGAATGATTTGGGATGTGTTAGAATGGCAAATGGCTAGGCTATTTATAGTTGAGTTTTAGGGACTAACTTATAAATAACCTAAAGTTTAGGGACCAAAAAATAATTTGCCCATTTCACATTTTCTACTTTGGCTGCACCTACCATTGAATTTTTCCATTTTCAATTTTGGCTGCTCATACTTTGTTTGATTTTCAACAGCAGATGCATGCATCTCTTAGAAGAGCAACTACATTCTTATTTTTCAAAAAACACGCTTAAGTTAATGTGAAATTTTTTCTTAATTTTTTTTTTAAATTTAATGTGTAAAGATAATAAAATATTTTTGCATACATATTTAAAGAAATTATTTTAAACCCTATTTTCCGGACAAGAGTCAAAGTCAACTCGGTCTCGATAAATGTCATAAATACCGTGCAAGAATTGGTAAACAATTGAGTAGCGGTTTTATGACGGTGGCAGTGGCTGTTTTCTACCGTGTAAGGCGGAGAAGCCTCTCGAATTAAAAGCTTCAACAAATCTACTAGTGTTAGATATTCAACATTGATATCACATTCGAATTAATTAAAATTATTTCGAATGTTTAATTCAACAATTATCGGAAGTGGTACCAAAAATGAAAATCTAGTAAGCTAGAATCATTTAAGATTTGAGTTGAAATTTGTATACTAGAAACACACATCCCAATTGCTTGTCAATATCAACTTAAATGCAAATCTCACTTTTAGGGCCAAGGGAAACCTTATCTGTCGGTAAAAGGACAAGCCAGTTCTTCAATGTTCGGACAAGTATGTTAATGTTGTTGGAAAATAAGAAAAATTACTAATAATTGGTTTAGTGAAATAAAATATTATATTTTTTAAATAAGTTAAAAATTAAAACTGATATTATGAGTGAAGTGAAGTGAATTGAAGTGAAGTGACACTTTAATAATAAATTTTTAAAAAATAAGCTCGAGTTATCCGACAACATTTCAACATATGGATTAGAAATTCCATAATTGTGTTGTGTCATGTGTTATTTGATTATTTTTAAAATTTAATTCTTATTATCAAATAAGCTCGAGTTATTGACTGGTTTCGACCCAGGATCATGGTGAAGAAGGGTTGTTTGGCTCGTCGATTAGGCCCTCTGCAAGACTTATCGACTGGTTGGGTTCTTTCTGTTGGATGTCCTTCACCCGTTGTTTTGTTACATTAAGGCAGGCTGTTGCCTTGTTCTTGTGTTGTGGGGTCTCTCTTCCCCTTTGCTTTATGGTTCTCATGATCTGGATGATCATGTCTTTTACGGATTGTGTCTTCATGTTTGTTTTCGTTTGTATGGCCTGTCGGCCCTCTGCGTTGTTATTGACTTCGTGCCTTTGCTTTGTTTAATGAACGTTTTTTCTTTTGATAAAAAAATATAAAATAAGCTCGAGTTATCAAATAAGTCAAGTTCATGTATCTTATATCATCCTTAAAAAAATAAGATACATATACTTAAGGACGAAGCCGAAATTAAAGGTTGGGAGTGGAAACAAATGCGCAAACAATCTATTTAAAAAAAAAATTGAGTTGGGGCATAACCGTTCCGGGCCCATGTCACTCCCTCCTTACATATACTTATATATTTTTGATTTTTTAAAAATAAAAGTTCGATTGATAACACCATTAATACAAATATTTCACTATTAATTTTTTTTTGAAAGATAATACTTTATTATTAATGAGAATTTTATGTTTTTATTTCACATATCTAACTAATTTATGTAAAACGTTCAGATTTAACGAAAATTCATTAATAATGTTATCAATTGAACTTTAGTTAGACAAATCAAATAATTAAATTCCTCAAAAATAAAAATAGAAAGACTGTTTTTAAAAACTTTAAAGAGCACAGGGACTTATAGTGAATTAAACCTTTCAAAGGTTGAACTTGACTACTACCCAAGTCATTAAATAGACGGGTCTCCGGTCTCCCTCGTGAGTCGTGAGACTTCCTCCTTTCTTCCTCACAAAATCCTCCCGACCAAACCATCAGATTCAGACCCCAAGAACACAATGGAGGTAGAAGTGGTGGCGCCGCTGCCTACGTCGGAGTTCAACTTCGACAGCTCATGTTCTTCTCCGTACATAACTGCTCCTTCAAGCCCTCAACGATCTGGCGGCAATCTCTTACTATTTACCGCTCCAACAAGTCCTTCTCACAACTCTTATGATGATCTCAAGTTCAACGTCGCCGGCTCTTCGCCGGAAGTCCATTTTGATTGGGAGTCGAAGCAGCGTACCCCCAAAAGAAAAGGCTTCGACGGCAGAGATCAAAGCAACGATGATGATTTCGAGTTTAATTTCAGTGGACAGCTAGAGAGACCTTCATTGTCGGCCGACGAACTTTTCGACGGCGGGAAGATTAAGCCCCTTAAGCCACTGCCTCCTGTGCTCGAACCAGCGGCGGAGAACAACCGTTCTCCGCTGCAACAACAACAACGAGGAAGGGAAAGTAGATCGCCATCATCACCACCTTCAAGCTACAATTACAGTTACATTTACAAGAAAAGTAGATCGCTGTCTTCTTCAAGCTCTTTACATTCACAATGCGAAAACCCCGCTGTTTTTTCCACCAATCGGAACCCTAAATCTTACGTTTCGTCGCTATTTTCGGCCATTTCGTTTCAAAAAGGGAACAAGAAATGGAAATTAAAAGATTTTTTGTTGTTTAGGAGTGCATCGGAGGGCAGAGCAACGAGCATAAAAGAACCGTTCAGGAAATACTCTGTCTTGGGGAAGAAAGAGGCTGCTGAGGACGTTAAAAACGCGAGCTTCAGGTCGAGTGAGTCGGGGGCGAGTTCGAAACGGAGAGCGCAGCCCGTGTCGGCGCACGAGCTGCATTATACGGCGAAGCGGGCGGAGACGGAGGAGATGAGGCGGAAGACTTTCTTGCCTTACAAACAGGGACTACTTGGTTGCTTGGGTTTCAACCCTGGTATGCATGAGATTTCCAGAGGTGTTGGGTCTTTGACACGTGGATAACATTTTTTAGATTTTCGTGTTTTATCTGTTCTGGTCATTGAAAATAAAAATTCAAAAACGTTTTTTTTTTTAATTTGTTTTGTTTGGTTATTTAGAAATGGGTTATTTGAAGTTGTTCAGATTTGTGAAGGATGTTGCTTCGATATGATTTGTTTAATTTTTTAAAATCGTATATTTAAAAGTTATATTATAGATTTTTTTAAAAATATTATAATAATATAAATGTTAATTGAGTTAAAATTCAATTCGATTTAAATTTATATTCAAATATATGTCAAATACAAACTCAAAACAGACTGAAAAGCTAATAGAAAATAACTTTAAACTCCTCTTTTGCTTGGGTTTGGTTGGGAAAATAATATTTACAAGTCAAGCAATGTGTTTAAAACAAGAGTAGTAACCCCATAATTAATTGATCAAGTGAGATGAGACATTAAAATTATTAAGTAAAATTATAATACTAAATTATGATATTGTGAATGAGTTAAATATGATTAAAAGGGTTGTCCACATAACGAACCTTTATATCTGATTTATATTAATCAATTAATAAATTAAATACCTATAATTATACGGCACGTTACTTTCAACTAGGAGTGAGCAAAACTCGACCCGACTCAAAAAAATTTCAAATGAAGTTTTAGTTGAAAAAAAGAAATTCGAATAACTCGAAATTGTTAGTAATTAATAGATTTATTTTTAAGTCCGAGACGAGCCCCTCAAATTTTTATGATATATATACTGATGTATAAAAATATGAAGAAATATTGTCACATATAAAAAAATATGAAGAAATATATATGTGCATATCTTATATGATTAGAGAAAGTTATTTGAATTGTAATCAAACCGCACTATAACACGATAAATAATTACAATTAAATTTTTATAGGAACTCAAAAGCTGGACTCGACTCGACCCAAATTTCTTAAACTCGACTCGAATCGAAAAAAAATTCAAATAAAATTTTAGTTGTAAAATATAACACGTCAACTCGATATTTTTTTACTTAATAGACTCAACTCGATCGAACGCACAACCATATATACTTTCAACCACTTTGACCCCTTTTATTGTGCATTTTATCTTGGCATAGCGTTAGTATACTTCATTATTACATTTTAGATTTACCTGTATTTTCAAAATATTATATATATATACTTAAAAAAATAATATTACAGCATGGCGTGGCTTTGACAAAAGAAAAAGGGGGGGATTAAAGGAAAATAAAGCAAATATTAGTTTACATACACCATAATCATGAGTTTTATAAAATAATGGTGCTTAATTAGTGTAAAGTAAATCTTATGCGCAATAATTAATTAGGCTCCAAGCTTAAAATAAGACTTTGGCCGTAAAATAAGAATACGATGCTTAATTATTGACTGTTAAAAAGAGTATTTTAGTGATACGCTTTTTTTAAAAAAAAAATTAAGTCAATTTAATCGGATATTTTAATGTTTGATTTAATTATAAATTTTAATTTTTTTTGTAATCATAGTATTTGATTATTATCACTATTATTTGAATTGTAGTAATTATAAATTATAATAGTTAATGCTATTATTTTTTTAGAAAAATATTTACCCACGGAATTTTGCCTTAAAAATTCAGCCAACCTAACTTGCTGCTGTCGTGTTGTACTTGCAAGGTTTCTCTAGAAAATGAAAGTTTAATGGAAAATAATATAATAAATAAATTACACTAAAGAATGGTAATGTGGGCCATTAAATATTTTGCATGTGTCCTAATGATGGTCAAGTGTTCTTATCGTCTATTTTAATGCTTTTAGTCCGTACCATTCTCTGATATATATATATATATATAATAAAAGAATAATTAAGAAAGGAAAAAGTAAAATAAAATATATATTATTTGGATTTGGAGATGAATATTGGATACTATACATACACTGTACAAGGTCATGCTTTTGTAATGTTAAAAAAAAAGGTCATGCTTTTGTAAGGCATTCATTTGTATATTTGTGTAGGGCAAAAAGGAAGAAGCTAACCAACCGGCCATGCACATTACAAATGGCCTTTAGCTTTACAGAAAAAGTCTACACATGTCGATCTATAAAGGCTAGACCCACCAATAGGGGTGTAACTATATTCATGTTAATTTGTTTATTTTTAAAGGTGTTTATATTCGTTTAAATTTTTAATATTGTGTTTGTGTTCGTTTATTTATTTTTGAAGGTGTTCATTTTCGTTCGTTTAAGTGTTCACGAACATGTTCGTGAACGTGTTCAGTTTAATGTTCGTTTATTCGTTCGCGAACATGTTCATTTATATGTTCAGAAATGTTAACTAAATTAACAATCAATAAATAAAACAAAAGCAACAAAATAAAACTTACATTTCAACATGAATTTATATAAGATCATTGGCAACAACAAAAAGTAGTATTTAGATACATCCACAAGCATTTTCATCCTATAAATGAGCTTGTTCGTCAACATAAACGAACCGAACACACCTATGCTCGTGTTCGTTCGTTTATTAAACAAACATAAAATTTTTGTTCATATTCGTTTATTTAGCTTAATAAACGAACATAAACAAACGTTATACAAACGGTTCGTCGAACGCTTTGTTCATTTACACCCCTACCCACCAAGGAATTATCGATGTCGAATTCGATCCAAACTCAAAAATTAAAATTTTAAAAATTCGAATCAAATCCAATTTAATATAACTATTAAAAGTTAACAATTCAGATGTAAATATCTAGATTCAAGATGACCTGAATTCAAAATCGTTGAACTCCAAATGATTTGTACAATTAACTTGAAATAATTAAAATTCGAATATCAAGTCCGAAGGATGAAAATCAAAGTGATCCAAATTCGAAAGGAATTAACTGTCAAATTTCAGCATGAAATAGCTCAAAACCAATAAATATATATATATATATATATATATATATAAATTCGAAATGAAATGAGAATGTAATATTTCTATTTAATTAAAAAAACCAAAATGATAAAAGAAACATGTTGTATCACACCTAGTTTGGGCTTTTCGTGTGCAGCGTTTTGTTGGCTGGGCTTATATCACGTGCCTGATTCACAGAAGACATGGTTTTGGTTGCCCAATCCAATGTAAAAATATCAAACATTTTCTTCAGAAAAACATTCTTGATATATGAAAAGTTCCAATAGTATTTATTTGTCTCGAGCATGTATTTATATCCGACACTTATATTTTAATTCGAGTAAGGTAGGTGAATGCAGTGATAGTCTATGCAGCTCTTTGTGCTTGACCTCTTAATTAGTTGCGTAAAGCCTTGAGAGACTGAACATTTTAAGTACCAATATTTACTGCTCACCAACCTCTTGTCTATTAGTATTAATGCAATTTCTTAGCTTCACATGCCCTCTACATGTCACACACTTGACTTTATCTAATTCAATTCCTACCTTTTCATTTGCGTTAACTCTACATGTTTCACGTAGATGCATCACATAAAATGTATCTGCAGTTAGAGATAGCAGACGAGTACAATTTTGTGAATTTGGTACCATACCCGCCCCAATTGAGGCAGGAAAGAGTATAAATTTGGTGGGTAGCGGGCGTGTGTGAATGTAAAAAGTCATACCCGCTGCAAGTAGTGAGTAGGTGGTGGATTAAGACCCTACCCGCCCCGCATCCTACCCGCCATATAAATTTGGGCCATTATAAATTTAGATGTAATTTCACAAAAATTATATAAATTTTAAATTTTTATAAGATATTCCTTGTAATTTATGTTTATGATTGTTCTTGAATTTATGTTTTATGTGTATGGTTGCTGCCATGTGGGTTAATAGGCAGGTACGAGATAGATAATAAATATTCAATTGGGTGGTGGGTGTGGGGATGGATTTGAAAATATACTCGCGTGGGCGGGTGTGAATTTAAAAATTATATTCGTCGTGAGTGATGAGTAGGTGGTGAATATGAAAATTTTAGGTGGGTATAAAGATATGGAGAGGATATCCGCACTCGTACCGCTCGTTTGTCATCTCTATCTGCAGTGACAGTACCAAAAAAAATAATGGGCTCAGAAAAAATTTACAACCATTATAATATATTATAACTTAATATATAAATAAAAATAAGTAAAATTAATAGTTATCAGATTTAGTATAAATAATATATTAACCAATTTCAAAATGATCTAAAATGGTTTTTAATAAAAGAATCTGAACTAAAAATTAAGACAAAATACAGGGGTTATGGTTTGAATATTCCCCTTTGGGAATTTATTGGGGAAAATAACCCCCAAACTTTCATATTGGGAAAAATACCCCCTTTCATGCCATGTAGGACGAATTCGCGTCCTGTAGAAAGCGAATTCAAGATTCGCGTTTTGCAGGACGCGAATTCCTGTGCCGTTTCAGTGGAAAGTGAATTCGCGTTTTGCAAAACGCGAATTCAACGATTTATTGCTGCCCCCACACGAGAAATTCATCATGAAAATGAATTGAAACCAATATAAGATGTTTAGGTAGCAATATTTGTGATCGAATAAAGGATTATCGGGGTACCCGATTAAAATTTTTGAACTATAACAGTGTCGTATTGAAACATATCTTTAAGATGGTGTGAAGATACGAGCGTATATAATATCCTAATATGTGTGAAAATGGCCTGGAAATGAGCAAGTAACAATGTTTTAAAAGGAAACATTATCGTATAGGCATGTTTAAATGCATTTTAGGGTGTGTTTCGAACTTTTTTTTGGTTTTTCCTAAGTTTGGAGACAAAGATGTGCACCTTAATTTTGCAGTGGTGCTAAAGTTCCGAGGAAGACGGTGTCCGAAAATGTGAGAAAATTGTGTTAAAAATGCTATCAAAGTAACATTTTTGAAGCAAAAAATGTGTCCATAGGCATGTTTTTTTTTTTGAAATTTAAAGTGCCTCGTTAAAAAACCCCTCTAACATTATCGTATAGGCATGTTTAAATCCATAAGATTTATTAAATTACCAGATAATAGAAGATTACAAATCAGAAAAGACTACACAATGGTTGATCTAGTTAATTCGGGGGCCGGTCCTAAGAGGGCATTTCCTAATATCATGTCCAGTGTTCCCACATTTACTGCACCTCCTAGGTTGTCCGGTCTTTTCTCTCGGAACCATATCTTCGGCACAGTGAATCCTCGTTGATGGTGGCCGGCCTTTTTTCTTTCGTCGCAGGGAGGGATCTGGGCATATCTTTGGTTCGTTGCTGATTATACGACAATCACGTGCATTTCCGATCGGAGGGAACTCGTTTCGGTAAACCTTGAAAACGGTTTCGAGCCTGTAGACCGGATCAATGAGTGTCGTTGCATCAAAATGAACCGATGCACATGCTGCGAAAGCATGCGAACACGGGAACTTGAACGTCTGGAACTCCCCGCAATCGCACGTTCGTTTTTGCAAATCAACCACGTAGGTGTATTGCATTATTCCTTGTAGAGGTTCAGAAAATTGTGTGACCTCAAAGATGTGTTCCCGACGAGAGAAGCACAACGCACCCATCGAGTTAGCATGCGCAATGGACGCTTGGATTTTGTCGGCGAGATCTGGATTAAATATGCGGCCAGCTGCCATCCAGTTCATTGCTTGTTTGCCGAGGGTTGCGAAAAGGGTTGCCAATCGGTAATATGTTGCTTTGACATCGGACGTGATAGGTAAATGGCGCGTTCCCTTAAGTGACGAATTAATCGCCTCAGCCAAGTTTGTTGTCATATGGCCGCATCGACGACCCCCGTCATAACATCGCAACCATTTCTCCTTCGGTATCTCCATAAGATAGTTATACCCGAATGGATTCCTCAATTGCAACTCCTCCAGCAACTCTTCCACTTGATTAACTCTGTGTGCGTTGCCTGTTGAAAAAGACATGCAAAATAGTTAATTGGTAATAATATGAAATTGGTGGACGTTGGATAACAAAATAGAATGGTTGCATACCCATACGGAGAACCATTATACGTTCATCTTCGTTCTTGAACTTCTGATAGTAGTTTGCTGCTATATGCCGCAAACAATACCGGTGATGTATGTATGGGGGTTTCCATGAATCTCCCAAACGTTGAATTGCTCCCCAAATCCCCGCGCCTCTATCTGAAATAATAGCTAGGCCATCTTCACGTGTACGCAAAACCCGGCGCATGACATACTTGCGGAGGTTGTAAAGGAAAAACTCCCAAGAAGGGATATTTTCCTTTTCAACAATCGCAAAAGCAACTGGGATACATTTTCTGTTGCCATCCTGGGCAACTGCAATTAGCAATATCTGCGTGTATCTGCCATATAAAAATGTACCGTCGATCTGGAGCATAGGTTTGCAGTGACGGAAAGCTTTTATGCATTGGGGGAACGTCCAGAAAAGGCGATGAAATTCTACCTCCCCTGGTACAACTCGATCATTGTAGTACTTCGGAACAGTCTCCAATTCCACAATTGTCCCTGGATTGTATTCCTGCATAACTTGAAGCCATGATCGCAGATCGTTGTATGATAGCTCCCATTGCCCGTACAATGTTTCGATGGCTCGAGATCTAGCATACCATGCCTTATCGTAATTGACGGTGTACTTGTAAATGGATTTGATGGCAGCTATACACACTGGCACAGATACACGTGGGTTTGCTTTCACGAGTGGAAGGATTGCATCGGAAAGCACGTGTACATCCAAGTTAGGATGGTCTTGGCTGAGGCTCCTAACGGAGCATGTATGAGGCCCTGTATATCTCGTTATTTTCCACAGGTTATGCAGCCTTTTCAATTGCGACACACGAACCCTCCATGTACATCCGGCGGACTTGTGAGGACACTCTGCAATATATTTCCTGGCCTCGGTCTTCCAAACGGTGGACGTAACTGAGCGCTGAATGTTGTAATGCTTGATGGCAGCCTCCGCGAGCTTTTTTGTCCTGAAGACCATTCCTTCATGTAGCTCAGTCGAACCCACATTCCATTGGTTGAACTGGTCTAATTGTGGATGTTCTGGGAATTCAGTATCGAAGAAGCCATCCATATCCACTGTTGTGAAGTGCGAAGGTGGGTCGTAATATGTTGCGCAACTGGTTGGTCCATGCAGTTGCGTCGAACGAACATCATCATCCTCATCATCC
The DNA here is from genome assembly GCA_030270665.1 of Hibiscus trionum. NCBI lineage: Eukaryota > Viridiplantae > Streptophyta > Magnoliopsida > Malvales > Malvaceae > Hibiscus > Hibiscus trionum. The sequence goes on from BSYR01000044.1 coordinate 6,758,506, forward strand.
TCAGAAGAGTTTTCTGCGCTCTCCTCTGATTCCACCGGCTCGTCAATGTCAGATGGATCAGAAGGAAATAGACCCATCTCGTCACCATCAGGCCCAACCTCTGTACGCGGCTCTTCATCAGAAAGCGCATCATCAAACTGGAAAAGTTCTGCATCATCATAAACCTGTGCGTGAACAGGTTCTGAAGTCATAACCGGATCGACAGTAGCGGCGGTTGAATGTCTCCCCGCTAAGAACATATCATCCACATTTCGGTGACTTGGGATGTATGTTGAGTGGCGCCCGGTAGAGAAATCATCGAACGGGTTAAACTGTTCATTGTACGTTGAAGACGCCGTGTATGGAATGTGTGTTGAGTGGCGCCCCGTAGAGAAATCATCATAGTTTGGAACGTATGGACTGTATGACGACTCTTGGGTTGGTGGCAAGTTAAGGTCAAATTCGAACCTTGGAACGGAAGAACGTCGTTGCCGCGAAGACGAAGACGATGAAGCTTCATCGGTTCTTGTTTGAAGAAGGTTGAAGTCACGTCGTAAACTCGATGTCGGACTAATAGCATTTGGATTGAACTCGAGATTTCCTCGTAACCAATTTGGTACCACGTTTTGAGCTGCAACGTGAACTTCAGCAAATGTTACAAATAGCTCCATGGCCCATCCCATTGAGTACTGGCTATGTGTATCTATCATCATTTCTACAGAACTGTCGTCTTCCACATCGAATATTGTGTAATACAGTGGCTCTATCGACGTTGGACATCGATACTTCAAAGACTGCAACTCCCTTCCGGAGCGATTGGGAACCTTCCTGGATATTAAGGTCCTCAGCGACTGGAACGTTGATCGTCTCGGAATGTTGATCGTAACAGTATTTTCAGATTGAAATATGATCCCAATGTATGAATCGGGGACCATCTGACCATCGTAGTATACTATAGCTTGAATTCTCGGTGCCATTTCTGAAAATCGAAGAGCTTTTGTGATTCTTAAGTTTTGTTTGGGTGCATCTAGAAATTCTGCACCCCTCAATTATAAATAGAAATCTGTCTCGTAAAGCATTGGGCAATTCTGTAGCAATAATTTTTGAGTTGTCAGCCCAAAGCCCGGTAAAGCCTGTAAAGTAGAGTAATAATTTTAGAATTCGCGTTTTCCAAAACGCGAATACAATTATTCGTACTGAATTCGCGTTTTGTAAAACGCGAATTCTTTTGGAATCTATAGAATTCGCGTTCTACAAAACGCGAATTCAGTACGAATAATTGTATTCGCGTTTTGCAAAACGCGAATTCTAAAATTATTGCTCTGTAAAAGCCGGGCTTTGGGCTGACAAATGCATTATGGTGAAACGCATGCCTATAACCATCTGTATAAATAGGCTGTATTTCTGCCTTAACATCCCATCAAACTTATTACTTTTCTATCTTCCCCGGTTTTCTTGCATTTCTACATTTCTGAAAGATAAAATGGCTCGATATTCAGCTACTGTATTTTATCGTGGAACATACTTCTACACATCTTTTACTGAAACGATCACAAGAAATGAATTATTTGAGTTGGTCTCCAAACGAGTTAAAGAGTCGACCAGCGCAAAAATAGAAGCTTTGCAAGTTAAAGTACCAGTCAATGAGCCCGGCCCCGAGGAACATTATATGCTCACACTGTCAGATAAGAAAGCTATGCGAAAGATGTTTCGGGCATACAAACTTGCTGGGGGAACAAACATCGAGCTTAGCGTGAAATTTGATGACGGATCAAGTTCTTCAACAAATGTTGTAGCTGTCCAAGACGAGAATGCGTTAGCTGGCGAAGACGAGAATGAGTTAGCTACTCCAGACGAGAATGACGTGTTCTTAAAAATTTATCAGAGACGGCAGGAGAAAGAACAAATAATTGAGGAACTAAACTTAACGTCTGACATAAGTACCGACTACGATTAGTAATTTAATTTTGATTAAGTTATGTAAGTTATTTATCTTGCGTACTTGTAATTTGTGAATTCGGTGCTTTCGATGTAGTGCTTTTGATTTACCGCTTTTGATGAAAGTTATTTATCTTGCGTACTTGTATTTTGTGCTTTCGATTTACCGCTTTTGATGAAAGTTATTTATCTTGGGTTTACTTATAAATAACTAACATGAAAAAAACATAGAAAAACATAATAGCTCATACATACTCATGAAAAAAACAACTGAAATAGTTTGCACGAACTATATTCGAAAAAGATAGAAAAATAAATATAACTACCCCCTATGTCCGCCGGTCCCACAGTCTGGTGGATGTCGAACTCGAGCTGGATTACGTCGTCCACGGTGAACCGGATCCTGTTGAGGACCATGATCGGGCTCATCGTCAATGTCATCTCCAGCAGTACCACTTGGGCCGACAGGCCCACTAGACAAGAACAACGACTGTGGAGGTGTGTGCTGAACGAACCCGGGGCCCGAACTATCATAAGGCCTAGCATGAAACGGGTATGGGGAAAAAGCAGAGGGAGCAGTGGAACTCGAAGATCCGCCAGTCGGCATCGATGATCCACCCATCATCCCCACAGTAGGAGTGAAAAAGCCTTCCGTCGGACTCGGAGGCCTCGGCCGAATCATCAACTGGGTGGGGCCCTGGGGGCGAATCGGATCGGTAGCTCTGGAGGATGAAGCACCTGCTCCCCTTCGACGTTGCGATCCACCTGCTCCCCTCGTACGCTGAGTCCGGGGGCGGTTGCGCTGAACAGGCTCATACACAGCTGCTTGTTCCTCCGGAGTGAGAAGATACGGTTTCCCATTACCAAAGAACCATGCAAAGTAATCAGCACTCACCATAGGCTCATCAAACATTCGGTACTCATTCAGTGCCTGCCGCTGATGCCTATACTGCCACTGTGCAATCCACTGCACATGTTTCACCGACCAGTCCACCTACCACAAAACATCAACAAAATTATTGTTTTTAAATTGTAAAGTAAGTATAAATAAATAACTATTAAATCAAATTTAATTATTATACCTCAAGTTTTCCTTGTCGGGTGATCCTATGTAAGTCATCCAAATTAGGCGGATCTATCGGAATTGTTTGCAGACGCCCGAACTGGCGTTGGACGCGATCTACCGGATGCCACTCAACTACAGCGTACCAGATGAGAGGTACCACGGCCGTCCAAGCGGAAACTGTCCCAGGCTCAAAATTAGGCAGACAGTCGTTGATTTCCGATTCAGAGTACGGGGTCCACAAAAACTATAAATTAAATATAGAAATAATTAAAACAACTAAATTAAACTATATTCATATCAAACTTCAACTTAATATAAAAATTAAAATATTTACCTCATTTGCAGCTTTCGTGTCAATACTCTGCCTAATAGAATGCATCATAGTCGGAATCCCAACATGAGTTAGAGCATGAAACCACCTACATAACATCAAAACATACTTTTAATATTTAAAAAAATATATATTAGGAAAATAACCAATTTATAAAACATACCTCAAACATAGTGGATAGGAATAGTCAGTTGGCGCGGACAAGTCAGGGCGTAAAAATGGCATTCTAAACCACGCCCAAGACTGGAGTAGCAAAAGACATCCTCCGATGTCGTGTCGATCAGAACTCGCAGCCTTGCACAACTCCCTATACATAAATGCAAGTACTGTCGAACCCCAACTTAATTTACCAGCCTCTTCAAAATCTCGCAAGTGCCGCAACCACAACATGTGAACTTTGTTGCGAGTTTTGTCGGCCACCAAAATTCCCCCTAGGATCTGTAAGATATACGCCCGAGCATATGCCTAAAATATAAAGAAAAAAATATTAAAATATAACCAATTTTATAATTTTATTACTACTAATAAAAAATTATTTCTTTTACCTTCTTCACATCTTCATTGGCTCCAGCAGGCAAATTAGCGAACTGCGTACGCAACCACCTCAGCGTCACACATCCGCCCTGTAGTTTTTCGGGCTTATCTCCTAACAAGTCCATACACAAGCCCTCCCAATCATCACTGGCGGCACCAGTGATAGCCTCCCCATCTACAGGCAGGCCAAGAATATACGACACATCTTCTAATGTGATGGTCGCCTCACCACATGGTAAGTGAAATGTATGTGTCTCTGGCCTCCACCTCTCCACAAGCGCGTTGATTAAATCAACGTCTAATTTCGCACCCCCTCCATGAAGCTTCGCCACATGCCCAAATCCGGCGTCGGCTATGTAATCGGCTAGATCAGGATCCGGACCCGCCCTAATCTTAGTGATGTAAACCTCTAACCGACGTTCTTCTCCATTCTACAAATAATTAAAGACACACACATTCAAATTTAACTAATTATTAATTTTTTATAGTGTACAATATATTCGAATTTAACTAATTTTATTCGAATTTAACTAATTTTATTAATTTTTATTCTATAAGTCAACACCAACAATATATTCGAATTTAACTAATTATCTTACTCTAAAAATAAATAGTATTAACATATTCGAATTTAACTAATTTTCTTATTCTAAAAATAAAATAAAAACACATATTCAATTTAACTTATTTGTTACTCTAAATCTAAAATCTAAATAACAAATATTCAATTTTACCTAACATTTTTAGTCTAAAAATAAATATTATTAACATATTCAAATTTTATAAAATTTCTTAGTCTAAATATAAATTCTAAATACATATTCGAATTTAACTAATTTTGTTACTCTAAATCTAAAATCTAAAGAAATATTCGTTTTTAACTAACATTCGTAGTCTAAAAAAATTATTTTTAACATATTCGAATCTAACTAATTTTCTTAGTCTAAATATAAATTCTAAAGATATGTTCGAATTTAACTAATTTCGCTAGTCTAAAAATAAATACTATTAACATACTCAAATAAAAAAACTTACATTATTTCGACGATAATTGCTTACGTGGCCATCTTCTAATCTCAGGAAACCCGCCATTATCACACTTGCTTGAAATATAGAACAAACTCTTCAAATTTTTGGGAGAGAATGAAGAGCATTCTCTCCCAAACCTCCCCTTTTATAGAGAAATCGCTGCCTGGGGGCAGCGAATTTGAACCGAATTCGCGTTCTGCAAGAAGCGAATTCAACATAATAAAGTGAATTCGCGTTCTACAGAACGCGAATTCTATTTTCCCAACCGTTCGTATTTACTCCAAATCGCGATAATTTAGGGATAATATCGTGGAATTCGCGTTTTGCAGGACGCGAATTCCCTTTTCCACTGAAACGGCACAGAAATTCGCGTCCTGCAAAACGCGAATCTTGAATTCGCTATTTACAGGACGCGAATTCGTCCTACATGGCATGAAAGGGGGGTATTTTTCCCAATATGAAAGTTTGAGGGTTATTTTCCCCATTATATTCGAAAAGGGGAATATTGAAACAAAAAAACCCAAAATACAAGGGAAAATATTAGTTAATCAATAATTAGCCTTATCCTTTATATTGTCGCCTAAAAAACTACGCGAAAACTCGTGACTATATATAGTGGCGGGGATTTGTCATTTCACACTTTTTACAAACAGTTGTACCTCGCATATTTTTCCCGAGAAAGTGATGGAAAAAACCTTCTTCAATACATTTTGAAAGGGAGAAAAAAGAGAACAGAGGGAGGAAAAATGGAAACGGAGGAGAGAGGAAAAAAAGTTGAGGGATTTGGAGGGAATAAGAGATTGAGTGAAAGCCCTCCTGATGATGATTGCTGCCCTATTTGCTTTGGTTCATTCACTGTTCCTTGTCGATCTAACTGCGGTCATTGGTATTGCGGTAGTTCTTTTTTCTAACCTCGTTTCCTTTTCTTTTATTAATTTATTCGGCTACTTCAGTCTGGAGTTCCGTTTTGTTTGGCTGGCTAGAAAATTTCAATATATAAAAGAAAGGAGAAGAAATGAGGGGTTTTCTTTGTAATTGTATGTTGAGCTTTAGTTTAGGGTTCTGGGTTCATGGTTCGATTAACTTAAATTTCTCACTGGTTAACATGAATTTGTTGCCGCACTCAAGAAATCCATAGGAAACCATTTTCTAAATTACATTAAAAACCAGAAGAAACTGTTAGAAAATGATTTCCTATGGATTTCTTGAATGCACCAATTATTTATTTATTTATTAATTTAACCCTTTTTATTTACTGGCAACTTAATGAGATTGTCTTTGAGTCATGTAAACAAGAAGAGATATTAGGAATTTTCATTAAATTAAGGATCCCAATTGGCCAAAGCTAGTGACTTTTGATTGTCAAAGCTTGTGTTCAATTAGAACTGTAACTTTACTTTTGCAATAAAGGATTGAGTTTCAGTGATTATAGTCTGTAAGTTCTCACCAGTTTGGGGACATATTTACACGGTTTGCCTCGAATCAACTGTCCTCAAGTTGGTTCTCTTTCCCTGCCTCCTTTTTGGTTTTGGCAGGCAGTTGTATTCTGCAATTCTGGAACTATTCCTCGGCATCTCGGCCATGCAAGTGCCCCATGTGTGCTTGCAACATTGTTAATTTGATGCCAGAGGCGTCGTTGCAACAACAGCAACCGAGCCGGGAAGTTACTGAGGTGCTTAAAAGTGTACAGAGGTATAATCTCCTCTTTATTGGAGGTGCGCGTGGATTCATTCAGGTATGTGGTAATATAGCCATTTGTAACTTCTTGATTATTGTTCCGTTTATCTTACAACTGTGATGTGCGATCTTTTGATCTGTGGCGAGCAGGCCATTAACATTTTCTTCCTTCTTTTCTTGGCAGAAAGTGCGTGAGTTACCATTTTTCATCAAGAGAATGTTTCAGGGATTGATGGATCCTGATGCAAATGATACATATGTTGCCGAGATACGCATTTTTGCAGTTAAGTTCATTCGATATTTATGCTTTGAAGATACACATACACTTGCCTGCCGACTACACACGAACATGCATTGATGTGGTTTGCACATGTGCAGACTAGCCTGCATAAGCATGTTATGTATGGTGGTGTGCATGTGCATGTGCATGTGCATGTGCGGTAGGTTTTATAATCATATACAATCGTCACTTGAAGCTTGGAGTATCGCGACCTAATAGGTTGTTATGATGGCTGAGGCGATAATAAATAAGATATAAACACGTTGCTAATTGACGTTAGGTACTTAAGTGTATTTATGTTAAGTGAGTTGCTCATTTCATTTAAAAACTTGCCTTCCCCACTGTTCTCTGCTATACTCTTACAACGGTCCGGTCCCATATGTTTGCAGATATTACTGAGTATCATCTACCAAGCTACACCATTTGATTTTATTCCAACAGGTATGCATATGCTTTCTTTTTCTAGAGAAAAAACTCATCATTCATGGGGTCATTGAGATGATGGTCATAGTAAGTGTCCACTTAACCTGTGTTTTTGGATCATTTCGGTGTTGGAGAGCTAATGCATCGCGGTACGTATATGCTAGTGTTTTCTTTTTTCCTGATTTGCAGGGGGGTTAGGAATCGGTAGGGTGTTTGATTGTTCGGCCATGGTTCTAGTACTCATCCTGCGTCTGGTAGGCATCTATCGAAGACGACGACTTATGCAGCGTGTGAGGCGTCTAGCAGCTGTGGAACTTTTACAGGAATGAACATCAATATGGGTTGGTTTTTCTTTTAGTTATCATCAAAACATTGTGATGTGAATCGAATTTAGAGCGACTGAAAGTAGATGTAAATCGACCAATTGTGTGTTTGTAAATAGTTGTGAGTAGAAATTGGAGGAGTCTATGATTGAGTATTATATTGTGTTCAATGTTTTATTTTGCCCTTTTATATTTGCTATATCAAGTTATGTGACTCATGGTGAAATTTACTGTGGATAATATAATGTAAAATATGCTTACTCAGCAGGTAATTTTAAAAAATTCGAACCCTTATATTCAATGGGTGAATAAAGTATAAAATCAAATTATTATTTTTTGAATAGTTAAAATCAAATTACTTTTTTTAAATATAAGTATCCAAAATTTTAAAATTATAATACATCGTCACTTGATACTTTGTATTTTTAATTTCTAATAATTTGTTATGCAACCCTTTATTTTCCATACTCCATATACGTACGTATTTTACCTTCAGATATTTTTTTGAAATTAAATTATATTCAACAGCGAAAAGAATATAAATGATTCACACTTTTTACAAGAGAAATACAATACAGAACAAAGTAACAAAATATAAAGATGTGAAATGCTTTAAAATACCAAATTTAACACTGTGAGAAGAAATCTTCTGAAATAAAAATTCAGAAAAACTATAACTTTGCCTTGAGTGCTCTTTGAATATAGCAAAAATCCTTCCGCTACTTGTTCTTGGCATGTCGGTACAACCACAAAAAGGGAATCATAACATGTATAAAACAACATCCTTCGTTGAAAAATACTCGTTAATACTCGTTATTCGAACACATAACTGTCAAAAGACAGACTACTGTCATGCAGAGAGACAAAAACTACTAAAAAGCAGGCGAAAGAACTGTCACCAAGCAGACAAAAAAATTGCCATAAAAGCAGATTTAAATGAAAGTCCGACAAAAAAAACAAGAAACAAATTTAAAAAAATAAAATATTCATCGAAAAAGATAAATGTTTATTTATGTATAAAATTAACAAAACAGTCAAAAGTAATCGTCGATAAAAAAAAATAATTAAAAAAAAATTTAAAGAAGTTTTGTAATCACCTAAAAAAAAATGAAGAATTTTACCTTCAGATATTTAGCGGGCTTTGGAGCAAATATCTCAATTCTAAACTCCCATAAAACAATTTCCCCACGAAAAATATTTAAAATTTAAAACGCTGAGCTCTCGGAATTCAAAAATAGTAGTCCTAAGCCATAACAATTAACAGATCTTCTTGTTCTTCTTCGCCGCCGGTCCTTCATTCCTCCGTTCAGCGGCGGATCCCCAACATTTGCAGCTAAATAAACCGAAGATGGCTCCGACGAAGAACGTCCGTTCAATCTCGCAAGAGGCCTTCAATGAGTTAGTGAAAGAGAACATGGATGATCTCGGGATGGACCCCGCCGAAGCCCTTGAAGACGCCATCCAAACACTCTCCCTTCAAGGCGTCGATCTCTCTGGTCTTTCTCCAATCTCATTCACTCTCTTTAATTTTCTTCATTTTAAACTTTTCTCTCTCTCTATGTCGAGTTTTGTGACTATTCATTTGTAATAGGGATTGTGAAATGTGTTCCGGGGGAAGGTGGTGGCGTTAAGGACCATCCGGCTATGCAATTCTTGGATAAACTAAATCAACTAAATTCTGACTCAAAGCATCAATTCGACGCTCAAGATTTAGTCCAAGTAACGGCGTTGCTCAATGACCTAAGTGAATTATGTTGTGCTAATAAAGAAGATTCAGGAAATGCGGCAATCGTTGCTAAAAACGGTGGTATCGAACTAGTTTGTTCGATCTGTTGTAAGATTCCAGCTGAATCAAGGCAGTCTCTAGTTTCTTGCTTAAAGGCCATGGCATCATTGCTCACTGGTATAAACAATTCGACCCATTCATGTATATATATATATATATATATATATATATATATTTAAGATTTAGTGATGGTTTGTGTGTTGGAGTTATTTGGTTATGTTTTTCTTTTTGTATTTCTAGATGTTCAAAGTAGTGAGACTTTTAGGGCAAGTGGAGGACCGAAGATTGTGATGGGTATTCTTGGCGATAGGACTCACGATTTAGATATCTTGAATTCGGGTTTCGCTGTTGTTGCTGCGGCTGCGACTGGTAATGAAGTTGTTAAACAATCGTTTATGGAGTTAGGAATTGATGAGCTGATTCTACAAGTCTTGAGTGGACAAACTCAGGGAAGTGTTCAGAGCTTATATGATGCTATACGTGTTCTGTTAACATCGGATGATAATCGTGTTGTTGCTTCTGAAGTAAGTAAATTGCAGGTTATAAATATTTTAGGCGGTACCATTGTTGTTCCTCAAAATGATTGTGTGGTATTTGGTTGCTTCAGGTTTATGGTTATGCGCGAAGATTTGCGAAAATTGGAATCGCAAGAGCTCTTGTGGAGTCTCTTCATGGGGGGATTAGTTTGCCTAGCCTTGTTTCAGCTAGCATAGCACTAAAAGCCGTTGCGGTGAATGTAAGTTATACAAATTGGTTGAGATATAAGAGACTGCTTGATGTATATGAAATTATGAATATAATAACAGTTTCTGTGCTGAGAGGCTTAAGATGCTAATCATTTATTTGTGATGAAGTTTGGCCTTTGAATTTACCTAAGGTGTTTCATTTCATGCAGGATGAAATATGTAAGTCGATTGCTGATGCAGGTGGTATCGATACGCTTCTGAAGTGTGTTGATGACAGTGGCGAACAACAGAACAAAACTGTAGCTAGAACTTGCTGTTCTTTGTTATCCAAGGTATAGATATAAAATGCTCGGTTGAAGGTTGTTTCGTATATTATAACCTGCGGCTGAGTTCAGAAATTTTCACTTTTCATCCTCTCTGTCCTTTATTATTAGAGGTCTTTTTCACTCGATGCATGTTTTTCTGCTTTGAATAGTTGGCAGGAAGTGATTCAAATAAGAGTGCTATAGTTGAGAAAGGAGGTTTGGACAGGCTGATCAAATTGTCAGCTAGATTTTCTGATGACCCATCAGTGCTGCAAGAGGTAAGAGACCGACGAATCTTTTACCAGCGAAATGCTCGATTTTCTAGGTTAACAACCATTTTAATGTTCTGCTGAATTGGTACTCGTAGTCCATGAAGTATTCATATAACATAATTGTCACACTGTTATATTATGTGTTTGAAAACAACAATTCAAAGGTTCTATAGAATACTCCCATGTATATAGTGGATGGTGTGATAAATATATGCATGCCATTGAAGCATTATAGGGTTGACATCATTATTCTAGGTCATGGCCATTATTTCTGTACTCTGCTTGAGATCACCGGACAATGCAACTCGTGCCATTGAAGCTGGAGCAGGGGACCTTGCTATCCAAGCCATGCAGAAGTTTCCTTCTGCTCAGCAGATGCAGAGAAGTTCCTGTCTCATGATACGGAATCTCGTTGCGAGGAACCCTGAAAACAGGCAAGTTTTGTAACTAGATGCAGAGTTCTTTGCCGGGTTTTTTTTTTCAGCATTTCGTTTAAGTTGGATGCGAAGCTTGGATAAGATAGTTTGAGAATCAATATTATCGACAAGTTTCTAGTAATATCAACCTTGACTTATGGGAAACCAACGGTTTCATGTGCAGGACCCTTTTGCTCAATAACGGTATCGACAAGTTTATCAGGAAGGCGAAGGAAAATCACAAGAGCTGCAAGGATGCCGCCACTGATGCGCTAAGGGATTTGGGGATCGATAACTTTAATTCGTAGGTAAGGAACTAGATGAGATTCATTCTCTTTTTTCGTTTCTCGGGTGGAGAGAAAAACAACAATCTATTTGCTGTTAAAATAGCTTTAAAAGACTAGTACATTATACACCCTGATCAAAAAAATCATTTATTTGTGCAAGTCTACCCTATTATCATCTTCGCCGTAATCGGAGGAAGCATTTTCTGCAGAATCGGATGCACTGTCGAAATTGATGTCTCGAGATTCGCCTGCAGCGGAATCACTGCCTGCCTTGAGAAAATCTTTCAAGTAGTCTAATATGTAAGGTTCCACCACTTTCCAAAACCGCATCGAGTTGTTTCCTGTAAATCCGAGCCAAAACACTCCCCATTTCCTTTTCACTCTGCAATTCAGGGATTTTGCTTTCAATGTTTTCACGACTTTCTCTACACCTTCACCGCTCCCTTTCAGCTTCAAAATAATATCGCCGGTTGACGTTCGATAGCCTCCGTACATATACCAGTAAGCAAGTACAATCGGAGACAGCCACCGGTGAATTAACTTTGGGATCACTGGTTGACCCTTTGGAAAAAACTGGTCCGCATAGAAACCGAAATACGAGTGCGAGATGGTACTGAACTTGTGCGGGATATCATCATCTCCGGCTATTAGCTTACTCGAAGGATGTAACCACTCATGATATTGATCATGAATAAGTCTCTTCAAAATAGAATGTGTGATGGAATCCGGATTAAACTCGAACCGTATCGTGTGATTCTTTCTCTCTTCATCCGAGTCTATCCGTAAACCTCCCAACAGCAACCCCACTAAAGCCTCCCGTTGTTCTTTGCTTAGTTTGAGGCTCACAGGTCTCTTAACCGGTTTCCGGCTCAAGCTAAGGGCGTAGTCCAGCTTTTCCATCAACGGAGATTTAACTTCATATTTCCTCTCGCACATCAGATCATATATCTTTTCTGCTTTCAATAAATCGCCGGAAGCGAGATATCCTTCTAAAATGGCATTGCATGATTTGGCATTAACGCCGATAATCACATTGTCGCGCATGTTATTGAAAATTTCCTCTGCTTTGCCAAGATTACCGGCTTCGACCAACGAGTTCAAGTATATAGTGAAAATAGTCCGGTTGGGTCGGCATTTCTCTAGGCACTCTACGAAGGTCGACTCCAGCTTATCGTGAAGGCTCAACTTGAGGAACATATCCGTTAGCTCAATGTAAGATGGCATCAGAGGTTTCTTACCACTCCCGATGAATTCTTTCATGAGCGACTCGGCAAGGTCCATTTGCTCGGATTTACACAAAATCTCCATGATCTTGTGGTATGCTGCAACACTGGCAGAGCCCAAATGCTTCTGCATCGTCCTGAATACCTCCAAAGATTTCGTAATTTCTCCGACCTTTGCGTAAACTTCTATCTTATAAACAAAAGCTTGAGAGGGGATACCATCATCGGAATCGAGTAGTTTGATCCAAGTTCTCTCGGCTTCGTCTACATCCCCTTCCTTTGAACAAGCTCTCAAGATGGACAAGAGCACTTCTCGTCCCTCCTCCATACCCGCTTCACGCATCATTTTCCGAAGCGATTCTATCCTCTCCTTATCTACCGTATCCTGATAGCTATGCAACCAAATTAGGCCGACATAGATATCCTTCTGTATCTCCAAGCCACATGTTTCTAAATTGTGAAAGATATACTCAGCCTGTTTTACATAATATTTCGAAGAACCTCCTGGTTTACTTAGAAGAGCTCGGAAAAGCGAGTTATGCAAGCTAAGACGTGGTCGGTAACCTCCTAACTGAATCATCCGATTGTAAATGCTGCAAGCTTCGTCCAGGCATCCGCGAACTGGTGCACTAAGATATGCAACGATCAGAATATGAAATGTAGATTCACAAGGCACACGTCCCTGGTTGATGATATCGTCGAATATCTCCCTACATTTTGTAAACTTTCCCTCCTTCCCCATGTAGTCTGCTAGCTTGGTAGCAACAGCAAAATCGAATCGAAACCAATGTTGCTGCATCATCCACTTATAAACCTGGATGCAGAAAAAGACGTTCAAAGTAATAAGTCAATAAACAGCACATATTAGTCTTAAGTTTAGCAAAACTAAGAACAATCCTCAAATATTTCTACAATTAGATAGCTATGCCATCGTTTTATTCTTAAATGTGCATATATATATATATATGAATGAAAATTCACCAATGCCATTGCATATTGAAAAATGGCAAACTTGATCCGAGACCCGAAAACCGAATTGAACCCGAAACCGAACATGCTTACCCGAAATTTGACCCAAAACTCGAAATCGAAAATAAACTGATTTTTAGTTGAACCGAAATGAACCCGAACCGAATGGAATCGTACCGAAGACAACCCGAAATAAATAAAAGATATTAATAGAAATATAAAAGATATATGAACAATCATACAACTCAACAAAAAGTCAAATATATTAGCTTTATAAAGTCACATAAAGGGTGTAAAAAAACAACAACCTAAAAACTTTATTAAAAATTTAAAATCGACTTATCTCCCATCAACCAGAAATTGACCCGAACTGATCCGAACCGAAATCAACCGAACAATAGAACCGATTTGGAACCGAACCGAATGATATCAGACTCGAAATAACCGAAACTAAAATGACCCGAACCGATTGACCCGTTTGCCACCTCTATGACAGTGTTGGGAGAGCATGACCCGAAATGGTATATGAACAGGCTCGACACCGGACTTAATCGGGAGACTTGTGGCAACTGGAGACGGGGTCTTAGGCTAAATTTTGCCGCAATCTCAATCTAAATTATAGCATCAAAAGTTAAGCTTTTTAACATCAAATTTGGGGAAACAAAATCTTGATCAAAATCGAAAAGAAGATTAATTACCTGAAACCCAGTTTCATTTTCTCTAATTCTCATACAATGAACAGCCAAGTAAGTAGCCTCCTCTTGTTTCAGCCACTTCTTTTGCGCGTTCAAAATCCTAACCAGAGTCCCCGCCTTATGAGAAGGCAACTCTTTACAAAGCCAAGCGAGCTTCGACCTTCGCCACTGCTCCGGCAACTCTTCCAGCTCCTTAACTTCGATCACCGGCGCCGCCAAACGCTTCATATCGTCCCCCGCGAAAACCCCATCACCATCTTCAAACGCAAACGCTTCATTCTCGTGATTGGAGGAACCCCGTTTCTCTTCTTCACTTACGTTTTCATAAACGAAACTAACGTGAGAAGTCGAGCAACGGTGGCGGGAAAAGGAAGGGGGCATCTGTGGCGCGGCGGAGAGGGAAAGGGGGCGGAGAAGACGGAGGAAAAAGAGGGATGATAAAGGGTAAGCGCGCATAGGGGATTTGGAGGGATTTTCAGGGTTTAAAGAAGGAAAATTCGTGATGATTATAGTTGAAGGAGTTGGAGAAAGGTCTTGAGGTATGGCCATTAGCATTGTTGCTGTATATCCAGATACCAAAATCCATTTTTGGGGCTCTAAAGATTTGTTTTTTATTATTCAATTGCTGCCATGGATAAAGCTTTGGGCTTAATAATATACCAACATTTATTGTGAAATTTTTGGGCCATTTTCTCATTATCCCATGAATTATTGACAAGGTTTTGAGATTGGTCTAATTTTGGTTTTAGTCCTTCTATTATGTAAAATTTTGGAATCTAAGCCTTTTACTTTACTTTAGTTAGACATAATTTGGTCCTTTTACTTTCATAATGTTGTTAGTAGATCCAATCTGATAAAACCATTGACATGGATTTTAAAAAATTAACCCTAATCTTACCTAGATGAGAGGGGAAGGGGGTGCTCCTTGTGAGTCTAGAACCCATGACCTAAAGAAATATGAGAGAATAAAGATGAGCAGCTTAGCCAACCAGCCTGATGTACTTGCTTATATGTAAATTTATTATTAGTTGAACACGATTAGTTAGAATTTTATGTGAAATTAATTGTATTACTCTAACATTATAAAAGTATAGATACTGAGTTATGTTTTTTTAATATAATGATGTGATAACAAGATAGTATTCGTTCAATTTTCTTAACTCTTTAATAACGCGCACACACCGTAATTATAAAAGTATAGATCCTGAGTTATATTTTTTTTAATATGCTGGTGTAATAACAAAATATAGATATTAAATTATGTTAAATTGAAGTTTAAGAGATTAAATCAATAATTTTAACACTATCAATAAACAAAAATCATAATTAAACTTAGCGGTATAATTTAACTAAGGGTAAACTACTGCGGTGGTCACTTATGTTTTCCTTTAGTACAGAGTTGATCACCAATTTTGAAAATTGACCAGTAAGGTCACTTACGTTTTCGGGGCGTAAACTTTTGGTCACCAACCATTTAATGCCGTTAAACTTTAACGATTTTCTGATCTGGCAATTGAAAAATAAGGGTAATCTACTACAATGGCCCTAAAATTTCCGAAATTTCAGAAAACCCCCAAATTGCTAAATTCTTAAATACCTAAATCCCTCAATCTGGTCACTCTTGCCGTCGTTGGCCACGATTCCGGCGACGGAATGGAGCGTCCTCCCTTCTCCCAAACACCCATGTACTAATCGTCGTCGTTCAATCGTCGCTTGTTGCAAATCGATCGAATGAATTTTTCAAATATTTCAACTTTCGTCCGACATTTTGCATGACTCCGATCAATTTTTGGCAGCGGCGTGGTAGGGTAAACGATCATGATGGTCCGGCGACAGATGTGGTGGGCGGCGTCGTTACAATCGGCGACGAAATCGACTTAAATCGCAATTTAAGTTTTGGTGAGTTGGGGATTTCGAATATGGGGGTTATTTTGTGAATTTTGAAAACTTAGGGATTTTTTTAACTGCCAGATCAAAAATTCGTCAAAATTTAACGGCATCAAATGGTTGGGTGACCAAAAGTTTACGTCCCGAAAACGTAAGTGACCTTACTGGTCGTTTTTCAAAATCGGTGACCAACTCTGTACTGAGGGAAAACATAAGTGACCACCGCAGTAGTTTACCTTTAACTAATTAACAAAACCGATAGACCTTTATGATAAATGATCTTGTACAAATATATATATATATATATATATATATATATATTAGATTTTATTTTGATGCACAAGTTGTGTGAAAAAAATTACACAATGATTTTATAAAATCTAAATCACAAACCCTAGCAACCTAAAACCTAAATCCTAAACTCTAAATTCTAACCATAAACCTTAAATTATATACCCTACCTACTAAACCTCTAAACCCTAACCTAAAACACTAAACCCTAAAATTAAAGGGCTTGTGTAAACTATTTTCCTTAAATATTTTAGTGTGACTGCAAGATAAAATATTTTATTAATTTTAGTTCTTTAATAAAGTATAAACACTGAATAAATAAACGGTTCGAATTTGGGTCACCTTTACATTTATTGTATTATATATTTAAAATAATTAAACAAATTCAATTGAAAAAACCAACTCAACCGAATGAGTTGGTTAATTAGATAAGTGGATTAAAACTTACTTACGCCGACCCCTAAAACTGAGAAAAAAACAAAATCAATGGTTTTTTCATCCAAAATCTAACCTGGTTTCTAAAAAGGCGTAATTAATGGTTATGCATGTTTCCTTTAAGTCAGTTGAAAGTTGTGTTGGAGCAATGGACGGTGACAAAGAAGACAATTTAGCTGAAACAAGCTCGCCCACAGTTTCTTTTCCCTACTTCCCTCTTTTTCATAACTCCTGCTCATGGTTCATTGATCCTGTACATACACACACACACATATATATATATATATATATACATATATATGTGCGTATCATAAAGCTAATAAAGCCAAACACTTCACGAGCTTCTTTCATAAAATCTGTTTTCCCCAGAAAAATCCTTGCGAAAAAAGGAAGAAACGTTTCACGGGCCAAACCCCATTGCTTCACCAACCAAAAGGAGAGCCAATTGTGATCGGACGGTCATTGTGCTGCCACGTTACCTGGAAAACCAGCACCGACTCGGTTCATCTCAATCTGGGTTTTCTCTGAAACCAGCACCAATTGTGTTTTCTTCTTCTTATATATAAGGTTTTGAGAGTGAAGAGTTTAATGGCTCGATTGGCTATAACAATCGGACCCGGCATGGAGTTGCCGATTATGCATGATAGTGATCGTTATGAACTGGTTAAAGATATTGGTTCTGGGAATTTTGGGGTGGCTAGGTTGATGCGAGATAAGCACACCGATGAGCTTGTTGCTGTTAAGTATATTGAGAGAGGTGACAAGGTTAGTGTCCTTCTTTTTTCTCAAACCCCAGATTTTTTTATGCTCTAGTGTTGGACTTTGATTTGTGTTAATCATGCTTTGGTGTGTATGAGTTCGAATTTCGATATTCGCTTCGAATGCAACTTGCAAAATGTGTCTTATGAAGAATTCTCTGGTTCAATTTTGTGTTTCTTTTTAGTCTTGATGTGTTTTATATGCAACAGATAGATGAAAATGTGCAAAGGGAAATTATCAACCACAGGTCACTAAGGCATCCGAATATAGTCCGATTCAAAGAGGTCGGTTCGGTTCGGTCGATATCATTAAGGTTTATCAGAGAAAGGATTTTTTTGTTTTTAACTTGTGAATCTATGCTGTGAAATAGGTCATATTGACACCAACACATCTGGCTATTGTGATGGAATATGCTTCCGGAGGAGAGCTATTTGAAAGGATATGTAATGCCGGCAGGTTCAGCGAGGATGAGGTTCGTTTGATCGATTACGTATTAGTCTATATTCGTTACTATGGACCGTTGTATCTTGTTGTTGAACTCACTTCTCTGGTATATTTTGCAGGCTAGATTTTTCTTTCAACAGCTTATATCAGGAGTGAGTTACTGTCATTCAATGGTAAGCAACTATATAGTTTCATTGCTTTTATGCTTTACTTATCTGAAAGAGAATACGAGTTGACACCGATAGATCGATCCCTTTTTCCCGAATTCCTCCCTGAAGCAAATATGCCACCGGGACTTGAAATTGGAGAACACATTGCTGGATGGCAGTCCAGCTCCTCGTTTGAAGATTTGCGACTTCGGGTATTCCAAGGTATATGTTCTCTTCATTTTCACCCATATCTGGTGCATATGCATTTCCTCCTTGCTGGTGTTTGTAACACATGCGATTCCCGAATTCTATCGTCTTTGAATTTCCTTATACGTTTATGTTGACATAGTATACCTTTTCCAGTCCTCAGTGTTGCATTCGCAGCCGAAATCGACTGTTGGAACTCCAGCTTATATAGCTCCTGAAGTGTTGCTCAAGAAAGAATATGATGGAAAGGTAACATTGCTTCGTATTTGTCTGATTTAAACTCCGGCATATATTCGAATATGGATGTTCTGGTCCAAATATACATGCTAAAATTTTGTTGCCGGACTAAATGGCAGATTGCAGATGTCTGGTCTTGCGGGGTAACCATATATGTTATGTTGGTCGGAGCATATCCGTTTGAGGACCCCGATGATCCTAAGAACTTCCACAAAACAATACAAGTAAGCTCATTCCTTGGTTTATGCTAACAATAGCAACTTCATAAAATCTAGACCAACAGAATTGGTTCGTTCTCGCAGCGGATTATAAATGTCCAGTACTCGATTCCGGACTATGTCCATGTATCCCCTGAGTGCCGTCATCTGCTCTCAAGGATTTTTGTGGCTGACCCGATAAAGGTTAGTTCTCTCTTTGTTGAGACAAATGAAGAGTCCGAGCAACATACATTTGTATAATTACGACTCGATTTTGTTATCAACAGAGGATATCCATTCCTGACATTAAGAATCATGAGTGGTTTCTGAAGAACTTACCAGCAGATCTGGTGGATGAGAGCTCGATGAACGACCAGTTCGAAGAACCTGATCAGCCTACGCAAAGTGTTGATGAGATCATGCAGATCATTTCCGAAGCCACTATACCATCAACGAACGCGAATAATCTCGATCGTTATTTGACCGGTAGTCGGGACCTTGATGATGATATGGAGGAGCTGGACAATGATTCGGATCTAGACATTGATAGTAGTGGGGAGATAATATATGCAATGTGATTGGGGTAGTCAACCAATATTAATGGAAGTGGAGGCTGCCGTTTTCTTGGAAGCATTTGTTGCCATTGCCATTGCCTGTTGGATTTAAACAGTGAAGTGGCGTTATGTTCTGTTTTGGTGTCTTGTAACACATGTAATCAAGTGTTGGTAAAGACAGTTTAAATTTGAACAAATTAGTACCGTAACATTATAAATATTTATAATTAAAATTTTGCAAAAATTGAAACAACATGACTAATTTCAAAACTCGACTCGAACTTTTTTAAATAAAATTCAAGTTATAAAACAATACTTGTCAACTCGACTAATTTAATTTTTTTTATTTGACTTGATTTAATCGAATACTCTGGGATTGACCTATAAACCCTAATCTCAAGATCTCATGGGAGAGTGAGTTTGGAGCTGATAGATGAGACTGTCGATAGTTTCTACGGTTCTTATTTATTTTATATTATCATATATTATAAATATAACACTTATCTCTCTCTCGAGATGTGACAAATACTTGAGTAATGTGACCATGGTTAATCAACATACTATAACAGTTAACTTATAAATTTAATTTTTAATACAATTAGATGATAACGTTTAAAAATAATATGTTCATCAAATTATAATTAATCAAAATATTATAAATGATTAACAATAAATACCCCTATTCAGCATCATAAATAATATGCGGAGTACATAGAAAAATTCAACGTAGAAACTAGTTATATTCAAAGAATGCGTAAAATGGAGACATTTGGACATATATAGACACATTTGGACACTATGTTAAATTGTTAATGGAGATGAGGAATGGACACGCGGAAATTTTGTATATAAAATTTTTAAAAAATATGTTGATATAGTATAAAACACAAACTATCAAGTAGATCATCACATTAAATATATGTAATATTTATCAACTTAATCATCATTACCATAGCAATTTAACTAAAAAAATCAAATTAACTCATAAAAAGGTGAAATTGTGAAAAGGCGAGTAGGTGGGACACGCGGAAAGTGTCTGAGTTAGCTGGCGAGGTGAAGAACTCAGTGAGTGCAAGCTCACAGAGTGTGACCAAACTCGGTTAAACTTTTAGGTCAAGTTGATTTATTTTAAGGGAAAAAAACCTTTTGAAAACAGTGGAAGAAGTGGAGACCCAGATCTGAAAGCTCTTTCCTTTCTCCATCATGTTGAGTTTTTCTTCTTCGTTTTATCTCTAAACACTCAACCCAAGTCTAATCATTTCAATCACTGTGAGAAACAATATATATATATATATATATGACCTGACCCATCTCTCAAAAAACATGCCACGCCCTTTTTTCCATAAGCTTATTCTGCACTCTACTCTCCAAGACAAGAAGCTGGTAAATCACGAAAAACCCAAGTTTCTCCCCCTAAATTCTTCTTTGGGTTTATGAATTTGTTCATGTTTATGTTTTAATTTCTTGAAAGGTGGTCTTTTTTGTAGTAAAGTTTTGGTCTTGGAAAATTAGAGCCCTTCCCCCTTGGTTTTTCTTTCTGGATTTAAGTGTGTTTTTGAGACTTGGAGATGGGTTTTAAATGTTTTGAGACTTGCTTGAGTTTGTTTGCTTGATGGAACGCTAAGGATATGTATGAAGTTAATTTAAAGGTCAAAGTTTGTTCTTTTGATATGATTTTGGTCTAATTTATCATAGAAAAATTTTGCAGAAAATCCCCTGTTAAATCTTTGTGACATTCTTTTTAATGGATTTTGTTAGTTATATAAAATTCAAATTGTGAAATTTTAGTTGGTTTTCTATGTAACATTCTAGCTAAGAAAATTTTCACAATGTTCTGAGAAACCTTATTGAGGGATCTTCACATTTTCTGCGGGAGAAGCCTGCCAAGTGTCGTTTGCCGGCAGGGGTTCAACCGGTTGTCCGGCGGCCGAGATTTCACAGACTTGTATTGAAGGAGTCGGAAGATCCCTCAAAATTCCCAATTTTGTAATATATAATTCAAACAAATAAACCCTAACTTGGATCTTGGGGTTGTCTGCAGAGGATCCCTGATAACTTTGTTAAGAGTATCAAGGGCGAACTTTCTGTTGCAGCTGCTCTCACTGTTCCTGATGGTCATGTTTGGCGTGTAGGAATAAAGAAAGGTGATGCCAAGGTCTGGTTCCAGGAGGGTTGGCCTGAATTCGTGGACCGATACTATATCCGTATCGGCTACTATTTGATCTTTCGATACGAAGGAAATTCCGCCTTCAGTGTTAGTATCTTTAATTTGTACAATTCCGAAATAAACTATCAGACGAATGCTCTTGTTGGAGCTCAATACAATCATGGTAAGCCTTATCCTTTTGAAGAACTCGAAGATGATGAATGCACCTCTCCCGCAGTGCAGCATTTGTTCCGCGGGCCTAAACTTGAAAACTCCGGTAACTTGAGCGGTGAAGTCAACCTTAATGCGGCGAAGAGTGTGAATAGTCAACCTATTCGAGGTATGGTTCTTCGTTTAACGGATTTGAGCTTAAGATGATTCTGCTAATGAAGTGAAATTGCACACTTCAGGTTCCGAGATGCCACAACCAAAGAAACCCGGGCGGAAAAAGCAGAAGCTTGACTCTAGTAAGTCTTCTTAATTAAGTTTGTCCCCTTTTTTTTTTTTTCTGCATTATGGAAGGGATTTGGAATTTATCATCAGTTGTGCAATGAAATGTAGATGAACGTGATATGTCTGTTGGACATGGACATGAAGACGAGGCGGAAATGCGCTATAGATTTTACGAAAATGCTTCGGCCCGAAAGAGAACGGTGACGGCCGAAGAAAGAGAGAGGGCAATGAATGCAGCCAAAGCATTCGAGCCTACTAACCCTTTCTGCAGGGTTGTCTTGCGACCGTCGTATCTGTACAGGGGATGTATTATGGTGAGGCTTTGAAGTGTATTATATATGCTTTCAGGGTATCACATGTCTTACTGCACATTGTGATGTTTTTCTCTTGCAGTACCTACCGTCGTGCTTCGCCGAGCATCTAAGTGGTGTTTCCGGGTTCATTAAACTTCAGCTTCCTGACGGAAAAGAATGGCCCATTCGATGTCTTTATAGAGGAGGCAAAGCTAAGTTCAGCCAGGGATGGTATGAATTCACAGTGGAGAATAATTTAGAGGAAGGAGACGTCTGTGTCTTTGAGCTGCTCAGATCAAGGGAGTTCATACTCAAAGTTACCGTATTTCGTGTAACGGACGATGCTGGACTAATGAACCGATCTCAATACAATGCCGGCTGAGGTAAAAGCGGCTTCAGAAATACGGAGAACTCTGTTGAGCAACTCATCAGGTGACATGTAACCAAGCTTTATTGGGACTCCTTAGCTACTTAGGAAAGTGGAATCCGAAAATTTTGTGGTTTGATTAGCTTTGTAAATAGACTTGTTCACTTGAATTTTGTGTAATCTTATCTTCCTCCTTGATATCACCTTCATGCAGATCTTTACGTCGTACAAATTGCATCCAATCCGAATCCATAACCAGTTTCGGGGCAAACCCGGACCCGAGCGAAAGTTCCAGAAGTTTCCATCGTCGTCTCTAACCTTCAACACCAACCTTTAAACTAAAAAGTTAAGATGATGTACTAAAAAGTATATTAACCCTAAAAAATGTTAACGGAGTAACACTTTGGGCTAACCTATATAAATGTAATCCATGTTTAAGTAACTATTTGGAGTAGAAAATTCTGTAAAAATCAAATTAAGCAGACAAATCAAGTTGAGGTACTAACATGTGTATTTACCCAAAAACTATAACGTGGTTGTCCTTTTCAGTACGGTGATGATGTTGATATTTAATATACCGCTTTTTTTTTTGGTAAATATTTAATAAAATCTGATGTGTCATTCGATTCAGACAGTTCTCTAGTGGTCTTATCTTCTGTAAGAAAAGAACAGCGCCAACAACTTTGTCGAGAGCGGGCGACAGATTCACATGTCGTCTCACGTGCGTCATAACAGAACTGACCCGACCTTTACTCTTTTTATTTCTATTAATTTCCAAAAGTTATCATGTCCGCCAATTTTTCTATTAATTTATATTTTATTTTATTTTTTTCAAGTCAAATTTGTAAAATTCGAGTAAAGTCGAGTTATTTGAGTTTTTATTTAATTTTAATGGAAATATTTAAAATATCGTGGTACTATTTTTTTTTATATAGTATTATATAGTGCAAATAAGATAAACAAATCCAAAGGGAATTTAGCCATCAACTGTTGCACATTAAGCATCTACATACAAAGGGATCAAGGGCAATAGTGTATAACAAAATGACACCACTTGAATTATATAGAAACAATTATCTGAATTCTAAATCAGGGCTTCCGATTACAACCCGGAGTGAAAAAAACGAATGCGGAACAAAAATCACGGGGCTTACCATCGTCTGCAGAACCGGGAACACATCCCTACCGTAATCCCTTTGATTTTGCGTGTAGTTTTTGCTGAGTCCCTATAACCAAAGCTTCCTCTCCATGTTTATTGCCTCGACAACTAAAGAAAGAAAGAGGCTCGTGGAAGCATTAACGGTTCTACTTTCTGACAGCAAAAGTTCTAATCACATTTGATGTTTCTGTAGATCCTCCTTACGAACAAATTCGAACCGAGAAAACCAACGGCTCCTGCATATAGGAAAGGAAGTAATCAAAAACCACATGAAGAGATGGCATTAACAACTCCATTCTATCGTTTGCATAAACCACCAAACAGTGACAAGCAGAAACAGAGAAAGTAAAACAAGCAACCATGCATTATTTATAACACAACCCACAGAACCCCGATCCATGAAAAAAATGATAAAATGGCTAGTGTTGAGCAAGTTTTCATACAATCTATAGATGTTTCGATATCCCAATTCCTGCAGAACTGTCCAAAATCTAGGCCAAGGAAAATCCCAAACCAAGAGAGAATGCTTATTTGGAATTGAAAGAGTTTTGGGTAATCTTATTCATTACAATTATGATTAGATTATATATATTTCAGAACTTACCGCAGAGAATTCCCAAACCAAGACAAAACATCAAAGTGTATCCAAAGTAGAAGCTGGTCTGGAAGAAGCCTGACATCTTGGTTTTCACAGAGTAGTAGTATACCGAGTACAAATACACATAAACAGCGGTTGAGGCAGCAGAGAAGAATGATGTCCACTGCCAATGATAGTTCTCGGCATTTAGCAAGAAATATGTCCCCACAATTGTCACACAAATGGTTACAATGATGAGAATCAGGAAGACGAGCAGCATAAAACCATAGACATAATAAACCTGCAAAACACAAGTATGTTGCATAAAATTACCAGAACACGGACACACAACAAAACCCTAAACTATTTCCTCCAGAATACCAATTTTACAATGTAATAAAGGGTGAAAGACTGTATATTTTTCTATTTTTTTCCTTTTTAAATAGCACGTGTATTTTTATGTATGTGATCAAACATGCATCCAAATAATTTAAGACTCCAATTGAAGAATGGCAAATGCGATTCAATCTCCAAAGATGCTCATTGTCAAGCAATTAAAACCTAGGAGAAGAATTTCACCTTGTAATTCCAGAATGATGTGAAGACAAAATACATTTCAATGAATATGCTCCCAAATGGCAGAAGTCCTCCCATCAGAGAGACCACAGAGGGTGTAAGATACCATTTCTTCTCCGGGATTGGGCGAGGAATGGTCTTCACACGGCATGGATTATTAGGAGCACCACTCCAGTTTCTTCCAACAACTGTACCAAGAAGAGCCAGGGGGAATGAAATGAAAGCCCAGATTACGAAAACAACCACCATTGTGCCAAAAGGAATAGCAGCTAGAGATCCATAAAATATAGCAACTGTGTTCAAGATGAATCCAATCCCAAAGCACAAGAATGGAAATAGAGATGCTGTAAGGATCATTGACTTTATCCAACTTTTACCTGGAAAACGCAACAGAAGCCAAATTCTTAAAAGGTCCACAAGGAAAGGTCTAAATGCAGGCCAGATGAGAAGGGAAAAATCACATACCCCCATTTCGTGAGTACATTCCACCACTCACATAACCAGAAATGAATGATGTAAAAGCGTAACACAGTATAAAAGTAGTGACAATTGCTCCTCTCCTGAACCAAATAATCAGGAAATGAGATTATTATCAATCAAAATGCTGAAAGATGAAATACCAAAACCAACTAATAATGTGGTTCACCATGAGGGGAAAGAAAGCAAAAAAAGTTATGGTAAAAATTGATGATGATACAAAAATGAAAAGATCATAAAACATGATCTCATGGAGTAGCACTCAATGCATTTATGTATGACTTTATATGCACATAAAAGTGGTGATGATGAGCAGCAATATATAAATGTTGACAGCTCCCATGAATTTTGAAATTCATACTATCTTCTTAACATACCCGACATACAAAGTTCCTACAATTGCCAATAAGATGACAAGGAGAACAAGCAATGCTAACTGAGCGCCTGTGCCAACGACAGCAGAAAGCAAAGCCAAATTGCTAGGAGGCCTAAAAACATCACCATGGACAAGTTTCCAACCACACTCTTCACTCACGTCTCTTTCCTGAGAGAACAGGGGAATAGCAAGGAGAACACCAATTTTCAGAAAACAGAAATTTCCTAAGGAAAAGCAAAAAAAAAAGGGGCATTTAATATCACCAAAGTTTCCAGATCATCATCTTCCCGTGCATATTTTGCATAGTCATTTCTCAGAGTTCGCATCAAGATCATTGACACCAAACCAGTGAGAAAGATAACCATCATGAATGAATTGAAAACAGAGAACCAATGGATCTGCATATTGCAACATGTACGTAAAGCTCTTGGGAAATTAAAAGAAAACAAAGCAACCAATCGCAAGAGTTATGCAAATACTGAACTATTTTGTAGCAGTAGATAAAAAAAAGGAATCTCAGAAAGGGGAAACAAACAGCAATAATGCTACTCACTTGGTGCTCAAAGAAAGGATAGTCTAAGTAAACGTCAAATCGACGAGCAAAAGTGACATTAGTTGGAAGCCATTTGATAGAATATGTCATGTCCAAAATTCTCCCTGCCTCCAATTGTTTTGGACCCTCCTGAGTGAGATTGACATGAATAATCTGCAAGAGAGAACAGTCTATGACAACAGAAAAATCCAAAAAAAAAATGGAACAGAAGGCATATACATGTCATAAACCACAAACCTGATCTTTATTGTATTTAATAACAATATTCTTATGTGTGTAGAGGACATGCTTGCCATTTTCACTGTTCCTATCAGGATGCAGCTCACCAACAAAGCCTAAAAAGTTCAAAGATAAGCTCTTCAGTAACAAAGTAGATACGGATTAGTAGACCAGATAAATCAAGAGGAAGTAGATTAAACGCATACCCCATAAAGGCAGATCATCTGAACTTTCAGCATCGTGAACAGCACAAGACATTGCATCAACAAGACAAGGATGACAAACAGTAAGTACTCAACAAAGAAAGCCATATTAGACAAAATAATCCTTAAAGCCTGTGATCAGATATACAATACCAAGAGAAAGTACCCACACATACACACTCTCTGCATCTACGTACATGATTTCCACATGTATTTCTAGCTAGTATAATGCAACCATCCATAATTACACGTCCAATCAAGAATGTAGACTTGGTATGCTCCTTAAAATTTTAAAGTGCAGATCAGAAACTTATTTCTTCTTTGATATAAGCAGAAGAAAAAAAAGACCTTGGCGATTAGGAGATCATTACTAGAGAACTTGATGAATAATAGCAGTATGGTTTGATGAGTCAAAAAAAATGCAGCAGTAACTTATCCACCTAGCATCTACTGCGGTACTGCCTCCACAAATTTCCTTGTAATCCCGGAAATAAATAGAAGATTTTATTCAATATGGAGGGTGCTTTGCCAAAAGGCATACATGGCATCAGATTTCTTATTGGCCACCACAACTCCAAATCCCCAAAAAGAGAAACACGCCTACTATTCTACCAAGAGATCCGCGCTTCCGATGCTTTCAGATCCAGAGATTTTTAAGTACTCAGCTGACTATCAAGTATCAATACCATTTTAGACTTAGTGGTGCATGTGAAATAATGAGAAGCAAAACATACCTACGAAGAATTCAAACCAATAGCTGTTCTCAATTGCATCCTTGAACTGTTTGACCTTTGTTTCATCAAGTTCCAGTTGACAAATGACTGCTTTGTCCACATCCTCTGTTGAAGAATAAAGGAGCAGAAGAAATAAAAAAATTTGGAAATTAGCTTTTTAAAAAATTTAGAGCAATCAAAATTAAGACTCAAACAAGATTAAAAAAACGTACTTTGGAACTTAATATCAATTTGGCTATCAATCAGTTCATTTCCACCTAGAACCTCACCAAGGCCACCCCATTTGTGAGCAGGATTCGAACCCGGATGACAAAACGGAAGGCTGTAATAGTTATACGTTTCTTGAGGATTGTTGTACGGACCAACTTTATTCACCCATAGAGTAATTGGATCATTTTGTTGATACTGCAAGAAAAATCATCATACGACATCAATGAAATCTAAATATCAAACATGTGAGCTTTGATTCAGAAGAAATGTGATCTGAAAACAAGGAAAACAATGTAGATAGATCTAATTTCGAAATCAACAAAGAATTACAGCAAAAAAACCACGAGATCTACAGATTCACCTTGTGATCTGACTCGGAAGCGGAAGCGAGAGTGAGGAAGAGGTAAACGGCGGCGAAAAAAGTGAAGGATCGGAGAGCGGAGAAGAGGGAGGACGACATTGCTCGGATCTGAAAGGTTACCGAGGCCGATTCGAAATGCTGCTGAGTTCTCTTCTCTCCCTTTTGATTTATTTTCGTGGTTTGGTCTTCTTGGTTAGATTTGGGAGAGAGTCTTATTCGAGTTTTGGCTTACATGAACTGAACCAGCTCTCTAATTTCTCTCCTTGAAGTTTCAGGATATTTAAGATCATCTTGAACCAATGGAGTAATGAACCGAGGCCGTTTCTTTTTATTTTAACTTATTGGGAAAACTACACCAGTAGTCCCCTAACTATTACTGTTTTCCTATTAAAAATATTAAAAAATATTTAAAAATACCACGTCAGCAAAATCGTTAGCTATTTAAGGTCGAAAGACCAAAACAGAAAAACTATGTAACAGAATGGACGGTTTTGCCGAAAAAAATAGTTTTGGGACCAAAATAAAAAAACGGTAATAGTTAAAGGACCACCGATGTAGTTTTCCCTAACTTATTTATATTAAAAGGCATTATTCCATGTACAAGCGCTATAGTTGCAGGGTTTATGAATTTTATTTAGGGTTTAATGTTTAAGAGTTTAAATGTTATAGTTTTAAATTTAGGATGCGTGCTTAAAATTTAAGGTTTATAGTAGGGACGAGGCCAGGATTTGGGGTTAGGGGGCAAACTATAAATGTTTGAAAGTAGGGAGGGGCAAATTCATAAATAAACCAATTTTTAAAAAAATTTAAATAAGGAAAAAAGGTGAAGAAAAATTTTCTTCGGGGTGGGGGCGATTGCCCCTCTCCACCCTATGTAAATTCGTCCATGGTTTATAGGTTATAATATCAATCCCTAACCATATCATCCTTAAAATAAACCATAACCTCTAAACTCTAAATTTTAACTCTAAATCTTGAATTCTAAACATTTACGCTTAAACTTCTAAGCTTTAAACAAAATATCTAAACACTAAAACTAAAACGATTGTGAAAACTTTTCGTTTCAACCGCCATTGCATGAAATATTTTTCCTATATTCATTAAAATTTTTAAAATTATACTCCTTTAGACATTGGCATAACTAATAAAAGTTAGAAACTTTTCTATTAAAAAAAGTTAGAAACTTTTAACTTCTATACCAATCAGGTTTTTAAGTGTGAGCGTAAACATTCAAGTAAAAATTAATATCTATTTAAAATAAATTTTATACTTATTCATCCAATTTCTACAAACTATATCATAATAATAACTGAAAATTAAAAAGCGAAATTAATTTAATGTTAATTCATATAATACATGTTTTGATAAAAAAAAATTCATATAATACATGTGTTGTCAATTCAACCGGAAATTTTATAATACTAATAAGCGAGTCCTTTCCTAATTTCTAAAGGTTCAATGTTTAAGATTTTATTATATTTAAACGATTATCGATTATTAATTTGTCTAGCACAATGAGATTATAGTTCCTTTAACTTTTTTTTAACAAAGTAGTTCCTTTAACTTTTTTTTTAATTAAATTCACTAATTTTATTAAACGAGAAAATATTTAAAATTATAATAAAAATTTATGAGTAAACAAACACTTAAATCCAGACACAAACTTAAAAGCCAAATTAGCGGCTCTAGATCATAAGAAGACCATACAAGGAATAGATAAGAATCTAATTCAAAGACTCGAAACAAAAGACGGATACAAATATCCTCAAATCGACAATGATAGGTAAAACTATCAACAAACAACATTGACAAATGCATATTACAGTGAACGTACGTTGACAATAAGGTCATTACCACAACTCAATCACGAATAAACGGTAGATGTAATCGCACATCTAAATCCAATTCAAGGGCCCGAGACAGAAAGATCAACAACATAATGAAAAGAGCGTCATCTTGATCAGTCGTGGCGACGTCAGATCCAGCCCTGATAGAAAACAAAGAACAAAAAAGCGTGCTGAGAAGTAGAAAAATATACCAAACGATAGAGAAAAACGTGTCATAAAAATAGATTTATTAAATAAAAAAACTAAAAATAAAAAAATGAAACAAGTAGATAAAAAAGGTGGCTGGCGGTCGACAAACAACCCTAAAGCTATTGCCGCCGCCGATCTGTTCAAACAACGGCTAGTCTATTAATTAATAATTTGTAGTCCCCTTAACTTAAGTACTGTTATGAGTTTAAATTTTAATATTTTGAATGGAGTAAATTGCCGGTATAATGAGCTTTTGTTTGCAACACATAATTCGAATTAATCAATCAATGAATAAGATACCAATAATTATTAAAAAAACAATTAACCTTTTTTTTGGAAGAAAAAAAAACATAATTGACCTTCTCTTATTACTAATAAAAGCTCCTAACATATTGGCTTGTGTTTTGAGTCTTTGGCCTTTCGTAAAACATTCCTTTTGAAACCCCTACCACAAATTGGATATCTGATTTTTGTTTGTTTTCCTAACACATTGGTATTAATTCCCGGTATCATACAACATCTCTCTCATGGGAGACCCCTCTCATCCTCATCCGCATCAGAATCCTGATCATGATCGTAATCAGGATCACGAGCGTCGCCGTTCCGCGGCGGATTTTAAAGGCATTATCGGCAGATCATACAAGGCCTACAAATCTCTTGTCAATAAATGGCGCTCTGATCATAAACGTTCTCCAAAGAAAAACCAAGACGATCGCAAGTCTAAGGATGATGATTCGGACAAGGTTTGTGCATTTCATTTCCATACAAACCACATGCATGCATGCATGCATGCCTTCATCTTTTTCTTACAAGATATACGTATACATATACATATACATATACATGTCTGTATATGTTTATATGTTTGATGTCTATTCTTTTTTCTCTTGGAATTTCAGACAACCAATAGAAAGGTAAAGGAAGAGAAACCGAAAAGAGGCGAAACACCCTCAAAACGAGACAAACATGATAGCCTAAACACAGATGATACCATATTTTCTCGCCAATTTTCACGTCTTTCGAGAAGTTTGAGTAGAAGGAGCCACACACCTACGCCTGGACCGACTTTGTCGAAGAGTTCGAGCCGATCGTCGAGCAACCCTTTGAAATCCTCACTTTTGAGAAGCTTTAGTCGAAAGGGTCGGACCGAAGATGAAATGACACAACAAAAACAAGAACAACAACCCAAGAGAAGTGCTAGCCTCGGTCGAGCATCCACTATTTCGAGAAGCACGAGTCGAAAAGGCACATCAGAAACAGAGAAACCTAACCTTTCAAGAAGTACAAGTCGGAGGAGTACCACTCCTCTTGTATTCTCCCAATCCATAGCTCGGAGAAAACCTCAGCCGATCGAGAAAACACTCGAATGCACCTTGGAAGAGCTTTGCTTTAGCGCGGTAAAGAAGATCAACATAGTCAAAGATGTCATCTCCGAGGAAGGGTACGAAACTCCATTTCATTTCCTTGGTATATGTAATATTCATGAAACTCAAACGCGATCTATGAATATCTTTACTTAACTTTTGATGCAAAATGATGACAGAATAATCGTGAGCCAAGAGGACACACTAACAATAAACATAAAGCCAGGATGGACAAATGGAACAAAGGTTACCTTCGAAGGCAAAGGTGACGAAAAACCAGGGTACCTTCCGGCTGACATCGTCTTCTCGATACAAGAACAGCGGCATCACTTGTTCAAACGAACCGGCGATGACTTGGAGATCGTAGTTGAGATCCCATTGGTGAAGGCCTTAACAGGTTGTCACCTTGCAGTCCCTTTGCTTGGAGGGGAAACAATGAGCATATATGTTAGTGACATCATATATCCAGGGTATGAAAAGGTGATTCAAGGCCAAGGGATGCCTAATGCTAAAGGAGGCGATCGAGGTGATCTCCGAATCACATTTCACATCAAGTTCCCGACAAGTCTCACCGACGAACAACGGTCGGAAGCGTGTAGTATATTGGAAGGCTGTTCTTCATAGGTATCTATAGATAATGTGTTAATCCCCTTATTGAGTATTGTAATTGAAACAAAGCCGTACATGTTTGCCTTGACAGATAAATGTTGAGATTTTAACTCGGAGCAAAGGATCGATTTAATATTAAGAAACTTTATTATTGTACTTTAAAGAGTTAAATTGC
Source organism: Hibiscus trionum (assembly GCA_030270665.1). Taxonomy (NCBI): domain Eukaryota; kingdom Viridiplantae; phylum Streptophyta; class Magnoliopsida; order Malvales; family Malvaceae; genus Hibiscus; species Hibiscus trionum. The sequence goes on from BSYR01000044.1 coordinate 6,790,773, forward strand.
ATTAAAAAAATCACAAGGGCTGACCTATTTTGACATCAATGTCAAGATTCTATTCTCTTTTCAAGTTCCCCTAGGTGAAAATTCAGTGTTTTTAACTATACAGACTTTAAAGTTTAAAACATTTGGTTTTTGTACCATATATATGTATGCGTGCATGTTATGTTCATCTCTGGTATAGATGAACATTAGCTATACTAACATCTATCATCTCCATTGCTTTTGAGAGTACTACCGTGCTCGGGGCTATTGGATGCTCTGCGTTCCATGATCTTCATGCCTAGGGGAGTCTGTGTAAACCGGCCCTTGTTCTCTCGCATCCCGGAACATGGAAAAAAGTGAACTGAGACCCTCAGATGAAGCACCTCCCAAGATCCATAATAACAGTGAACTGAATGAACTTGTAGCCCCGGGATTAGAATCAGCTTCGGCTTGTGATAGCGCAGGTTGACTGGGAATCTGCACAGGGTTGCCAGTCTGGCTCACATTGCCATTTCCTGAGTGTCCTTGAGGGCCAGCAGCTTCTCCGGCTCCATTTGCCGGCACTGCTTGGTCGGATCCAGTTCTCGACCCTAGCCCAGAGGAAGGATCTGTATCAGCTAGGCCTGGATTTCGGGTGTTCAATCTTCTAATGTGTAGAGTAGATGCAAGTATGGTGGAGGAGGTGATATGGAAGTCTGGATGCTGCTGAAGCTGAGAGCGCCGGTTTTGCATAAACCTTTGAACTGCTGGTACCTAAAAGAGTAACAAGTCTATAAGCGCTAGAAATGTAATTTTTATTTTAATAAAATATAATGGGAACTATGTTATCCCGACATACATACCCAACGACTAACACGGATTCAGGCCATTAGTTTTTATCTTTGCTCATCTTTTCTTCGTAAGTTATAAATTACGTATATTATTACATTTAAGTAAATTTTTAAATTATAAATGCACATAAAAATAGTAGATAGAAAATTTTATATGCAAAACGAAGATTGCCAGCTCGTTCAATGATTATTACCTCGAAACGATTCCAGAAGTACAGAATAAGGTGCTGCATAAATGCTGCGGCAGTAGAGAGAGCCAAATATGAAAAACCTGGAGAAATTAAAATATAGATTTCAGATAAGATAAACAAATTCCAGCAAAGCAAATCATATGATGAAAGTATTGGATCATACCATATGCATAGGAGAAGAAATAAATGTGAAAAACCAGAAAGTAGAGCGAAAAGAAGCGAGGAAAGAACTTCATTGATATCGGTGTCCGAACACTGCAAACAGAAATAATCATAGTAAATAGGAGAAAATGAAAAGTAAACTTGTTCGATGCATATTCATACGCCGTATTGAAAAGTAAAAACTGTGTAACACTCCCTCTTCATTTTTTTCTTAAAGTACGTGTGTCCAACACAATTTCAACATGGATATAGTCATATAGGATATGGCTCTCAAAGACTCAAAGGACCCTCTAAATACATGGAAAAACTTATAGAAAAAAAATCAAATATAGCAATGTTGAACACACACATACCCGGCATTTACACCCGAATCCAAGTAATATAGGTTGAGAGAGGGAGAGAGAGTTACCTGATCAGTATAAATAGCTCACATAGCCAGACAAGGATTAGAACCATGAAAGCCAATAGTTGATCTTCGTAGAACTCAAACAGAAAAAATAGGATGCCAATCATAATCTGCAAGACAACAGCAACATCCTTTAACGCTAATGGCAAATGCTTGGAATTTCGAATGAAAAACCAAGATATATTTTAAATCAATAAAAAGGCTTTGGATAGTATTTGTTGTGAGATAAATTGAAATTAGATTTATGCCTACCGGTACAAATACTAGCGATTCAATTACGTGAACAAATATCAACTGAAATGTTGGAAGCCTGTGTCGAGCATGGTGTTGAAGCTGCACTGCAATAATTTGAGAAAAGGAGATCCAATTCATATTTGAAGGCTGAAGGAAAAATGATGCATTTTAACAATGTCAATGCGCTGCCACCTCACTCTAGCCACAGATTCATCCATCTATAATCTGATTGAATGACTCCAGTCAATTATAGCCAAAAACTTAAAACATAGAGAGCCTAAACAAAAGTGAAAATTTATCCTAAGGGTGACAAATTGGTATCCATTTTTTAATCATGAACCTCTTCAACGAATTGGAAAGAATGCAATCCAATGGTTGCACAAACTTGCATTGCTTGCACAATGTCATATGTCCTGCCGAGAAAATGGAAGTTAACGGACCTGTGAACTTAAGCATGCGAGTCTGAGTTTCCCTCAATGTAAATGATACTGACATTGTGGTTGTGAAAAATACAAACAAAGACATCACGAGCACACCACACTTGGTGACGAGATAGTCTGCATTGAAACCAGATAAAAGATAAGTAACTCCAAAGAAAATTTCATCCAATTTCAACAAAACAAGATTATAGAAATGAAACATAACAATTATATATTATCATGTTCTAGTGCAAAAGGGCCAAGACTTAAAACCACTTCCTTGGACATGGTTAGCTACGTTTTAGTTAAATTGCTTCTGAAGAAGTCGGGTATACATTCCAAGGACCATTAAATATAAGGGCAGCCTAATAGCAAAATGTTACATGCACAAGTGATGTTGTTGTCTATGTTACTTCAAATCTTCATTTTTCTTGAAGTACATGTGGCAGAAACTCGTATCCGACATGGCTATAGAAATATGGCCCTCCAAGGATCCTCCAAATATATAAGAAAACTTAGAAAAACTTAAACATATCTGTGTTGGACTCATACACGTATCAAGCATTCACACCCGAGTCCGAATAACATAAGTTGTTGTAACATTAGATGGCTAGTGTAATAAAATGTCTTGAAGTGCGAAAAGAAATTAAAACTACAAACCTCCAAGTCTTGCAGAACCAACTGGCAATTCTTGTGCATAACTAAGATTATAGAACTCTTTGGTCTGAAAATTATAAAGATAACCTGCAATACAACAAACATGCAACAACCCAATTAGCGCATAAAGCCCATCATCATAATGCTAATCTAAATTTAGCATGTAATATGCTATAAACACAATACCAAAAATCAGCTACAAGGAGTCTGAAAAGCATTAAGTACAACAAAAGCCACGATGTGCAGCGAGTCAGCTTATAATCTCATACTGACCGCTATTAGCACTAGGATTAAGCACATAATGTTACAGGCATGACTGTTAAAGTATCGAATATGTAAAGAAAATTACCATTCAAAGATGTTAAGTGACTAATAAAATGAAAGCTAAGCATGAAAAGATAAAACAACCTTAAAATGAAATACACTGAAACATGTAACAAACTGTATCAAATATTGTGTGATATATGTGTAGTTACATAGTGTAAAACTCAAAAAGCCATCGAAGAAAAGTGTGATGCTGCATTAATATACAAAGTATTACCTTGACCAGGCTGATGCAATAAACTATTCATCATAAGTGTGTCATAACCAACAAATCTATTGATGAGAAGTTGCTGCCACCTGCAAATAAGATGGCATTAATATATGGCTTTCTTATTATGTTTACTCACAGCACCCACACGAAGATTAAAATGTATCAATCTTCGAAAAGATGAAAATGGGAGTTGCAGATAGTAAAGTTCAGTACATATTACCTGTTCCCAAAACAGGGATGTCGAGCTGATATGCTAATATTAATAGTACGTATGTTATGCTGAGATTTAGCTGCTTCAGGCAGCAAGAAGTAACCCTGCAGCAGTAGCATTTTTTATATTTAAAGGTAGGATACAAAACCTGAAAAGCTGGATATTTGTTATCCATACACAATATATCATTGAATGCCTCAAAGATTCAACAAAACAAGAGAAAGTACAGACAGAGAGAAATACCTTTTCCAAAGAATAGAGATAAGTTGGTTCAAATGCTTTACTTCTTTTCTCAAGCCAGTGCACTGAAACCAATAGCACAAATATTTATAAAAACCTAAGGATTCATGATTATCTCTGAAGTTAGAATACTCACAATTTGAACAAGAGAATAAAAATGAGATGATGTCATGATGTTATCTACCTGCATATGAGTTAAGCTTGTTGAAGTGTAGTAAATGCAACCATTTAGGGACATCAAGATTTAGATGTAAACCTGTAATATTCTGCACTTAAGAAGATCAAAACTCAGCAAATATAAGTTTAAGCCGTGAAGAAAGAACATGCTTGCTTCCTTGTTCACTCACCAACAACTTATGGAAACTTTCGAAGATCTGAACTGCATGTCTCCAAATGAAAGATAAACGTCTGTACCACTTTTTGCCAAAGTGAACAACAGCTGCTTTAAATGTGTGTTTCGCTGATAAAGAGAAACCATTACGTGTCTCCTCCTCCTCGCTTTTAGAAACAACATCGTCAATATTTGGCTTAGAGATTCCACCATTGGTAGAGCTTTCAGCATGCTGCTCAATAAGTTCACGATCAGTATCCCATAACTTCAACGCCGGTTTTCCCTTGCTAGCACCAGAATCAAACCAGTTCAACCAAAACTTGGCATCCAACAACGTCAACCCTTCATCATTAACACTTGCAGCTTCCACATTTTTAGTTACAGTTTTCAAATCAGGGTTATTTACAACATCGAATTCAGACTCATTTCTTGACCACAAGCCAGCACTTGTTATCTACAACAAAGGACAAATTTGAGATCTCGTCTCTTGAAAATTTATGTATAATTTAAAATTTTCAAAATAAGAGCTGGTATCTTGCCTTAATCTGAATAAGTTGCACTTCATTTAAATCAATTCCAGAAAGCTCACTTGAACATCCAGGCTTCATATGCAAAAAAAAAAAAACATCACAATTTGTTCAACTTTTCCTTATATGTCAGAAAAAAAGTTTTAAAGAAAAAAGGACAAATTAGTCGCATGTTGGTCATCCCTCTCCTACTTATAGTGACGAGCAAACACCTGCTACGGATTCATACCATATCGAACCAAACCGTAATCAATCCCTACTACCGGATTCCTACTTCAATTTCTATGAAGATAACCGTCAGTTCCCTAATGCAAATAGCAATCCTGCTGACGCTATTGTCCCAAAGAATGAACCATCTCAAACTATTTCTAGTATTTGAAAAAAAAACATATTCCAGAGGGAGTATTATTTCATTGCAAGCATAATTGTACAATTAAAATCAGTTGATCAAACGGTCAGCAGTATCTGAACCATTTTCTCAAACTTTGATTATAAAATTCAGTAAGTTGATCAAGTTCAACTTCGATAATAATTACTAAACGAGTTGGAATTATGAACAGTGAACAACAATTGAATCTTAAGCAGTGCCAAATTCGATATACACAGAAAAATTTAGCTGAAATTAAATCGAAAAAACTCTTCCAAATCCAATTAAGCAATTTCCCAGGAAAAAAAACCAAAATCAGAATGAAAAAAACCAACAAATTGAAGAAATGGCAGGTAAAGTGCTTGAAATACCTGTTGAACATAATTGGCATGCATAGTAACAAGAATACAGAAGGAAGAAATGGCAATGAAGAGATAGATATACTCCAAAGCTACCCTCACTCTTGGCGTTAATATCTGAGAGAATCTCCCTTGAACCCTCATAAATGTTTGCCCTGCATCCATTTCTCTCCCTTTTCTTTCCTTTTCTTTTTCTCTTTTAAATTTTCCTGCCTCCCAAACACTCTCTTTTCCACAGCGTTCAGATTAGACGGCCTTTCATTTGTTTCTCTCTGGGATTTTTTTTTCGTTTTTTTCTTTCATTTTCTGAGAAATTTTTGTGGGTTGTCATACCTTGGCTGTCGGATATTGAAAATCCGTTTGGGGAATCTGATTTGACCGCCATTCTTCTTTTAATTGGTTTGTTCCATTAGACGTCATCAAACTATTGATCAATTTCTAAATTGGTCCTAAATTTTGAACCCATTGAGTGATCAATTTCTAAATTGGTCCCAAAATTTTGTGATCAATTTCTAAATTGGTCCCAAATTTTGAACCCATTGAGTGATCAATTTCTAAATTGGTCCCAAATTTTGAACCCATTGAGTGATCAATTTCTAAATTGGTCCCAACCCAATAAACTCATTGAGTGTCTAAGTGGTAAAGGAGGATGTTGTTCCTTTTAGGTGATCTAAATTCAAACAAATGTGTATGAAATTATTTAAATTTAAAATTGAAACTTAATCATGAAGTACGAAAATGAAGATAATTTAGATAAAATATATTACTTAATTTATATTAGGGGTGTTCAAATTCGGGTGTTCGGGTCTTTGGGTACTAGTTCGATTGGCCCTTATTGGTCAGGTACCCGTAAAATCAGGCAATTGGGTACCCGAATATAAAAACATGTATTTTTTTAAATATGAAAATATTTTATTAGTTTAATATAAAATATAAAAATATGTATCTATTAAATATAAAAATATTTTAAGATGTCTTATTATTTTAATATAAAAATATGTATTTATTAAATATAAAAAAATAATTTCAAATACATTTAATAGTCGAGTACCCGAAAATTTAAAATTTTGTGATCTGAGCCCGACCCGAAAAATAGCGGGCCGGGTAACTAACCTGGGAGGTAAAAATTTATAAAATTACTCGAATTTTTTGATCGGGTCAACAGGTCGGGTCATCCAGGGTGAATATTTTTGAACACCCTTAAATTACGGATATAAATTATATGTCTCTTTTCGGTGCCCCTATTTATGCCTCAACGCTAAAAAACACTATAAAATTAAATTTCAAATTTTAACCCTAAATTCTAAATCCTAAACCATACACCCTACCCTAAATTCCTTAAAACCTAACCATAAACCCTAACTTAAACCTCAAACTCTAAACATACTTTTGAGCGTGAGGCATAAGTTGAAGCACCGAAAAATACAAAGGATTTAAATTACACCGCACAAAATAAGATAACATTTTTTTTTAAATACAAAATAAGATAACATTAAAATATCATAACATGTCCGACCTATGAACAAGTGTTTCTATTAGTTTAGCCATCACCTTTAACATTAAAAGTCAACTTAAAGTTATTGCTTTTAAAAATATGTATTGATATAAATGTAAAGTAACATTTAATGTCAAAAACATGCCTAATTGAACGATACTTCAGATTGGGAATACAATTTAAACATGTCTATAATCTATATGTCAAAGTAGGCTCAGACAGAAGCCCAAAACACGTGTGAAAGTAGGCTCAGACAGAAGCCCAAAACACGTGTGAAGTTGAGAGTTGTTTTAATGTGTAAGCATAGATTTAGTCGCAACTTAAACAAATAGATTACTATGGATTAGTCTTAAAATTAGAAAACCCCCCTCCATTGTAGGATGTGTAGTTCAAAGACAGAGGAAACTTATGGTTCACGTAATGTTTGATGGAACTTTTCCCACTAAGCAAATCACTCCCTTTTGGAGAATCACTTTCACATTTTCAGACAATGGATGCAGGCTAACTAGGGTTTTTATTACACGTTCTTTGTCTTCTGCATGGCTAATTAGCCTCATGGTACGTATGTTTTTCTTAATGCAATTCTCATCAAGATTGATTGTTGATTGTTGATTATCATTTGTTTGTATATTTACATTGTAAAGGTCTTCAAAAGAGATTGTTTGGTGCAAAGAAGAAGGTTTATTTTGCGAGAAATACCCTAAATGACTCCTTCCCCGCATGGTTCTCCACCGTCACCACCACCCCCGGAAAATAAACCAGAGCCACCGCCGCCCGCTTCAGCTTCCCCACCACCTAAACCACCCTCCCCACCCCCAAAACCACCCTCCCCACCACCCCCGGAGGAGTCGAATACGCCTTCACCACCTTCTCCATCTTCACCACCTTCACCACCTTCATCTTCAAGTTCAACTCCTTCGTCCTCTTCATTCTCTTCATCCACAGAGACGCCCCCTTCGTCTACATCGACATCTTCAACGCCGACGACATCTTCTTCGCCGCCGTCACCGCCTACACCGTCCTCATCGTCGACATCCACATCAACATCTACATCGACACCAAAATCACCCTCGTCTTCATCGACAACAAAACAATCACCGTCGCCTTCACCGAAAACCTCATCGAATACCTATGACATCAATCAAAACAATGACACCACCACAAGTAGCACTACACCATCACCACTATCGTCACCGCCAACATCGTCGTCCTCGTCATCGGCACCAATACCGTCGCTGCCGCCACTAACAAATCTAACATTCGGAAACGGCTTGCCGAGTTCTTCCGCGCCAAAACTTTCACCCCCACCACCAAATTCAAATTCATCCACCCCTCAAATTAATCGGAGTACACCGAAATCATCAGATGCGCCATTTTCATCGACTTTGCCGATTATAATAGGTGTTCCAATTGCTGTTGGTTTGTTACTCGCTCTCATTCTGGTGTTCATCAACGTAATGCGCGATAAATTGAAAAAAAGGTTCGATAATCAAAAGCAAAAAGGTAAATATATTTCGAGTTGGATCAGGTCGTGACAATTTATATTCGATATTTTTAATGAAAATTGTCGTGCATTTTGTGTAGGTGGTGCTGGAAATGGAAAAGGGCACCACCAAGCAAATGATGATGTTGCCATTGATTTACCAAGTGAAAATGTAAGTGATGAAGGACAAACACCATCACCACAAAGGCTGAACAAATGTTATTTCACCTATGAAGAGCTAGCCATTGCAACTCAAGGGTTCTCTGAGAAGAACCTGTTGGGTCAGGGCGGGTTCGGGTTTGTTCACAAAGGAGTGTTACCCGATGGAAAAGAAGTAGCCGTTAAGAGTCTCAAATCCGGCAGTGGGCAAGGCCAACGTGAGTTTCAAGCCGAAGTCGAGATTATTAGTCGTGTTCATCATCGTCACCTCGTGTCCCTTGTCGGATATTCGATAGCAGGAGATAAAAAGATGCTGGTCTATGAGTTTGTTCCGAATAAAACCCTTGAATTCCACCTTCATAGTACGTGAATGTGATATATACTTTTTTCCCAACATTTTTTAGGTTAATTTAATTATGAATTTGAAAATTAAAATCATTGTTTGATTGCAGATAAAGGCCTCCCAACCATGGATTGGTCTACTAGGCTGAAAATAGCAGTGGGAGCAGCTAAAGGTCTTTCATATTTGCATGAAGATTGTAAGTAAAAATTTATATGGCATTGTAATTAATTAGTTCCTACTTCCTAGATATCATTTACTGATGTTGTTTTAAGGAAAATAGGCCACCCTCGCATCATTCATAGAGATATCAAATCTGCCAACATCTTACTTGATTTTTGTTTTGAACCCATGGTATGTCACTAAACTTTTCACATCATTTTCATTAATTTTAATTATTTTTGTTCAAACTTATTCAATATTATATATATTTAATTGTAAATAAGGTGGCGGATTTCGGGATGGCTAAACTTACGCAAGATAGTATTTCTCATATCTCCACTCGTGTCATGGGAACATTTGGGTAAGTAATATTTAGTATGTTGAAAGGGAGAATTAGTTATATTTTTGGGTAAACAACAACGGAGGTCACTTAATTATGAGTAAGGTTTCATTTGGATTATTAAACTATTAAAAGTTACATTTGGGTGACTCAATTATGAGTAATGTTACATTTGGGTCACCTTTCATATTAAAAAAATATATCAATTTGTGTATTATATTAATTAATGATTTCAAATGAAGTATTCTAATGTTAACGAGGATATACACGTGATTTGAAAGAAAAAATGACTAAATTGATGTACTTTTTAAAATATGAAGGGTGACCCAAACGTAACTTTACTCATAATTGAGTGACCCAGATGTAACATTTAATAATTGGGTGACCCAAATGTAACCTTACCTATAATTTAGTGACCCAAATGTAACTTTTAATAATTAGGTGACCCAAATGTAACCTTACTCATAATTAAGTGACCTCCGTTGTAGTTTACCCTATACTTTTCTATGTACAATAGATTAGTAAACATTAGCAATTCAAGTTCATATGTTTATCAACAATTGGAACAATTTCTTAGTTTTCATAAAGTAAGTCTAACTTCGGATGGAAATCCTTTGCCTTTTTTCGGTGCCTCTACTTATACCCCACGCTCAAAATTAAGTTTAGGGTTTATGATTTTAAGTTAGGAAATTTAGGGTTAGGATTTAGGGAATTTAGGGTAGAATGTATTTTTTAGGGCATAGGGTGTAGGATTTAAAATTTAGGATTATGTCTTAAAATTTAATTTTATAGTATTTTTAGTGTTGGGGCATAAGTAGGGGCACCGAAAAGGGGTAGAGGATTTTTATCAGTCTAACTTCTCAATTTTCGGAGTAACTTGTATTTGTTTTAGGATTATTCTATCGCCTTGATAGCTTTCTTTCCTCAACATAACAATACAGGTACTTGGCACCTGAATATGTACAGAGTGGTAAACTGACAGACAAATCCGATGTTTTCTCCTTCGGTGTTGTGTTACTAGAATTGATAACCGGACGTCGGCCGGTGGATCCGACGTCGAACATGAATGAAAGCTTAGTAGATTGGGTAGGAAAATCATTATATTTTTGTAGTATATATAAGCTTAACATATTAACTATACATATGCATTAACATGAATAAACATATCTAGGCAAGGCCCTTATGCGCAAGAGCTATGGAGAATGGGAATTTCAGTCAATTGGTGGATCCACGCCTTGGAAACAATTTCGTCCACCATGAGATGGCGGCCATGGTTTCATGTGCTGCTGCATGTATCAGGCTTTCTGCCGGAAGACGACCCAAAATGCGACAGGTACATGCTTGTCCCAGTTCAACACGACCCATTTTTGTCCGAAATTCTTCGATATCTGATAAAATGTCATTGTTTTGAGAATGCAACAGATTGTGCGTGCATTGGAGGATGGTGTTCCATTGGAGGAGTTGGGTGAAACCCCGAGACAACACAGCTCAAGCTCCAACTCCAAGAGTGACGACTACGAATCTAGTTCAAATTCAGCAGACATTAACGACTTTAGCCAATAATAGTTTCTTTTTTTATACTATAAAATTAAGTTTTTTAGTCTTGGATTTTTTTAGAAAATTCTTTGTAGACTTAATTTTTGAATTAAGGAGGTGAAATTTCAAATAGCTGTAACCTTGAATGTTGATAGATGTTGGAATTCATGTTTTCTTTTTGAGTAATTCAGGCATTTTGGTGTTCTAAAATAATGTTGAATTTTTGTTTTCCTTTCTTTAAAGCATGGTAAAGCAGCATTCTTGAACATTTAACTTAAGGCTGAGTTACATTAAAAAAAACTTAAGGCTGAGTAAATAAATTGAAAAGAAAAATTAAATCAATTTGAATGGTAATGTTCTGTTTGATTTTCTAAATTCAGTTTAAATTTAGTTTGGTTATCATTTAAAAACTACACTTACCAACTGAGATTAATTATATTTTTATTTGATTTATACTTATCTTTTTGTTTTTATAATATATATTATATTTGAGCAAGCACGTTTGATCGGTTACTCAAGCTGCACATCTTTATTCCCTCATTTTCTCTTTAGGTCATGGGTTCTAAACCCATTAAAAGCACCCCTTCTTTCTCATAGAGTCCTCATTTCCTCTCCCCTCTAGGTAGAATTACGATTAGAAATGATTTGTCAAAAATAATATTATATATATAGAATTACGATTAGAAATGATTTGTCAAAAATAATATTATATATATATATATTATATCATATTTTAAAATAGGCATAATGTCAAAAATGCCACTAACATTTAACTGAATTATCATTTTGGCAATATTTTTTTTGAAGCAATTTAACCCTTAACGTTTCATTTTGAGTCAAAATGACCCCTTTGCGGATGGAAACTATTAGTCAACCAATGGTAAATGACTTGAAATGATATGACAAACCTACATGATAGTGCACGTCGCGATAGCATTGTCGTATAGGTAAATATGCTAACTTTACATAATGACACATCAATCAATTTTTAAATATATATAATATATATAAAAAATCTTCCAGAATGTGTCATTCTGTCAAGTCATTTTAAGTTGTTTATCGTCAGATGGCTAACAGTTTTCATCCGCAAATGGGTCATTTTGACCCAAAATGAAACGTTCTTAAAAAATGAATAGCTGCCAAAATGATAATTCAGTCAAACGTTAAAAATATTTTCTGACATTATACCTTTAAAATATTATATAAAATTATTTTTCAAAAAAATCAAATATCGATCTAAACCGTAAAAACATGACGGCTTAACATTCTTTTCATGTTTAATCTAGGGCTGAGCAAAGAAATCGGGGAAACCAAAAACTATTTTTTTATAATTAAGGAATGGGTACTGCCGTAAGTCTCGTTAAAAAATTTTTTAACCTAAAATTAAAAACTAGTATAGTATTTGTTCAATTATAAACTAAAACTAATTTCTTTTCATTTTTTCTGATAGATATTATAGTATTTATTCAATTTAGTTTAGTTTTTAAAGTTTGGTTCGAAAGTTGATCAATTATTATTTAAATTTAGGGTAAAGTACACTAATAGTCACCAAATTTTTGAGGCGCGTTCGTTTTGGTCACCGAACTTTTAAAAGTTTTATTGGGGTCACTCAACTTTTAGAGTGCTTTTATTTTGGTCCCTCCCGTCATCCTTCGTTGAAAAATGCTGACATGGCCCATTAGTTTATTTTTTTAATAAAATAATATAATTAGGTCCACTACTAATTAAACCGTCTCACGCACCATTCTTTTCTTCTTCTTCTCTTATCTCTAAATCTCTGCAACTTTTTTTTCTATTTTATTTCCTTCATCTTCATCTATTTTTTCCTACAAAAAATCATCAATAAAAATGCAAGAACTTATTGTAACAACATGAAATGATGAATCAGATATATAAAAAATTCAGAGTTTAAATACAACTAACCTGAAAATTGAACTTGAAGAACTAAAAACTAGACTTCAACATATCCCAAACATGGACAAAGTTGTCACTACATTCTATAGCAAGACAATGGTCCTAGCAACCAATACAAGAACAAACGTTAACAAAAAAAAAAAAACATAAAAAGCAAGTTCAAACTTTTAAGCTGCAGCAGTGAATGAAAATACAAAAAAAATTACTTTACTTCTAAGAACAAAACATCTGAGTGTTTGACTTGGACACCGATTCAAAGCTTAAGTTAAATAATTTTACTCCATTTTTCACCACGAACAACAATTTTACAAGTTAAAGTTTTATCAAACAAACTACAAATGAGTCAATGTACGCGAGTACTTTGAAAGACTTCATAAAGTACTAGACAATACAACAAGAAGCCAAAAAATTCACTGTACAAATTAAAATAAAACACAGTAAAAAATCAGTAAATTCAAGATAAGAAATCACCAAAAGCATTCCATGATAAGTGCAAAACTGAAAAAAAAACTATGTAAATACAAAGAAAGAGGATGTTCAACGTCACCAAACTCCAGGACTCCAAGGTCACTGTTTTATATTATCATAGGCCTTAAAAACAGAGACTTCCTCGGCTTAACAATTACAGTCTTCAAATCAGAGAGTTTTGTGCAATCCAACTCGCTAAAAGTCGATCTGGTACTATTACTATTATCATTTCTTGTGAGAGTCTCTTCAGTTGAAGGCTTGGAGCATCTAATGGAAGCAACCTGCTAGTGGGGACTACTCTCTTTGATTGAGGAGTTCTAAAACCAGCACCATTTACACATTTTGAAACTGAAGGTAAGCATCCAAAGCTATCATTATCTGTTTCTAATAGCAAAGCAAATGAGCATGTAAAAGTTGCAAAGATTTGGGGAAGAAAAAGAAAAAGAAGTGTTTGGGATGGTTAATCAATGGTGGGATCCAAATATATTTTTTTACGAAAGAAAATGAAAATTAGCCAGCCACATCAACATTTTTAACGGAAGGTGACAGGAGGGACAAAAATGAAATCACTCTAAAAGTTGAGTGACTCCAATAAAACTTTTAAAAGTCTGGTGACCAAAATGAACGTGCCTTAAAAGTTTGGTGACCATTGATATACTTTACCCTTAAATCTATTTGGTTCGTTATGATTTTTAGTTCACAAGTTAAAAAATCACACATCCTAATAATGACAAAATTAGTGGCGGATCTAGACTTCGTGTTAAGTGGGTTCAAGAAAACCAAAGTTAAATGAACTAATGGGTATAAGTATAAAAAAAATGAACTAAGTGGGGTCAAGTAGGTTCAAACTTATTTAATTTTCCCTTTTACCCTCAAACTTTTTTTATTTTTTTAAGAATTCTCTAAAACCAAGTGGTGCAATTGACTCCACTAAAGTCCATTTAAATCCTCCTCTAGGCGGAATCCATTATTTATTTAGTTTATAATTAGTTTTTCTCTCAACTTACTCTTCAATTTTTTTTTACAAATCTTAATTCTACTTAAAGAGAAGGTACTCTTTAAAATTAACAGATTTTAAATCAAATGAAATATGATAGGGTTACACATAATAATTTATAATCCATGTTAAAATAATTTTAGGGTTACACATATCATGATAATAATTTTAAATTTGTATTTTTATAATATATGAACAAACATTACCATTTCATGTTTATATTAATATTTTTAAATTTAATTTAATATTATAAATTATTTATGTAAATGCCATAATTGGAAAAATAATTTAGGTAATTTAATCAATCCCTTTGTTGTAAGTTCAAACAATTATGGAGGCAGGGTTACCATCACAAATCCTATTCTTCTTGGAAGTTCCCCTGTTAAAATAGGGCAGATACACCTTAAAATTTGAGGAGATATGTATATACCAAGTGGCGGAATTCAATCTTATTTATTGAAAGAGTTATTTAAAATTATTTAAATTTAGAAGACAACGATATAAATTTTGTGTTTTTAAGGAACTACAATACAAATTTATCATCACCCAAATTAAATTTTTTCTAACTTTTAAAGTTTTTAGAGGAGTCATAGTCATGGCCTCGTCGATCCCTATTACGTTCTGCCCTTGTTCTGAGCCATTTAAACTAGGTTGTACTTGTGATTTTAGGTTTGGGTCACACTCCTTATTCTTGTTTATTGTGATCAATAAATTCTTACATTAAAATTTCAGAATAAATTCTATGATTTAGGGAAATTTTAATTTTTTTGTTTGAGCTAAAGTGCTCTCACTAAGAGGTAAACATTTATTTGATACAGTCTTAATGTATATATTTATACACCGATATTTGTATTTATTCTTTAAGTATTTTATTTTTTTTATCGTGTGATTCATTAACGATGTATATATTTATAAACAACTTAGTAATTATCTAATAAAAAATAGGTATTATATATCCTCTTAGTATCATCTAAATATACGGGAAAAATAAAAAAATAGGTATATTTATATCAAACAAGTTCATGGTTTGAGTGGTGTAATAAGGCACTGAAATTATGGATCCCCTTTCTCATATATAGCAGTGTCGAGTTCATTTTTATTTGATACCAACTTTGGACATGTTTTACACATTTTAGGAACTATTTTCGAATTTATAGCACCCAATAATTTAGCATGTGTCCTATCTATCCCATCTTTGTTTCTCACATTTTCTTTCTTCATTTGCAAGGCTTATAATGCTTTCCGTTCTATATTTATAATAGTAATAATATTTTTCACGAATTGATACGAAAAAAATTATATATTTATTGAGTCTTAGTGAACATATTACATGCATTGATATCTATGTATTTTGAGTGAATAAATTAAATTACAGTCCGATTTAATATAATATTATCTGATTTGATCCGACCGTGAAACATATATATTCGAAGAGCTTGTAATACTATCATGTCAATAACAAGAGATTAGGCAGAAATGTTGCAATTTAGACCAACCTTTTTTACCAGAAAACCGAACATTCAACAACAAATTAGAAGAAGCTCCCTAATTTTAAAAGAAGAAAGTGGGCAAGACATGTTTGGCATTTAGTACGAAAGTGAACCACAAAGCCAGCTAGAAAATGTCTAATATCAGACGTAGCCATAAGGCACATTGTTATTTTTAACCAGAGAATTCAGAATCAAACCTTAAAATTGATATTAAAGAAAATAATACGTACAAAAACTCGAATGTAGACCGTAATTTAGACATAAAAAAACAAATAAAATAAGAATAAATATTCTATACACAGGCGGTAGAAATTGGAAGTTTCCACAAGCACCTTAGTTTTAGGGTATAGGGAGTTATTTTAGGGTATAGGGTTTAGGGATTTAGGTGTAGGTGTAGAATTTAGAGATAGTTGTTTCAATTTAAGGTTTAGGGTTATAATTTAGGGTTTATAAGTTAAAACCTAAATCCTTGCCATATTACCCTAAAAACCAAACCCTAACCTATAAACCCTAAATTATAACCCAAAACCTTAAATAAAAACAACTATCCCTAAATTCTAACCCTCTACACCTAAATCCCTAAACCATATACCCTAAAATAACTCAATATACCCTAAAACTAAGGCGCTTGTAAAAACTTTCAGTTTCTACCGCCAGTATATAGGACATTAATCCATAAAATAAAACACCAATGCCCTAATTTGCGCCTTGGTAGAAAACTAGAATCCAAACATCCCCACCTAACCAAAAACAAAACAAGACCGGACCCCCCTTCAAACTTCAAACTCTATACTGTTTCCAAGGTATGGTATTAACAGTTTTAATACTATGTTTTAGTGAACTAAACACATGAAAAAATCATAGTGCGCTCACTGTTTGGTCATGTGCCCGACAGCATGCGAGGAGTTGAAACACGAACATGCAAAAGGAGGGGAAAAAAGGTAATGTAAATTGTATATTCAAACGTAAATATAAACACATAAAATTATTTAAAGCCCATATTCACTTTTTGAATTCAAACATGATGTGAAGGTAAGTAGGAATTTTCATATATATATATATATACAGTTGAAAAGCACGTGAGTTATGTGGATGAAGAAAGTTTTTACTAGTAGCGAAAACAAGGTAAACCTTCTTTTCCGGAGTCATGCTCTTTTCTAGCACTACATTTTACCCTGTCGTTTCTTACATATGAATCACTTCACCATGTCACATGATTTATAAACAGCACAACAGTTGGAGATGAATATTAATACAAGTATATTTAATAATATATGTTGCTATTATTATATAAAAAAACTGATGGGTTCAAGTTATAATAGCATTTCTATCTTAAATGTTCATATTTTATTTAAATAAGTTACAACATAAGAATCGGACACGGATACAATTCCAATAAAATTATGGATAAATATTCTATATACAGGTGGTGGAAACTTTCAGTTTCCACAAGTGCCTTAGTTTTAGGGTATAGGGAGTTAGTTTAGGGTATATGGTTTAGGGGTTTAGATGTAGGGGGTAGAATTTAGGGATAGTTGTTTCAATTTAAGGTTTATGGTTATAATTTATGGTTTGTAGGTTAAAACTTAAATCCTCACTATATTATCCTAAAAACTAACCTATAAACCCTAAATTATAACCATAAACCTTAAATTGAAACAACTATTCCTAAATTCTAATCCCCTATACCTAAACCCCTAAACTAACTCCCTATACCTAAAACTAAGGCGCTTGTGGAAACTTTCAGTTTCCACCGCCTATGTATAGGATATTAATCCTAAAATTATTAGAATATATGATTTTATGCCCAACTGGGCACGTCAGCTCCCCTACTCTTGCCTTGTGGTTATAAAGAGCAGCCATTCCCAAAGCTTTGCTCATATATCCTTCTACTTTTTTTCATCATTTCTAGATATTTTGAACTGCTTCAGTTTAGGGTTGAGAGGGCGTTGAATTCGATGTCTGGTTCATGGACAGCCAAGCAAAACAAGGACTTCGAGAGGGCTTTGGCAGTGTATGATAAGGACACGCCAGATCGTTGGTACAATGTTGCCAAAGCTGTCGGAGGGAAAACCGTGGAGGAGGTGAAGAAACACTATGAGCTTCTCCTTGAGGATATCGAACACATCGAGTCGGGCCGAGTCTCCTTCCCCAACTACTGGACCACTCCCGGCCCCGGGAATCACCGAGGTAAAACCCTAATGTTACTCCGACTCTTTGTATTCCACACTAGATATATAACACATGCTGATGTTTTGTCTTAGAATCTGCAGCATGAAAAATCCGAAGCTCAATTGCATGCATGGATCTCACCCTTGACCCTACCAATAAAGATGATATGTACATTCAACTTCTATATAGTTGTACAATTATGCCGCCATTAATGTATCTGTCATCCTTGTTTTTATTGCGAAAGGAATGCTCTTTAAAATAATTCTGTCATTTTTATATTTAATTTTTCAAAATAAAGAAATGAATACAATTAACACCAAAGTTAAACGCTTTTAATTTTAATATATTCTCTCGACTGAACTGAATTAATAATATTTTAATACCAAACATGAAAAATGGAGAAATAAAGTAATTAACTAAATATGAACCTAACAAAACTGATTCTAAAAAGATGAGCAGGTTGGAAACGTGGTGCAAAATAATTAGATGCCAGAAATGGTAACATTGAGCGTCTATAGGTAGAATAAAAATGTGAAAAAAGGACAAGATTGTCAGCAGATTAAGCTCCAGATATTACTAGATTTAGGAAACCATCAGGCTTCGAGACCTTAACTAAACTCTCAATTATCACCCTATTCTAAAACCTAGGCTTAGTCCCCATGGATATATAATTTTTTATGTACGGTCAATAATTCAGATTTTAAAATAAATTATAATTTTTTAGGATAAGTGTACATTTTTATTATTACACTAAGTTATATAACTTTTTTAAATTTTTTTGAAGAGATTATACGACAATTTTATTATTTATGAAGGGTTGGTCGAGATTCCTGTCAACCCTTGAAGTTAGTGAACTGAATATTGTAGCATCATTAAAAATAAACTTAGGAATTTTTTATAGGTATCATAATTTGATTTATTAATAATACATAAAATTATATATTACCAATGCATCAATAAAAAATTCTTTTATAATAGATGAGCGTGAAGTCAAAGTATTGATAATTGGAGGGAATGGTTACGGGGGAAAAGTGCACAAATAAGAGGCGAGAAGCGTGGTATTAGGTTAGTTCTGTTGAACAAACTGCGGGCAGCGGGGGGGCTTTGCCATCGAGGCTCGTGCGATGCGCCCCTCGAGAATTGGATGAGATGAAACCACAAGAGTGAGTAAAATTATATTCAATTTTAAAAATTTGAATTTTTTTATTTGACTC
The DNA here is from genome assembly GCA_030270665.1 of Hibiscus trionum. Classification (NCBI taxonomy): domain Eukaryota; kingdom Viridiplantae; phylum Streptophyta; class Magnoliopsida; order Malvales; family Malvaceae; genus Hibiscus; species Hibiscus trionum. Next base: position 6,809,991 of record BSYR01000044.1, read on the forward strand.
GATATGATAAAATTTTGAATTAAATTATAGTTTCATAAATTTAATTTGAAAAAAAAATTAAATAAATTTTTTATTTATAAAATGAGACTCAAATAACTCGAATTCTTTTAGTAATCAGTAGAACGGTTTTTAAGCTCAAGTCGAGTCCATCAACCTTGTTTGATATGTATGTATATTAGATATGAAAAAATATTAAGAAATATATATATATATATATATGTATGTATAATGTATGGGATTATAGAAAGTCCTTTCAATTGGAATCAATTATTATTATAAATAATTATAAGTATTTACAATTAAATTTGAACAAAAACTCAAAAACTTGACTTGACTCGAAAAATTTTAAATAAAGTTTGAGTTATAAAATATGACTCTTTAGCTCGATTAACTTGAATTTTTAACTCGGCTCAACTCGGCAGAATACTCACCACGAATTGGATCTCTCAAAAGATATTCAAAGTTTGAATCTTAATGTTGTGAATGATATTTTATCAAATATTGTAATTGAAACAAGTTGAATTGATAGAATCACTCCACAATAGGTTTGCAATATACAAATCCGAATTAATCGAATATGAATGTTTGCAAGTAACCACAAAAGGATAAATAAAAAATATCAGTAAAATTAGACATGAAAAGAATAAGAAAATAATATAATCATTTATCTACCTCATTCAACCGTTCAAAAGAGATATAAAAGTAATTGAACTGTGCACAGTGTAAGTAGACCGTAATTCTATATACCATAAAACCACTTTTCGTTTCTACTAAACATTTTTTTACTATTTCAATCTAGTGTGAAGCTAAGAAATTATTTTTGGGGAAAATTTTAAATTTTAAAAAATCACCATACAATTTTATCATTGTTTGAGTTTGTAATTATACATTTTTTAATGAGATTAAAGCGAAATTCTATTATTTGGGGTCAAATCCAAAACAAATTTATTATTACTTTTGTTTTATAACTCCTAAAATTTTGAGGGACAACAAATGAAATTTTACCATTTGGCTTTGGCGGTGTTAATAAGGTTGAGGTATTTAATTTTTTTAAAACAATTCTTAGGAAGGAAAAAAAATTACTCTCATTATATCTTGAACTCATAATTTAGATAGAAAAAAAAAGTGTCAACTCTGGAGATAGTTGATAAAGTGTTTAAATTTTGAATGTTGAAATTGCGGTGACATCAAGTGTAAATATTATATACGGGTTATTAGTTTCAAATTTAATATAGTCTAACTCCTAAAAAAATTACTATAGTTTAAGATCCATTTATATGGAGTATTGATTAATTTCAACAGCAGTAAATATTATTACTGAATTTAACAAGTGGTCCCGATAACAAAATGAATGATGTTCATTTTAAAAGATTCGAGTTCAATTGTTTTGTCTACAAAAGTGTATGTGTGTTGTCAAAAGATTAACGATATGTATAAACATATACTACCATATAATCACCTTTAAACTATTAAAAAAAGTAAATACTATTACTATACATGGGTTATTATGAATATATACTATCATGTAATCACCTTATAACATATACTACTAGTAATCACATGCAATGTGAAATTTGCCATAGATTCTTAAGTATATTTCAATGTCGCCTATTTCTCTAAATTTAATCTGTAACACCCCTTTCTCGGTCTGGTAGAGAATTGGGTCGGACAATGTCGCTGAAAAATATATTCGGAGATCGGAACTTATCTCGGAGTTCAAAATCATTATTCGAAATATTTTATTAATCTCTTTTAGGACTTAACAATTTAACTCATTAGCAATTTACTCAATTTGGGGCCAATTTTAAATTTTCTTATCTTTAGGGACTAAATTATAAATTTTACAAATTAAAGGACCTTAATCGTAATTCATGTTATCATACTGAAATTAAACTTACTAATTATTAGCCTATGAAATTTCGTTACTAACGAAGGTCATTTACCCATCCGATTAGACGATACAATATTTACTGACTATTTTGTAAATTATTCAAATCTATTTTTATTCGGATTAACCTATCAAACGATTTTCTAAACCTTACCAAATTTTATCATCAAGTATGAAATCTATATTTCTAATAGCATGTCAAGCTTTAAGGCATTTCGAATCAATTTATCTAATTTTCACCTTTTGGCACGTATAAGCTCATTTTACTAGTTTTAATCATTCTCGAACATGATAAAAATCATATTTAACTCTTGCACAACATTAGACTATCAAAAGCACATATATGACATGTCTAGACCATATACCACCGTATTAAGAGTTCAGAACAGAAATTAACATACATGTGATTCGTGGAAGTGCCTTGCAATCGCAACAACACGATCGAAGGCCAAAAATATTTATAATCATGAAATACATAAGACACACGAAATTTAGGCTTACATCTAGTGAAGTAATAAACAATACAATAACAATTCATAGTATGCATGACATAGCCTTAAATGAAGAACACATATATGTATCTAAATATCGCATATTATCATATTTTTATATTGAAGGTCATATCATATAACTTAAACAATTAAAGATCATTAGATACTCGAATCTCCTGTACACCAATATAATAGAACTCTAGCCATATCGAATCGTATCATAATCATGTATACCACAAATGTAGGTCGTAGCCTCGGAACTCCAATCATATCCATGTACACGATATATAGGTCGTAGCTTCGGAACTCCGAGTCATATATGAGCTCAAATCCTATGGCATGCCATTGTATCTAATGTTCCTTAATTCACAAAAATAACATAGTCCATATATATTTTTCTAAGTTATATTATATCAAATATCAAAATGAGCCTTAGCTTCATATCATATCACGTTTCATATTATTTTCATAAATCACATATGTGTAGTATATTATAGTCATATTTGCACATATCAGAGCAATGCAAGGTACTTATCAAATTTGTCAGTCGAACATAGTTGCTCTATGTGAGCCTTTAAACAAATACAAAATTTAAATAAAAATAAATAAATGCAATGAGGTGGCACCTAGCTGACCCCGTGACATAACTACACTTACCTCGACAATTCGAGGCTTTTAAGATTCTCGACAGAGGCAGATGCCCGTGATGGCCAGAGAGGGCCTGACACCCCAAAACTTTTGGATATTTCACATTTGTCCCCTCAAATTTGTAATATTTTATAATTTGGCCCCTTCAAAAAATTTAAAATTTTCATTTCTTTAAATATTTTTAATTAAGCCTTTTTTAAAATTTACAAAAAGTCATTAAGTCTCTAGCTTTTTTAAAAAATTTAGTTTAGACCTCTAAAACTTTCGAAAATTTTAAATTGGCCCCCTCAACTTGTTATACTAAGATCCCCTAATTCTCGGATACAACGCCTTTATTTTTAATTTTCGGAGGAGATAGAAGTTGTTCTTTATCTACCCCTCGAGCTAGGTTAATCAATAAAAATTAGTTAGAATCGATAAAATGCATCAAATTAATACGAAAATATTAATCAAATTCGATACCAAAACTTAGATTAGTCAAGGATCTGAGCTTACCCCAACAATAATAGAGATTTGATGTTGCTAAACTGAAAATTCGAGCTTACCATCCCTATAATGAACCGTTCTTTGTTTCTCCCTTTCTCTATGTCTATTTCGCAACTTACCCTCCCCCATTTATACCCAAAACCAGCCTCCCTTGCTGAATTCTCCAAGCTCCACGTGGTCCTTAGGCAATCCACGTAGTGGCCATTTGCCACCTTTGATTTGGCTTTTGCCGTGTGTTTCCTTTGCCCTCTTATCATGTTTATTTTTATGCCTCCACTTTAAAATAGTAAATTTAGAGTTTAGAATTTAGAGTTTAAAATTTAATTTTTAAATAATTTTTAGTGTAAAGCATAAAAGGAGACATGATTATGAGATAAAAGATTTTTACCCGTTTCCTTTCCGTGGGAAATCACGGCCAAATTCCTTCAATTGAAGGAATTGATCGTGGGTCCATGGCCACTTTTTTTAATTATAATTATTAATAATAAATTATTATAAATTAACTTGAATAACTTTTATTTTTTAAATAAAATCGAATAAATTACATAATCGATACAAAAAGAAATTCAGTCACTAAAATTTAATTCTAACTAGATCGATTTTCGGGATTTAACATAATCCCTAAACACCCTAATTAAATACCTACGAAGCCGGGTTATTAGCCAATTAGATCCTTTAAACAGTAAATTTGCATGTGTGGATAGGAAATTAGGATGTTTTGGTGAAATTCATGTGGGTTTTCAGTTGAAAAAGAGACAGGATAAGAGGCTGAAAGTAACGCAGATTCTTTCAAGGTGTCTTCGTGGACTATGCTACCCAGGTGTCTTTTCCACATATTTCAGATTTCTTAATTCTTATGGACAACATATAATATAATGTTTTCAAACATATAAATAAATATATGTTTTTAGGTAGTCAATCGCACATCAACAAAAAAAAATTAACGGAGACCTTTTTATGATTTTTTTAAAAAGTAAAAAGTTTCGTTTAAAACTCTCTTTAAATTTAAATAGGAAAAAAGTGCCCGAATTTATTAATTTTTTTATGGTTTTATAAGTTCATATTTTTATTAGTATAATACATACGTATGTGTTTTTGTCTTGGCTTAAATAAAAATTAGGTGTCTAAATTATACCGTTTTTAAATTTTAGGTACTTAAAATATTTTTTTTTAAATAGATGCTCAAAGTTTCAACCGCTATAATTTTAGGTGTCCAAAGTTTCAACCGTTATAACTTTAGGTGTCTTGTGTTAACTACCGTTATTTTTAAAAAAATATTTTTTATTTATTTCTTTTATTTTTAAAACTTGTTTTTTAGAAAACCCATAAAATTCTAAAATTTATAAAATAGCCCCAAATTCGAAATCTCTAACCCCAAAAACTTAAATCGCGATTTGAGTCGATTCTATCGCAAATGGCCACGCCGCCGTCCACCACATCCGTTGCCGGACCACCATGATCGTTTACCCTACCACCTCGTCGCCAAAAAGTGACTAAAACTGTGCAAAACGCCGAACAAAGGTTAAAATCTTCGAAAGGTTCATTCGCAACGAGCGGCGGCCGAACGACGATGAACGATGTGTAGGTGTTTCGGCAAGAGGGCGTGTTTGTGTTATGATTACATGTTCAGTGTTTGATTTATGAAATTGTATGTCTCGATTTAAGTCTCCGGTAATGTCTCCGACTCGGTTTTCTCCCAGACCGAATAAGAGGTGTTATATTTACGGTATTATAAAAATATATTGTTTTAATAAACTAAACAAAGAAGTAAAAATACAATGGATAATAAAGTAAATAAATTAATATAGACCGTATATAATTGGTCCTCCGCAAGACTTGATGTCAAAATACATTATCACTGCGTCCAACACGAGCTTTCTTTCATATTCCGATACCATAACCAAAAGAAATTAATTACTTGTGCACATATATATAGCTTTTGCTTTTCATCACGTGTTTGATTTGCATGTCCAAGTATACGTAAGGCTTCAACTTTGGATATTGATATCTGTGATTATATACATCAGAACAAAATAAAATTATCGTTTTAAAACGCCGCTAAAGAACTGTTTTGTTGTAGTGTTTAGTTGCGGTTGACATTTGATTTCGGACTAATAATAATAATAATGAGCGGAAGATGGAGTTATTTATACGGAGAATTTCATTACCTTTCTTCTTGGTCAGGTTTTGCTGGTGGCTCCGACGTCGGTGGACTTGTAATCGGGAATCGGAACATGGCCGGAGTCGATGAGGTTAACATCATGGACAAGGATATCATAGTGGGTCTTCACTTCTTCGGCAGTTTTTCCGCCGACAGCCTTTGCCACATTGTGCCAACGGTCCGGGGTGTCCTTGTCGTACACAGCCAATGCGATTTCGAACAATTTGTTTTGCCTTGGGGTCCATGAACTTGAACCTCCGGAGCTTGAAGTCATGATTACTCAGTAAGTGACTGCTAAAAACATGGAAAAGAAAGAGCAAAGATGGCCTATACTTCAACCCATATGCTCTACTTATAAGCTTTACCGCTGGAGATTTTGCCCACAAGCATGACCCGTCTCTTTTCCAACCACAAACTAAATTTACTACTACTTTATAACTAAATTTGTGTTTTTCTTTATAAGCATTTAACTTAGCTCATTAAAAAAAACTTAACTAATTTTTGGACCATTTCCTAAGATCATGTGCAGTCTCTCCGATTACACATGTCTAAAACTACCTCTGCTAAGTTTAAGAGTAACAATGGATCAGACTCTATAAAATTCAAGTCCGGTTAACAACTGGACCTCCAAACCGATCCAACGAGTCCAATCTTAATAGAATTTTCATAATTTGAATCCAAGTCTGAAAATCCAGAATCCGATTAGCTTTTCTCTTTTTTAAATGGTAACTCAAACAAATGTCTGTTTTAAAAGAAGAAGAAGAAGAAAATACGAACAAAATTAGAGCTTGCCTTGATCTTGAAAGTTCAGTTTCAAACACCCACAATATTAAAAAAGAAAGCAATATTTAAAGAAGGTAGAGCGGCAAAGTTGATTTTTATATATAAATAAATAGCTTTTAGGACAAGATCGACTTAACTTTTAAAATATTGAGGTTTATATGTTTCGGACTCAGATATGGATCAGACTCGTATCGAACCCAACATGGTCAACATTTGACTTGCCTCCTATTAAGACTCAAACCTTTTTTCTAAATTTAAACTTTTTCTAATTATTTGGATCGAACTCGGACTGAATTGCCATCCCTAGCTAAGCCACACTCAAATTTTTCATTTCGTTTCAAAATGTATTCATATTTAAGCTATAATTAAAATGTCTTTTAATAGGATGGACACAAGATTTTAAATTATGGTACAAGCTTTAAGGAGTTATATTAGAAACTTCATAGTACGAAATTATAAAATTCGAAGATATATAAAATTAGATTATAATTAGAAAATAAAAAACTCAAAACTATGGTACTATTTCCGTCAGGTCCGACCTTGTCTCCAAATATCTTAGATGCTATAGCAATTAGCAGACAGTGTGTAGCAGCACGTGTAGATGTATGTGAATATGAGCCACTCTTTTGAACCAAGTCGATTATAGTTTGGTTGCTTAAAATGATTGATATATGAAAGATGAATGGAAAACAAGAAATATGGTCCTCAAATTATTATCCCAAGAAAGTACGGAGGGGTAGATCATGAGGATATTGACATGTCCACGCTTACAATGAACTTTCCGCTTTATCACGGCGTGAAATTTTTTTAGACGACACTGAAAGAAGCAAACTCACACATAATTCGGAAGGTTAAAGGTAATGTTTGTTAAGTTTTTTAAAATATGATTTTTTTAATATGATTTTTTATTCAAGTTTTTTATATGTGCATACTTTTTTAACCCGGATAGTAAATTGTGTTGTAATTATTTTAATCGAAAATATTTAAAAATTCGATTGATTTTTGATGTTTTAAGCATTTAATTGCGAATAACTATTGGGGGAAATGGCATTGTTAAGACTTCAAGATTCTCACATCACGAATAACATGCAATTATTGGTAAGAATTTATGATTTTTTTGCAACTGAAAGTGACAGTGATAATGATGATGATGATGACGCCCCCGGAAACTTCAATGAAAATCGATTGGAACATGTTGCAAGTAGTAGTGTCCTCACACCTAGGGGTGATAACGAGCCAAGCCTGGCCAGGTTCGGCTAAAGGCTCATCGAGATCAAATTTTAGGCTTGAGCTCGGCTCGAAAACAATACTATTGGGCTCGGCTCAAAATGGACAAATTTGATATAGTTTTTTTTAAGACGGGGGCTCGTTAAAAGCTCCTTTCATAACCAACATTGAAACGAAATTCAATGTCGGGAAAGGAGAAAAGAGTGCCCAAAATCAGATTAATCCAAATAACCAAGAAATATTCTTACAATACAAACACATAATCAAAGAAAATACAAAATCAAACAACTATATCTATGTAGCATATATATATATATATATAATATAACTATTCCGACCCTGTTCATGAGCTTTTCGAGCCGAGCTTGAGTCGGCTCGGCTTATTAAGGTCTCGAGCCGAACTCGAGCTCGAGTCGAGCTCACTCGAGCCGAGCTTTGACCGAGCTGAGCCCGAGTAACTCGCAATCCGGTCAGGCTCATTATAACCCCTACTCACACCGTACGAGCCTCTATCGCACATGCACGACATCGACTTAGCGGCAATGGATGTGCCAGAGTTTCCTGACGTGTTTGATATGGGTTTTGACGGTTCTACTTTGTCGTAAAAAAAGATGGCTTGTGGCGCGAGATGCAGTTCAAAACAAGTGACGAAGTGAAAGCTGTAGTTAAACACTACAACATACGTAATGGTGTGCATTCTAAGGTTATGTACTCGACATCAGAGAAATATGTATGTGAATGTAGACAAAAGCGACATAAGGATGTAACTGGAAGGTCCAGGTCCAAAACAAAAAAAAGAAAGACAATGTATCAGCCCTCATACTTGTTGTGTTGTCGGTTACATGCATAATCATCCAAACCTGGACTCAAATATCATCGTCGGGAGCATCCAAACAATTGTCCAAGCAAACTCTAAAGTCATTGTTTCTGCGTTGAGGGCGCATGTTACGACAATATACGATTACACTCCTTAATACAAAAAGACTTGGAGGGAAAGAAACAAGGCAATCATGAATTTACATGGAGAATGAGACGCTTCTTACAACGAGCTCCCAGCTTGGATAAACATCATGAAAAAAATACAACTGCGGAACGATCGCAGATTTGGAAACTGAACCCTACTACAAGAACGATCGCCTGGTTCCTCGTGTTTTCCAATTCAAACGACTTTTCTGGACATTTTCGCAGTGTATTAATGCGTACAAGAACTGCAAGCATGCCGTGCAGATCGATGGCACATTCCTGTATGGAAGATACAAACAAGTTTTGCTATTAGTTGTTGTTCATGACGACAATCATAAAACCATACCCATAGCATTCACACTCGTGCCTAGAGAAGATACTGAATTATGCAAGTTTTTCCTCAAGAAGCTACACCAGTACATTATAAAAAAGGATCGCATTTGCTTGATCTTAATTCGAGAAGGTGGGATAAAGTCGGCGATGGAATCTTTAAGCAGTCGGTTTCAATCTCCAAATATTGAACACTGTTACTGCATATGCCACATTGCCGCAAACTACCACGGCCGATATAAGAAGGACGATGAACGCAGACTCGTTATACGCATGGGTATGTATTAAGATTTGTTGTATTGATCACTACTTTCCTTATATCTCATTTGTACACTCTGTTGTGTCTTAGGGTACGAACTAGTTCAACACAAATTTGAACAAATGCCTGAAGACTTACGGGGAGGAATGATAAGGGCTACAAGTACGTTGCAAAAATTTTCAAGAAAAAATGTACCAATGCATACGATGGCGGTTTTAGATATGGTCTCGTGACAACCAACTTGGCTGAGCCAATCAATTCTTCCTTGAAGAGGGTTCAAAATTTACTAGTGACCGCCATCGTGAAATCTAAGTACTTTCGTTTGAGCAAGCTATTTATAACTTTTGGGGAAAAAACTGCCGTTATGCTACAAAAGGGTCGCACATTCCACCGAAGATATGAGAAAAAATTTAAAAAGTCGTTTTTAAATTCAACGGATTGCATGTGTTGCCAATGTCGCGTAACGCCAATTATTTCTGTGTCTCAGAGATACAACGACCAATGCAGGGTTTTGACCTAACATCGTACAAGGTGGATCTCGAAAACAGGTTGTGCGATTGTGGCAAATTTCAAGCACTTACCATGCGAGCATGTCATCGTTGCATGCTCCGCTGCTAGGATCGATTACAAGCAATACGTGGATCCTGCATACTGACTTCATTCAGTATTTAAGGTCTACGAAATGAAATTCCCACCAATCGACAACAAAACTGATTGGAATGTTGAGTAGACATGAACCACAATTTTACCTGACCCAATTATGCGAAGGGAAAAAGCAGGACGTCCAAGAGCCACAAGGATTCAGAATGACATGGACGACATGCGTCACCGCGAGCCTACCGAACAACCTAGGCTCTGCGAAAATTGTAGACTTTCAGGTCATTGAACGCTAAATTGTCATTCTCGAACATAAATCTATTGTTTAATTTTTATACTAAGTACCCATGTTTTAACATAAATATTAGTATGAAACTTCACTTTACTTCACTTCGATCAAACTTTTTACCACTACATAATTCACCTAAAGGGTTATAATTTTGAAATTAAATAATTAATTTAAACTTCTACATTTTCTTTAAAACAATATACAACTTACTACTTAAAATATTTGTTCAGTAAAATACAATTATAAAATGTTAGATAATTTACAAATTTCAAAAATTTAATTTTTAATATAACACTTTTTTCAAAACTGTTGTCATTTTTAAGAAAAATTACATATTACTTACATAATTTATAACCTAAACTTTACAACATTGTCGATTTAAACTGTAATCAAACCCTAAACTAAACTCGTCTGGTCACGGCAAGTTCAGTGCATTCAAAAACGTCGTTATAATTAGTCCCAAAACGCTGTTAAGTCAGAGGGAACTCAATTTGGGATTAGGTTAATTCCATAATTAGCAATTAAACCGGATATTAAAAAATTGATTTGAACTCACCGTATGTCTAAGAAGAGTTTGAGTAAAAAATAAGATATTTTGGAACTCGCAGTGATGATGCGGCGAATTCACCGTAAGAGTGCTAGTTCGGGAAATATAAGATTTTGGGAGGTAAATACAGCACATATTTGTATGTATCCGAAAATAGTCTGAATCGACTCGGGTAAAGTAGGTTTACACTAGACTGAAGAACATCAACTTATATCTGTTCAAAATAGCAGTTTAGTTTTGCTTTGAATTTGGAACACCATTTGTAAAAATAAAAAATAAGACCTGCAATCTGCCAATTATAACTGCTAACGTAAAAGTATGAAAACAATACTTTGTTGTACAAATAATCTCAAAAACTTCCATCAAATCTTCATCACTATGTGTATAAACAATCAAGTTTCAGTTCTGGGATGTCAGCATTACTTCACAGGGAACAACCAACCTATGTTTGTAGCAACTGCATTCGTAATGCATCTACTTCGAAGATGAAAAATCAATTATCACGAATCGTCATCGGGAACATCGAATACAGAAAAGAAAACAGATTCATCTTTCAAGCAGACAATGCTCGAAAACAGATTATATCTGTTTACTTGCAGAAGAACATCAACTTATATCTGTTCTGGCTACTTATTTTTTTGCTTCAATCCCCACGAGAGCCGCCGTTTCTTGCAGAAGCTTTCTTGCCGTACTTCTGTAAAAGAGAATAGAAAACAGATTCATCTTTCAAGCAGCCAATGCTCGAAACTACCCAATAGCAACAAGTAATTGATAAGCTGCAGTTACAAAAGCAGATTTCTTCTAATGAAGCTGACCTGCTTTCCAATGTTGAATGGGATATACTTGTATCTGATCATGTGTGCAATCTGACGCCGCATTGTAAGGACAAAGAGAACGATCCAATAACAAAGCAATATAGGCCAAAAGACGGGAACATCGAATACAGAAGAGAAAGTCATCAAAAATGCTATGCAGAAAGCCTTTGTCATGGAATACCTGCAAGCATTGAACAGAGGAAGTATTATATCTATTCTTAAATATGCATTCATTAAGCAATAAGCATATATCCATACAAATCTTAAGCAAGCAACAAGTGTCCTAATGGTTGAAGAAATGTTATCATGGGAAACAATGACATACTAAACTCGCCACCAGCTATGTTGCAAGTATGCATCCCCGACCCATTTCTAGCTATGAGATGGACAAAAGGTGTCGGACTCGGACATGGATACTTGAAGAAAATTATCACATTTCAGTTTCCACCGTCTGTATATAGGATATTAATCCTTTAAAGAAACTGTGAAATGCATGAGTAAGCGATTGATAATACAAGGTAATGGCTAAGGAAACTGAGGGATAACAGCAAAAGCTTTCAAGTTTCAAGCATATTCACCATTAACCGGACATCATACGTTTAAACATATCTTATCTTCTTTTTGCTAAATACAAAAGGGCAATTTCTCTGTCTAGAAAATCAGACAGTGTTAGAAGATAACATAAACTCCTTGTGTGACATATGAAGCATATATATATTCATTACAGAACAGAAACAGGAACAGAAACAGAAACAGAAGAAAAGTTTTGAATTACCAGAATTTAAACTCGGGTAGCCTTCGAATAAATGGCTTGAATTCATCGGACCCTTTTGTGGGCAGCAAAGGCTCATCTGAAACTTCAAGTTCAGGATCAACCAGAGGTGACAAAAATCCTATTAGCAAATTCAGCAGGTAAATCCCAAGGCCATAGGAAACTATGTAGAAGCCTTGAACATAATAAACCCGTAAACAGTGTATAGCCATTATAACAAGGCTCCCCATCCACCTATAAGCTGAATGAGGAGTAGTCTTATCCAGATAATACTGATACATCCTCCAAGCATCGTGCCCCCGTTGTGACAAAGCCGATGGACCTTCCCCTCCAATTCCTTCCATTCAATATTATTATTAGCTCCAATTCAAACCCTACGTCAGAATCCAATAATGTTAAAATTAGCAAAAGAAAAACCTGATCCGATGTTTGTTTACCAACAAAATGCATGAAAAAATCATGCCCAGAATCTGGAAACAGGGGGGAAAGTGAAAACAAAAGCCCCCATCAACTAAAAGGCAATGACTAACCCCGTCAGCAAAAACAACTAAGCTTTGAGAACCCGGATCCAGAAGAAGCAAAACCAAATCGTCGAAATAAAGGGAAAAAACAGAAATCCACAAGAATTAAGAACCAAAGCAATAGGAAATGCTTACATAGATAAAATATTTTGAAAGTATAAAAGAAGGCTGACCTGGAATGACTCGGGGGTAAATTCTGTGTGTTTTTGACAAGACGGGGAGAGGAAGAAGGAAGAAGAAGATCTGTTTGTAATTGTTTGAAGGTGGTTTTTTAATTCTCCATAAATATTTTTATTCTGTATAATACCGTTGAAGGGGGCGGCTTGAACCGGGTGGTAGAAAAAAACGAGCTGCACAAGGAAGGAATATGCCATTTATTGTTTGTGGAATATATTTGTAAATGTTATTGTTCACTTAAATCATTTTTACTGCTCCATGAAAAACTAATTTTCCGTTAATGAAATTTGATTTGAGTTGTTTAAGTTTAAGTTTAAATTTAATTGTAAACATTTATAATGGCATAGTAATAACTAGTTTTAATTTAAATGATTTTCTATAACTATATACATTATATATATATATTTATTATTATTTTTTCATGTGATATACATACATCAATGGTTAAGGGAACAATTGTTGTTCCTAAAGGTCACGGGTTCGAGCACCAACAACTGTAGCAAGGTGATTGAGCATGCATTGTCAAATTGTTGAGTGTAAATTTAGAACATATACTACTTGTAATCACTTTAACTTTTAAAAAAAAGAGACTCAACTCAAACTTGAAAATTGATTCACTAATTACTAAAAAAAATTTACTTATTCGATGTTCCATTTTACAACTCAAACTTTATTTGAATTTTTTTAGTCAAGTTGGGTTTCTAAAATTACGATTTGACTCAAATCGAGACGAGTTTTTCTCGTTGAGTCAAATTGGAAAAAATTAATTTCTTTCGAGTCAAGTTTTGATCCCCTTACATTAGTTGTATAAAAAAAATTGTCGAACCCTTCCTATTCTATAAAATTTAAATCTCTAATCATAAAACCCTAAATACTAAACTCTAAACCATACAACCTAAACTCCTACACTCTAAAACTTAAACCTTAATTTAAACTCTTAAAACCTACAATTGACAAGGCACAAACTTATGTATCAATATATATTTTTATATTATAATTTATAGTTTGTGGTTCATATTATAATGAATATATTTTTATAAAATATACATAATTAATTAAATATATTTTCATCTATTTTAACATGTTCATCGTTATCGTTCAAATGTATAGTACCTATTCATCAAACATGAAAGTAAATTGTTAATTTATGATTAAACAAGAATCACGTGATGATGGCACAAACAAAATATTAAAGAAAAAGAAAAACAAATCTCAATCGATGAATTTAGAAGAAAAAATGTAATAGAAAATAGCTAAATTGCAAGATTTTTCATATTCAAATTGATTTTTTTTCTATTACCGTACGAACATTAATATTGCATATAAATCATTATTATATATTATTTCAAATAAATACATTTAACCTTTTGAATGCTCAGGAGGGAGTTTAGATTAGCAAGTGGACATCATCTTTTATTCATTCCCTCTGAAATAAATAAATAAATAAAGCAACACATATTTGTAGAAAAGCCTAAAAGATTTAAATAAAATCCCCCAAAGCAATTAACATGGGATAATCAAGGTGAAATGAATCCTTTTGACATGGGTGCTTTGAGGAACAATCTTCCCCAAAAGTAATGATTTTTTTTTTCAATCTATTTTTTTAGTTTATATATATATTTGATTTGATGACCCGATTGAAACATAATTTCAACAGACAAGGGTTATCGATGTATTATTCCAAAAAGCCCCAATCTTTTACATGTATTTTAAATTCTCGCAATATCAAGAACACACGGATACTAAAAGAAGAAGAAACATTCAAAAATGAAAGAAACACAACAACATCATTTTACGTCTTAATCATGTTAAAGAGTTTTGTGTAGCACACATTGTTGTTTACCCTATATAAACATATAATCTATAATGTATTTAATTTTCTTTTAGAATTTTTAACATATCCATGTTCAAATATAAATGATTAAGAAAAAATAAAAACAAATGTTATTGGAATTTCTTTCTTCTTTGATACTCCCTCCGTCCCATAAAAAATGTCTCTTATTGACTTTTTGAAAGTCAAAATTTTTAAACTTTGATTATTATTATATTAAATATTTTAAATAATTAAATTTTATAAAATATATATTTGAAAACTACTCGATTAGAGGTTTTTAAAATATATTTTTTCATATTTTTATCAATGATACATTTTAAATAATTATGAGTCAAAGTTAAAAAAATTGACCCAAAAAAAATCAATAAGGGACAAAAATTGTGGGACGGAAGGAGTAATATCAAATATGTTTTTTATGCAAGTTATGATATTTATCCAATACTTAATAAATTCAAATATTCTATGAATAATTTAAAATTTAAATACGTTGTTAAGATTTGATGCAAATAACAGAAGAGATTATCTCAAATTTCATTTGTTTATTTCAACAACAACAAAAAATCCTGATTTGTAGGGTAGTCATAAGACACGAAACGTCGCCGTATATACACGGCTCCCTCCTCCCAAATCTAATCAGCCACATCCTTGTTGATCTGTAAAACCCCTTCATCTCAATCTTATCGCCACTTTAAACCCATCCAACGCCGATTAATCCTCAACAAACCCCACGAGAAACACTGAACCTAAACTCCCGCCAAAATTATGAAAGCTTTTTTATTATTTCAAAATTTCCTTTTCCTAAAACTGGTTTCTGTTTTCTAAAATTGATCGGCCATGGCTAGAGGCAAAGCTACAAGGAGAACTATAGAGTCTTATACACTCAGTCAAATCAATAAAACAATTAAAGGTTAGCCTAATGAACTAATAAGATGAGAGCGATAAGTTTTTTTTCTTTTCTTTTTTTGTGTTCCTAAAAGTTGTGGTGATTGATAGCTGGAGATTGCGTGTTGATGCGACCAGTAGAGCGATCGAAACCGCAATACGTTGCTAGAATTGAGCAGATCGATGCGGACGCACGTGGCGGAAACGTGAAGGTGCACGTGAGGTGGTATTATCGGCCGGAGGAATCGATCGGAGGCCGGAGACAGTTTCACGGTTCTAAGGAGGTTTTCTTGTCTGATCATCACGATGTGCAAAGCGTTGATACCATCGAAGCAAAGTGTACGGTTCATAGCTTCAAAAGCTATACCAAGCTTGATGCTGTTGGAAACGAAGACTATTTCTGTCGTTTCGAGTACAATTCCTGCACCGGTGCTTTTAATCCCGATCGCGTTGCGGTGTAAGTTCCTTTTTACTATGTTTTAACTTCTGAGTAAATTGATGTTCTTGAGTGACTTCATGTTCATATTTTAAGTTAATCTTGGAAATGGTTAAAATTTTATGCCTGGAACAATTGTAAGTTAATTGCTTAAATTTGTGCATTTTGAGTTCGGATTAATATCCTATACACTGACTGTGGAAACTTTTAGTAAGATATAGGTAGTTAGTTTTGGTATAGGGTTTAGGGGTTTATGTGTAGGGGTTAGAATTTAGGGGTAGTTGTTTCAATTTAAGATTTAGGGTTAGAATTTAAGGCTTAGTTTTTAGGGTAATATGGCGAGGATTTAAGTTTTAACCTATAAACCCTAAATTATAACTCTAAACCTTAAATTGAAACAACTATCCCTAAATTCTAACCCCTACACCTAAACCCCTATACCCTAAACTAACTCCATATACCCTAAAACGAAGTGCTTTGATCTATATTGTTATGGTTTCAAAGTACATGAAAAGATTTAGAAAATTTTCGTTATACCCATCAGACTCATATTCATTTGTAAACACCTGAAACACGCTACTTGGTTTTCAATTAATGGCAATGCTTGGATTGATTAAAATGTTAAAGGATGAACTGGGGTGTTAAAGTTTTACTTAATGTGGCAGCTATTGCAAATGTGAGATGCCTTACAATCCCGACGACCTAATGGTTCAGTGCGAAGGCTGCAGTGACTGGTAAGTTGTTCAAAATATGAGCCACTTATATTTGAATGCTGGTTCTTTATGTAGTACGGTGTAAAAACGGTTGCCATGTTCAGCATATGCTTTTGATTCAGGTTTCACCCTGCTTGTATAGAAATGACAGCAGAGGAGGCGAAAAGACTGGATCACTTCTTTTGTGAAACTTGTTCACCTCAAGCTCAGAACAAGTTGCACAACTCCCACGCCACTTCCAGAAACTCAGATACAAAGGTATTCTTTCTCCTTGTTCACCTCCTGAATCGAGAATAACTTAGGGTTTTATGATTACATGTTTACTAGATTATTCAATGAGTGTGTGTTTGCCATTTAACCAAAACATCGACATCGTGTTTCAGGTGGATACAAAACGACGGCGACGGAATTAGAAAAGGGTACATAAAGTATAAACCTAGTTTGTTTTTTAGCCAAGAGACTGGAGTGGTTCTCATTTTTAAACGATGGTTGAGTTGATACTGACTGATTGGCTGGTTTGAAGGGGTTGGGGTCAGTCAGTGGAACTCAACTATGCTTTGGTTGTCCCTGGTTTGTAAATTAAGGTTGTATCATAATATAATCAAAAAGTTTTTAGCTCTCGGGGGAAAAGGCAAGATTTCCGGAGTTTTGTCATTTGGTTTATAATCAAAACTTAGCAAAATGATTGACCTTATAATTATACCTCGAAAATCAAATTTCAAATCTTCACCAAATTACATAAGGATTTAACATGTGGAGACGAAAAATGATTTCTTTAAAAATTATAATTAAAATTCCTGAATTTCATGTCAAATGACACTATATTATCTTTTAATTTATAAATTTATTATAATCTAAACCAGATATTTATATCATTTCACCAAATGTACGACAAGATGGATCGCAGACAAATAAAAGGAAATCAAATTCGTCACACAATGCATTTCTACAATTTTAGGTGCAATGGCCAAGTTACACAAAGAAGCGGAGCGTAAAATAAATCTACATGCTTTTTCACCCCTTCTCCCCCTAAATTCCCTCGATAAGTAATAAAAAATGTCACGAATAAAAAATTCGAGTCAACGGATGATCACATGGTTTACTCATCAATGGCAGACAATGACACATTGGAATGGTTCACGACATGAACAAAATAAACAAAGAATGATCAAACCGATCGAATAAAGCCGGTTTTGCATCTTCAGTCCAAATGTCCAATGCATCTATATGATGTAAGCGTTCAAGGGCTTTTACCTTATATCGATGTATTAATGTTATATATCGGCTTTAACTTGTTTTTGCTCTCTTCCATACTATAACAACACCATAGAGGTCTGCTGAAGCCAACAAGTTCTCTCCGTGGTTCCAAGCTACTACTATAACCGGAAAACGATGACCCTGCAAACAACAATGATCTGAAGTGTTTATACATTAACGAAAAAGTTCCAAATGAGTTATCCTCAAGTACTCGAGAGAGTATAACCTGTAGCTTATTTACACATGTATGTTTCGGCCGAGTCAAGTCATAGAAGTAGACATTTGAATCCTCGCTCCCAGTAACTTTACCGCACAGAACACCATAATGTCAGTGATTATATATAACAATAATAGTCTTGCGTATTGTGATTCGAGAATGAGGTCAAACACTTGTAAGTGGCAAGTAAGTTACAGATACAAACCTATATATTCTCCCTTATCAAGGGAAAGCAGGGGGCAGAAGGATGCTCGAATACTGTGTATTCTTGGAGCCAATTTGAGCGAGCAACGTATGGTCAGATAACCTTGTACTTCCAAAGCAACACTGCGAACATACCAGCTATCAGTTATGTGACATAAAGACTAGATGTAGAAGGCATAGTGTTCTCAACAAACCTAAAGAATGAAAGACTTCCATCTTTAGTACATGTCAGCAACACGGGCCCTCCGGCCAGCAATGAGAAACTTCGATACTTTACGGTAGTGATCGGATATTTCTGCTTATTGCTACTTCTATAACGATGAGAACGGGATAATGCACCTGTGTGAGAGTCCATAGTTACAGAGTATACACATCCCTACATATGTCATATCATTAGAAACTTTCTGAAAGGACTATAATGAATTTCTTTGATTCTCCGATGACGACATGGACACATAGGTGAGATACCTGTGCATCGCCACAGAAAATGAGATGACCAGTATGATCATGGTCCATTGAGGTAACTTCATTGTCGAAGATGGATTTGGTAATAATCCTCCCAGTGCTGAAATTGAACACCTGGTGTACAGAAGAGAGGAAGGTACCAATTAAATGATGGGGTAAATTGAAGTGTATAGGTATATGAAGTTTTTCATGCAGTGAAGTGTGAAGAACAAGTGGCAGGATTTTAGATTCCTAATTTTTGAAAACGTAAATACGGAACTTAGAAAATTCAAACGCATCATGCACACCTATGTACGGAGTGCATGAAGATTAAAATATATGGAAGTACCCCACTGGCCATTCATTATAGCTTTTTGAGTAGGCAGAGGCTTTCTCACCTCAAGCTAAATACCAAAAATTCACAAAACAATTTACTAGTGAAAGTAATGCATTTTGCTAACATATCTAGAGTCTAAATTTGATGATTATAAACTCCACAATTTAACATACTACATCAAACACAGTAATTGCTCATTAAGTTTGACTTGAGATGATCAACATGTTATTTCTCACTTTGCTCAGGCACTGTAAACTAAGAGTAAGCAAAGACATGGAGGAGTTCTTACAGTGATCTCTCTATTTGCATTGCCAACTGAAAGAAAGTTGTTATTTACCTGTGGCCAAGAAAATAAGAGATTAAAAACATTTTAGCCAGCGGTTGAACCCAAATAAAACATATATACAATGCATATCCGCAATTTTTTTTCAAGATATAAACTAAAGTTACATAAGATAGAAAGATGGTGTTGCAGCCTCAATTAAAATTAAGATATACAAACCAAGCATTCTTGTTCACAAGTTGGAACAGAATTGGCTTCAAGATTATCGCAGATAACAAGAAAATGCAGAAAAAAATAACCATAAAAAGATTTTCATGGCCTGAACAGGATGTCTTATTAATGATGATGATATGTACTCACAGGATGAAAGCGAATACACAATTGTGGAGAGACTCCATAAATTACTCTAATGCAAAGGCCTTTTGATAACTCCCATACTCGCACTGTCTTATCCACCGATGATGACGCAATATACTGATTGTTTGATGAGAAGTCAAAATCTGATAATGCAGTGGCAGATTAGAAATATAGTTAGTAACCATTAGATTCAAATCATACTTATCAAAATGAAATTCAATCCTAGTTACCTATATCTAGAAATTTAATGTGAATAACAATAATGTATAGCATGTAAATTAGCATCCATTTTAGATTGAGATGAATACATTCATACCTAAAACTAATTGTTTAAAGATTTGGTTGAATGCATCATTCCAACAGCAAGCCATAGGACCTATCCTAGGTTACCATAATGATGAATGGAATGGTTCAAAGATGTCTAGAAACTTAATTAGACTAGCATCCATTTTATATCATGAGGAATATCCATAACTAAAAGGCTAAAACCTTGCTGACCCAGTTCAATTCCACAGTAACTCCAAAAAGAAATTAGAATAGACCAAGTAAACCAGGCACAGACTAGACCGTAATCTCATTAAATGGAACATATTAGCAGACAGCACAGATGCAAATACTTAAAGATATAAGAAAGACTACAGATATAATACCAGTAAATCCAACCTGTGACATCTTTTGAATGCCCATTTAATTGATGGATAACTGAAGGGGGGTCAGAGACAGTGCAAACTGTTAACGTCCCATCTGCAGCCCCATATGCAAGTAGATCAGAACTCATGTGCCCAAACTTCAAAACTGTTACTGCGTGTAAGATCAATCATATTGCTTCAGTTTCAAAAGATTGAAATTCAGTGCTCAAAATAGCATGAAAAAGGAGTTTAGATTGCATTATAGATTTATATAAAGGTACCAGCTGCTTTGCACTGATCAAAGACGCAGTGCATTCCCACAAAAGAATATGCAGGTTCAGCTCCTTGTCCATGTGGACGATCACTATCACTCATGCTTGAGCTGAAACTAGTTCTATGATTTGAAGCCAGTGTGCCACTTCTTAAATCCTGCAAGGAGGGAAAGGTATGCAGCTCTCTCATTTCTTTTGAAGGCCAATTTATAAGGTTCCAAGTCCTATAATAACTGAAACTTTGAAACATACAAGTTTAAGCCCTTGACATGCAGGGAGTGTGTTTTTAATGGATAAGAAAATTAAAGTCTTCTGTACTTTCATTTCATCATCAAGAACATGAATACATGATGAATGAGTCATCTTGAAAAGTGATCAAAACAATTATAAAATGAAAAGATATTCATTTGCTGAATTCAGACAGCAATGCACAATGCAAACTAAGAATACAACCGCATGCCCTACCTGATTGAGAACGAAAATTGTGTAACAAATATTTTGTACATACCTTGCTTGAGCTCCAGCTTTCCACCTCGAACAAATGCGAGAGTGGACTTGAACTTGACATCCATCGCCCACTGATGCATCAACCAGTAAATTACCCTGACGTCAGAATTGTATAAAACATAAAATTTAAAATATAACTCACAAAATTAGCAGTTGATTCTTCATATCATAAAACATCTTTAACCCTAGTCAGTACCATTCATTCAATCTAAGAAATGCAACTGCAGTTGGTACTTTCATAGCCAAATTTCGTGAAGCAAATAACAAATGTTTAAAAGAATGCTAGTGCTGGATAATTTAGATACCTGTTTCCAGGCGTGCTTGAGTGGCTTGGTAGTTGTGAACTTTCCCAGTTTCTTGGCCTATTAATGTAATTTCGATAAGCCACATAACCTTTTCCGTTACATCTCCAATCCTTCACATTAATAGAAGAATTAATATTAATTTCAAACAGAAACAAGAAAATAACAATTTTACTGATAATTTTTTCACAAAAAAAAAAACACATCCTCTTGCCGCTTTTGTGAATGAAATGAAAGCCGAGGAAAACCTAGAATGAAGTGAAAACGTGGGGAATTGGTGAAAGCAAAATGAAATCAGACAAGAGAACTTGTTTTACTTCGTGTTTAACAAAGAAACGAACTTAAAAGCTTCCATTTCAATACAAACAAATGGAACACTGAAACTAGCGTTACTAGTTATATAATTCCTCTAAAACTAGCTCAAAATCATGATATTCAACAAACCAAAATCCAGATCCGCAGCTAAAACCTACAAATAAACGCAGCCAAATTGAGAGGAAAGGGAATAAGAGCTTACAAGTCGGCGATGAACACCGGACTCGGCTTTGCGAGCGAGAAGAAATCGTCGAACACCGACGGAACCGGGATCGGAATCGGAAGTCGCCGGTTGAAGCAAGCAGCTGAAAATTTCCGGATCTTTCACATTCGCTTTCTTCACAGTGACTTTAACGGCATCCTTGACGGTACCGTTGGTATTACAACCGTTGTTAGTCTCGGTATCTGTGGCTCCGTCGTATATGGAGCAGTTGTTCATGCTTGTAACTTCCGCCATTGAATTACACTTGTAGCTGTCGCTACATCAAAGACCGTCCAGTACCTTTGGGTTTAAGCCGGAGACAAGGCGTTGATACATATATACTGAAAATCAATGGCGAAGACCTCTTGGCGCTTTGGGAATTGGGATGTGGACAATTGAAAATTAAGGCTTTGGAATTGGATCTCAAATCAAAATCAAAATGAAGCAGAGAAGAAAGAAGCACATTGATTTTTACAACTTTGCCCTTTATATACCCGCCCCCATTTAAGAACTACCGACTTTGGTTTCTCTTCGCTCTTTTTTAGGTTAAAATACACCATTTATCACTCAACTATCTTATCACTCTTATTTTGATCATTCAACTTTCAAATTTTTTAATTTACTAACTGAATTTTTGAAATTACTTCTATTTTGATCACTCTTGGAATATTTTATTATTACTTTCGGTTTTTTAATATTATTAAAAATAAAAATAATTTAAAATAAATAATAAAATTATATTTTATTATTATTAAATTAAAAAAAAATCACCACCATCGTTGACCACTGTTGGTCTCATAAAAATAAAATTGATACTCTTTTCGTTCCATTAATTTTTCCTTTTTGTGTTTTAAATTTATCTCGTTAAAATTATTTTATTGAAAAATTTAACAATTTTTGCAAATCATATTTTCTTTTCTACCTCTTTTTATATTCCTAATAAAAATAAAATTTAATTTTTAATGACAAAATTATCATTTTAATTATTTTGCATCACATATCTCATAAAAAATTCTCTTAAAACTATATAAAAAAAATTAACATGGACAAAATTTATGGGATAGGGTGAGTAATAGTCTTGTATTAATTTTATCATTCAATTTTGGTATCATAAAATATTTATGTTCGATTTTCTCATCAACTTTTGTTCTGTTGTTCCTACCTTCGATGTTATATGAAAAATGATCACATTTCATAACAATTGTCTGGCCATTAGATCAATCCATCAATATAATATCATTAAAATATTTGTATTCAAAGCTTATGCGATATAATATAAAAAAAAATATTTTTTGTTTATATGTATATGAAAAGATCGACGTTTACTTATGACCCGTTGTTTTGCTGTATATATATATATATCAAATTCAGATAACATAATCCGTTACTGTTACCGGTTTGTATGGAATTTTTTGAACTTAGAGATTTGCCTTACAAAGATAACCTCAGTCACTAAACAACAACTATTTTTATTTAAAAAGAAAAATAAATTAAATTAAAACTTTATTAAACAAAAGCTAGTGAATAAAACAAATCAGGAATCGGAAGGCAAAAAAGCAGTGTTGAAAGCTTTCCTCAACTCCCCTTACAGAGGGTGCATTTCCTAATGATCGACATGGTTTTTATTGGATTCTTTGATGCTTCAGTCAGTCGTCTTCGTCGTGGTCATGGATGAAGGCGAAGGAAAATGAATAGAACTTGTAACCGTCTCCCTCATAGAATTTGTTCTGGAATTCGACCCAATGAAGTCTCAGAGCATGTAAGAAAGCGCTCAGGGTTTCCATAATCAGCAACACACCGACGGTTGCAAAAATAAAGATAATGATGCCAACAACGAGGATGACCATATTGTCGTATCTGTAGTAAGCAAAGCCAACGGAGTTTAGCCCGGGCAAAGGAATAGAAGAAGAATGATCCACCAAATTCCAAATATATGGGAAATACGTACCCCCAAGCTAGGAGAAGAACCTTCTCATAGAACACAATTGACAACTGTGAGTGAGCAAGACTGAAAAAAGACAAGAACAAACATAATGAATTTGAAATTGGTGTTATTTCAGCCTAAGCATACATTTAAATTACCTGAGTGCCCATAATCGGAGGTATGAGGCTGTGTTTGAAACTGCACCAAGCACAAACTCTATGGTATGTATGAGTTGATGCACAAAGACTTCGCTGAACTCGAATTCCTCGTGACCGTGATTTGCCTCATCCGTTATTTGAACTGGTGCGTATGATTGGCCTCGATGCCTCTAAAGAAAAGCCACAAGATAATGAGTGATGTAAAGAGGATCAAAGCAATGCTTGAAACATGTTTTGGTACTAAACTGAGAAGCAGCAGAACACACGTTTTCATGTCGTCTCTTTAGAAGAAATGGCTTTGGTAATAGCATCCATGGTACGGAAACCAGGGCAAGTAATAATAGCACAAGCTGGAAAGAAAAGCGCAAGAATATCAACATTCCTCCAATGAACGGTATTAAACTAAAAAGCAAGAAAAATGATCATAACCTGAACTGTTTTTTGACCCTGAAAAAGCTGATTATCCCCCAATTCCTCAGTAGGGCTCAGGAACATGTATATCATTATGTGGTACAAATCAGCTTGTGAACCAGTGAACCATTTCAAAATGATAAGGAGTGATAGATAGCCAAATAGGCTGTTCAAAAATATCATCTGGGGAATAAATTGAAACCTGAGGAATGCATAAGCAAACCCAACCTCAGCCTCGGCCAGCAGTCAGCTAAAGACCTGGAATATCTAAGCAAAGCAAAGTTCTTGATTGGCATATCAAACTTACCAGATATTCAGACAATTACTAAAGAATGTTGCATTGCAATAACTCAAAATAATTCCGAGGTTCATCTGAGCCACCCCAAGAAGGATTGACATTTTCATCTTCAGAGAGTTCAGGAATGGCAGCTCAGTACGGGATCCATGCCATGCAGGATCCACCCCAAATGGGTACGTGTCACGCACCTTAGTCAAACCAATAGAATATGCATCCCTGCAAAAAGGCAGCCAAAAGGCTGTAAGGAAGGGATTATACTAAAGTATGAAGAGTATACAACATTGGTAACATCGCAACTGAAATACCGGCAAGACAGATCACGACAAGCATAAGCCGAGGGACCAAATAAATCAAGAGCTACAGAGAAGCACTCATTATAGATAAACCCGGCATAGATTGAGAAGAGTGACATCATCAGAATAACATAACGGCCGCCAAATGTCATTTCTGTTATATCTCCAAGCTTCTGCAGTTTCCAAGAAGTATAACTTAGTTTCCATCCATAGAGACAACAAACCAAGAAGGAATGCAGATAAAGATTACAACCACTGAAAACTTTGCAAGGAAACCCATCCAACCAAAACCACAAACATGACAAGGTCATATTTCCACAAAATCCATTACATGATATCATCATGGTATACATTAAGGTGATCCTTATTGAACTTTGCTGTTCACAAAAATAAACCGAAAATCTCTTTGTGATATAATCCAATGTCACACATTTATTTACAATGTTAGCAAAATTAAAACATTAGAGAATCTTATTCCTTCAACAGTTTAATCATCGATGAAACCAACAAAGAAGTAGCAAATAAAGAGAAAAGGGGAAAACAGTGGAAGAATAGATATGTCCTCAAATAGTTTTGCATACCAGCATAGAAACTGAAAAGTTGATTATATCATCACAATCTTACCTGACTAGAAAGTTTCTTTTCCCGGACAATCAGAATTAATGTTGCAAGTAACAAGCATATTCCATGCCCCCAATCACCAAACATGACAGCAAAAAGGAAAGGGAATGTAACAATAGTGTAAACACCAGGATTTGCTTCCTGATACTTTGCCACTCTGCAATTAAATGTGACAAAGAGCATTATATTTCTGTCTGTCACAGGAAAAATATGGTATGAACAGTGATGTATAACATACAGAGAAAATGCAGTAGAAAATAAGAATATGAATACATCAACATAACACAAAAATGAATACTGAACAATCTCTTCTTCGAATTCAATAGTAACCTAAAATAACTTTTCAGGATCTTTAAGAATGAATAAGGAATATTGCACCACGATTCTTCATTTTCTAACCCTATGCAGCTTGGCAGACAATAATTTATCAACCTAGCAATTGCAATTATCTCTCTCATTTTGGTTGTATTGTAGACCTCATCCCTTCAATTTTGCATTAAATTACAATTGAAAGGAACAGATAGAATGTGTACACCTAATTCCCGGGTCCAAATGAGGTTGACGCCTTTATTTAATTTGGACAGAATATGTTTAGAGATGCAGGTAAGTTCATCAATGTGCAGAAAATGCCTGAAATGCATGTGTATGTTACAAATTAGATATAACAATTAGGATAATACTCACACTCAGAATTCATTGCTATCACTTTTGCCAGATATTGCTTTTCTTCTTATTTAAGCAGAGCTGTATTAGTTGAAAGTGTTTTTGTGAACTTACCCATATGCATCAACAATTTCCTGAAAAGCAGCAGTAAATTTATTTGTGCGGAAGTAGGTAGGCGGTAACTCTCTTGTATGCAAGACCTGTAAAATGGCTCCAACTTGAGAGTTGGAGTCAAGTGAAGCCCGCTGCAATGCCTCCTGAATCTGAATAAAAAATGCTCAAAGTCATACACCATTAATCTACTAAATAAAAAGTTCTCTTTAAGGTTGTACAAACAAACCAAAATTCAAGAAAGATCATGATGAGACGAATTAAAATTTTTCAAACAAGGATAAATGGATATGTAAAGCACAAAGGACAGAAAATTAATACCTGTTTTGTGGCAAAAACAGGGCTCCATGCCTCACCCACAAGACATTTCTTTGTTACATCAAGACTCAGCATATTCAGAGTATGATGGATTAATTTCTCCTTCTTGACCTACAGGAGTGAAAGAAAATATAGTTTACTCACTGAACTTGATCCAAATGATGTAGAACACCAATTTATGACTGCAACAATGCATTAGCATCTCATGTGCAAGAGGAAAACATAAGCACATGTCACATGCAAAAGATGATCAACAAGTAATATAATTTAAATGTCAAACAGACCTTAAGGTTCCATTGCGCAAACTGGTCACCAATTGTCCGCACCAAATGGTCCTGGTGAAGCGATCCAGCATCTATGGTCGATTTTAGGTCCGAAATTTTTCCTGATACCTGAAATTTATAGTGACCGCAGAGATCAGTCAGGTAAAAATCACAAACAAAAAGCAGAAAGATTCAAGTTTTACAAAGGGGTGCATTAAAATAATTGCAACAAGGGGAGGGGGTGTTCCTCATCAAGAAGTAAAATTGAGGGAGTGGTCAGTGAAAAAAAAAGATATGCATGCATACTCGGACAATCTAATTAATAGAGAATTGGAAAGCCTGGAATGTCACACAAACAAACATATTATGTTAAGGAACAATGAAGAACCAGTCTACCAAACCATTGAGAAAAGCAAACAGAAAGGACAGATTGAAGAAAAAGAAATGATCCATACCTCAGAAATCATCTGAGCCTGTTTGCCACGGTCCTCATAAAAAGGATAACGATTAGCTCCAAAAGCATCACATATCTTCAGAATTTTGTTCTTTGCTCTTTCTCCGGAGTAGAAAACCATAAATACATTTTTCTCCATCTGCACATTGATATTCACGAATCAAAGACAAACTAAACTTGGTGCAAGATTAGACGAGGATCTTCTTCATAAGCCCATGCTTCAAAATGATACCAGCTAACAACAAACATAAGCATGATATCTATTTGTATTCTGTGATGCAAGTATTATGCAGTAAACACCACAATAAGATATCAAGTGTACGATAACTAATTAAGTTCCGGTCTCCCTTCTCAAAATATCAAAAGAATAGGAATAAAACTGGCAAAAACAATCACCTTCTCTCCAGAAACAGGATCAGTGACAGGTGCTTCTATAGGAACCTGCTTGAGGAACAAATTTCCCCTAGTTGCACGAAATAAAATCCTCTCAAATACCATGGACTTCCCCCTGGGAACAAGACCAGTAATAAACCCCAACTTCACTTGCTCCTGTAACAAAGGAGTTTCTATGGATTCTTCACCCATTTGACTTGATTCTATTTCCCTCCGCTGAGCTGTAGCACTTTGTTGGGCTGAAGGAAAAAAGTCACCAGCCTACACAGAAAAATAAATTATATTTGAAAGAGATACCAACCTGGCTGAAGAGAGAGTGTCAGTGACAGATTTTTTTATTTTTTTTTTGAAAAATGATTTACAGAGAAAAATTTTATATTTGAATTTAAGTCCACTAAAATATTTTTTTAGAAACAAGAACACAATATGATCTAAATACTGACTTAAGTCTTTATCTGATTGAACATGCAATAACAATGTCTTGGCTCCTATCCAATTGGAAACTCAAGTCTTTCAACTCCGAATATTTTATTCTTCTAAAAATGTGTAATCTTTCTCTGCAAGAATTAGCAACTGCGCCAGAAATACTTTATGTTACTGTCTCTCAAGATGCAAAAATATGCATGGGAACTAGTAAGACAACCATGGCCAGCTTAATTAGAGCAGCAAAAGAAAAGCCATACCTTCTTCAAAACAATCTTATACTCGACCAGCTCATTATAACTACGTTGCAATTTTTCACCATTTGCATTCATTTCAATCAGCTCTGCCTCAAGTTCTCCTAGTTTCACCTAATGTAAAAGAAGAAGAAGAAGAAGAAGAAGTTGAGTTCAAGATTCAAGAATAACATAAAGTAGAAACCATATCTTGGCAACAGATGATGTACCTCTAAGTCATCCACATCGATGTCAGTTTGTGCCACAGATTTTGCTGAAGGGGATAAGCCTGCTTTTAGCATTTGCTCCTTGAAAAAACGCAAAGTGCGTGCCATCTCTCCGCATTTTTTAATCTTCATGAGAAAGAGATGTTAAAAGACAAAGAAATAAAAGAAAAATCTCAAAATAATACTTCAAAAGTAAATTATGGCAATGAAAAAAGAAAAGAAAATACCTGACCAGCATAAGTTCGTTGAAATGGACTTTTCTCTGAATTTAACTGTAAGACATCACACACACACACCAAAACAAACAAACAAACAAACATCAGACTCAAATTTCCATTAATTGATCCATCAAATCAATGAAATCTTTAACAAAATAGCTGCTCATGCAATCTATAAAACAGAACTAGAAAAAGAAATATAATAATAGATGAAACCAAAACCCTAGCAGTCATCGAGAATAAACGAACCAAAACGAGATACCGATCCTTACTACTAACAATGCAGGGCACTTAATTCCATTCTAGGATTTTTTTTATATATAAACTACGATCAAGACTCAATAACAGAAATTCAAGTTCTATTACATTGTAGAAGAAAGTGAGATTACAAATTTCCGATAGAAATGCGGCATCGAATAGCAGCATTATTATTAACACAAGTGATCACCATTCACAAGTAAAAAAAAAGACAGTGTACGGACGTCTTTGAATTGGAGAAGGCCGAGGTCGCCGAGATAAGAGACGGTGAGGCGAGCGGACTCCATCGGAATGATGAGCTGAACCAATTGCATTGGCTCCGAACGGAACAGATCCATCGGGGGACAGCATCCACCACGAGAGTCTCCCATTGGCTCCCTACGGTTAAGATTCTGTAAACTTTCCGGTGACGAGAAAGCACGCAGGGATCGATAAAAGGAGTGTTCAATCTCCTTTGTTTTGGTTTGGTTTTGGGAGTTCAACGAATCAGCAGCGATTGTGCGTAGTGAAAAAAACAGAAACGCTGTGTCATGGAGGATGAGAGAAACGAAACTGAGAGCGAGCGAGAGAGCGAACGGTTAGATTGTTAAGATTTTATTTTATTTTTTTATTTCTCGTTTCCTTGTTTGTTTGTTTTTTTTTCTTTCAATTCTTATATTTATCTTAAGTACATTTATCTCAACTAGGCCATTTGACAAATACTTAATGGGTTTCGACCCGAGCTGATTATATAAGATCGGATTTTTTAAAGAACATTTTAAGTTTGGTTTGAGTATAATTTTTTTAGAATAAAGCTGGATTGAGTATGAGTTTAAGGTGAAAATATCTTATCCGACCCTAAATATTAGTTTAATTTTATTTTAATAATTAGGTATAATTGCTATAATACCCCCTATTTATATATATTTCAATTATCACCATATTTTATCTAATAAAATTGGAATAATTATTATAGTGCTCCCTCTTTATTTTTATTTTTTCTATTAACTCCCTATTTTATCGAATAATAATGAAAATTGATATTTTTTATTTATGTCGGGTCAGGTCAGATTGAGTTCGGATTTTTACTCTAAAATTCATGTTCGGGTCGAGTGGACCATCATAAAATGTCGGGTCGAGTTTAGGTGGAGATGTTAAATTTTCGGTTCGGATGCGGATTGGCCAAAAACCCTACACAACCCGACCCATGGTCATCCTTAATCTCAACAAAATTTTAATATATATATATATATATATATATATATGATTATGACTTGAAATTTACAATATATAGATTATAGAGTATATTTTGAGTAAGATAATCTAATTTATTTAATATATTGATGATGCACAATTCAAAATTTATATATATATATATATATATATATATATATATATATATATTGATGTATTTCTTATGTTTTGTACATATTAGTTCGAGCAAAGAAAATAAATAAATATTATTTATTTGATTTTTTATTTAAGGTTCTACCTTCAAGTTTAGATTTGTACTAATTATTTTTCGTATTATCACAAACTGTAAACTCATAGAACAATTAAAAAAATTCCACCTACTAACTCCTACAATCTACCTATATGTAAGTGTTCATAAAATATTTTAATTCTTTATATTATCATTAATATACGACATTATTTGAATAATCATATACTTTAACCAAAACAATATGATATCAAACCAATACATTCAAAATATTAATTGAATCAAAGCCAAATCAAAATCAGTGAAAACAAATTCAAAACTAACCCGAATACTATAACTTAAATCGATTTTTAAATTTCTCAATTTTTTCTCCAAAATAAATTCTCATTTCAACCTAAAAAAAACTAAGGGAATTTCATCATTTTGTTAAGGCTTAAAGTAAAAAAAAATCCCTAAGTACTTGCTTTAGTTCTCTAAATTACCTTTTATCAAAATAAATTCTGAAACTATTATATGTAATCACTTTAATTTCTACTGTTTTTTGTTAGAAAAATTTTGTTCGGTCAATGAAACGGACTTGACAAAAAAAATGTGTAGTTTAAATATTTATCTTAACAAAAAAAACAAAGTATATGTATCTAAAATGATTATATATAATAAATTAGGGACTTGTTTTAACCAGAAAAATAGTTTAAATACTTAAAAAAAGAGAGAGATAATTTAGAAAGCAGTTTTTAGTAAAATTATAACTTGAAGGATTAAATTGTAAATAAAAATTTAATTTTAAGGACTTAATTATTAAAATATATATATATAAAGAGGGGGTATTATTATAAATATACTTAAAATTTTAGGGGAATTACACAATTAGACCCAGATTGGATATTTTTTACCATAAATCCAAACTTGACCCGACCAACCCTAGTTTACCCTTAATAAAAACCCAACCCGACCCGGTTGAAACTTGACCGGATTGGGTAAAATGCCTATCCCTACTTATGATCACTACTTCTTTTGACTACATATAAGCACCTTGTAATCAAAACATATTAAACTCGAATCTTTAAGGATGAATATCATCTTTTCTTTCTACTAAGACCACCTGATTTCTATGGATGTGATTTCTTGAGAAATATTTGGAAGCGAACTTTAAAGTTAATTAAGATTAAGACCAGTAATAATTCTCCCCCATAATGGAGTTTCGAACAGGTTAGGGGTGGGGTAGTTTCCCCATACGGGAAAGGTAGGGGTGGCAGTGTACTGTAATAAGTTTAAGATAGGTGCATAGGCGTCCAAGCCAAATTTTGGTTTTAAGGTATGCAAGTCTCTGTCTACTTGTAATGTTTATGTTTGTTAAATCAATAAAGTATGGGCACTCTTTTTCCCCTTTGGTTTTTGATATACGATTAAAGGAGGTTTTTAACGAGGCCCCGACTATTAAAAAAAACTCTTTCATAAACCTAGTTTGGAGAGAAATAAATGCAAGGTTGTTTCGAGTCAATCATTTAGCAGAGGATCAAATTGTATATAGTTCTAAAAAAATAGTTTCAACTAAGATTGAGGGGTAAGAATATTAACAGTAGAGGTAAAGGTTAATAAAAGACTTTGTATGCTGATTGCAGGCCTCCTGCTTTCTTGGGCAAGTAATACACAACATATATCCCTAAAAAATGTTATAAAAAGTTCAAATTAATCATGGAAAAGATAACATTTTACAAATCTTTTCTGTACAAAACAATTGAAAGTTTTTAAACAAAGCAACTTGTACCTGCAATTTTTTTATGAATAACTTCATTTCTTTTTCTTTTTCAAAAATCGTTTGAACCTTGAATCTCTTGATTATTTGTACAGCTTCTCATTGAAATAGAGAATGAACATGATATACTATAAAACAGTTGCACGGATAAATTAAAGAAAGAATTGTACCCGAAAATAGGAAACAGGTGATCCCAAGCCTGCAAAAAAGGATGAGAGGAAGAAAATGGAGTCAATTTCATGATCCACGGTGATTCTTTTATTGATGAGAGCAGAATTCGAGAATGAATCTTATACTTGGACTCCGAGGTGAATAATGAAAATGGATGCCGGGTATGCATCCAACAAATATATGTTCAATTTTCTTAAGGTCTTTTTTTCATATATTGAAGAATCATACTTTCATCCTCATATCTGAATGATGTCGGACACAAATACTTGTAACAAATAATTTTCCTAAGAGATACTCTATTTGTATTAGATCCGAGAGTAAAAGACGAGTGTGGGATAGTTTGCATGACACTCATCAGAACAAGAAAGCAAACAAGATTTAAATACTGCAAAATGAAAAATATAAACATTTCTAGACATGTAAGCATAAGTGCAAAAAAAGGGCAAAGAAAGAGTATGGCTCATAAAATAACTTACAACATAAATCCCGGGGAGAAGAGTGCAGTAGTTGGTATTCAAAATATACTTTACAGCAGATAGGAACGGGCATCTCCATTCCCAAGGGACTTGAGCTCTTTTTCCTTCATCTCTTGCATTCGAGCCTGAAAAGTATAAAGACTTTTAAGTTTGCAGTCGTATGCAATTGGCCATTGGAATAACCACACAGAAAATGATAATCCAAGAGAACTTTTTTTTTCTGCCATCGGTGAATCAATCCACAGGCGCATTAACCCTATCAAGGTTCCCGAACTTAATTTTTCAAGATGTATCAAGGTTCACATTCTCACTTTCAGAAATCTAAAGTAAACTCAAATGTGATGTTGGTCGCTGGATATTAGTGTGTCTGACACAGGTATGTTTATTTCTTTTTTCTTCCTTCCTTTCATATGGAGAATCCTTGGAGGATCATAACCCTATACTTTGTCTAGATATACATTGGACATGGAAAATTCAAGAAAAATAAAAGGTAGTGAAAAGTTCGCAGAGGAACAAACCTTCAGGCGAACAACCAAAGGTTCTTCCTTAGGTCTTTCATTAGCTGGTTTTGATGACAATTCTGAAGCCTGTCTCTCTTTCAGGATATTGTTGCTCTCAGTGTTGTTTGCTTTTGGAACTTCTACACTGCCTGTACCATTACTACGCTGCTCATCCATATTACTGTCGAGTGTAGCAGCTCCTTCTTTCTTCAACTTAGCAACAAGCACCCACATGTTAGCTAAATCATTCTCCAGAGCTTCCTCCCTCTTCTTTGCTTCTTCAACCTTTTTCCGGTAATCATCTTCTATCAATTCCTTCTCAGCCAGAGCAGCTTTAAGAGTTGCCTCCTGTTGTTTCCTAGCCTGTAGCTCCATCTTTAGATCATGTGGATCAAGATTCCAGAACTCAAAGTCATCACTAGCCGCTCCAGAAAAGTCATAAGAGCGGCCAGAGAGCTGCCCCATATTCCCAGGTCTCATGCTGGCATTATACTTCCGGTTGACACCATGTAAAACTGGATTAGCAAAACTTTGAGAGTGTGCCAACTCTCGAGCAGCCAATAATTCCTTCTCTTGTTTTGCATTTTGCATTGAGAGCTTAGTCACCTCAGCAGCCAAACTCTTTAACTCAACAGCAGCAGCAGATGCCAATTCTTTAGCATAAGAAGCTTCCTCGGCAAGTTTTTGATTTTGGACATGCAACCCACTGTTCTCCTCCGAAAGCTGCACCTGTTCTACTTTCAGTTTTTCATTCTCAATCTCCTGCAGGGATAAACACAAGTTTGATGTTAGAACAGTACGAAGGCACACTAATGAATGATTTTAGTATAGCAAATCTAGATGGATTAATATCCTATACACTGGCGGCCACAAGCGCCTTAGTTTTAGGGTATAGGGAGTTAGTTTAGGGTATAGGATTTATGGGTTTAGGTGTAGGGGTTTATAATTTAGGGATAGTCGTTTCAATTTAAGGTTTATGATTATAATTTAGGGTTTAGTTTTTAGGGTAATATAGTGAGGATTTAGGTTTTAACATGTAAACCCTAAATTATAACCTAAACCTTAAATTAAAACAACTATCCCTAAATTCTTACTCCCTACACCTAAACCCCTAAATCATATACCCTAAACTAACTCCATATACCCTAAAACTAAGGCGCTTGTGGAAACTGAAAGTTTCCACTGCCTATGTATAGAATATTTATCCAATCTAGATACCTCCCCAAGATTTATGAAATATCTAAGAGAAATTATTGAGTGATGTTACCCCACAACTGTTTAGGATTGTTTTTTTCTGATCTTATATTTAAGTTAAGCCTCTTCACTTACTACCAACTGGTTTTAGATTAGAAGCTTGCTATAGTACCAGAGTCCAGGTTTTTTTATGTACATTTCCTACCTAACCCCATGTAAGACAATCCCCATTGAGGTGTCCATGTCTAAGCCCCATGAACTACACTGGTATTACGAGGAACTTCCATACCAGAAATGCTACTGAGTTATGGGAAAGAAGTAGAAGCAACACTCAAAAAAGAGAATTGCATGTCATCTACACAAAGATATCAAAAGATGTCACGAAACTTAAAATGCAAGCTATCACCATCATGCTTTGAATTGTGAACAAATTTCCTAAGGTGTAAGAAACAAAACAGATAAGCAATTGGTTCCCACATGATAAAAATGTTTTTTTGGCTCCTATCATGTAGGTGAGTTTAGGTGGAGGCATGGTCATGAAATTTCATTGAAATCGATTATAAAAATAAGACAAACTACAATATGCAGATAAACCACTTGAAAACCAAAATTCAAGACAACAGACAGCTACAGCCATTAAGATTTGGACAATCACAGCCATAAGTAAATTACCTGAGACTGAACCTTTTTTCTTAACTCATCAACGTATTCTTCAGATATTCCTTGTTTGGATGACAATGATATTTTGTCACCGGAGAGAGATGCCAGCTGCTCCAGGAGATTCACCTTCCCTTGCAATTCCTCGATCTCAGAACACTGCCAAGAACACCAAAAAATAAGCCAAAAATAGTTCCACAATTGTTAATGGAGTAACTACCATCAGGTTGATAAAGAAGCCAAATGCGCATAAAGGACCAAATGCAACAACAACAAAAATTATATTAGGGCATAATAAACCGTTTTATTTAATGGAGAAAACTAGACATCAAGCACAAGGCTCTGACCTTGTTTTGCAGTTGTTCTTGGAGGATACGATTATCAGCTGATTTTATCTGTATCAAGGAGATGAATAAAATTCATTACACAATGAATGTAAAGAACCCTGTCTATCAATGCCACACAACTACTAGAAAAAAGATTGAGTACTTAAAATTGTCACTGTTTAACAAGCCTTAATCAATGGCAAAATAATGCACATGAAATGTTCAACTCCATGAATCAGGAGAATGGAACAGCGCTAACCTCTAGCTCAAAACTCTTCTCATTACACTCGGTCATAAATTTCATAAGTTTCTGTTGCAACAAGAAACCGTTCAGAATTAGATAGACGAAAGCCAATGGAAATGAAATCCTCATCAATAATTTACCATGATATTAAAAAAGTATAAACAACATTGCCATAAACAGGTAACAAAACTACCTGCTGCATATCCATAAATGATGCTTTAGAAATTGAAGCTTCGCTCTCAGTTATGCGTTGCTCTAAAACACTCATTTGCCTCTTCTTTTCTTGAATCTCTCTTTCCAAATTCTGAATCTGCATTAGAAAAAGCTAATTAGAACCTTTATAAAAACTAAGCAAAGTTTACAGTTGAGTAGATAGATCCTGGCAATACAAGAACTCAAAGTTTAGTCCAGATTGCATTGTCTTAAGTCTTATTAACCTCACAGATACTAGGATAATATAAAAATTTATAAATAGATTGAAGAATAAGTAATAATTATAGATCAGTTCAGCCTTTCGTCTTTGCCAAAGAAAAGTAAGTTACCTCAGGAATACCAACAAACCCCCCAATTCTTCCTACCATTACGAATATCCATCAGTAGTATTGCGACTTAATTAAAATGTGCTAAAGATGTAAGACAGGAAAACAATACCTGGGTTTTTGAGCTGTCAGGATCATTTACAGACTGATCAACAAGGCGTTTCAGGGTACTAGTGCTAAATGCAATCTCTCCAGCAAGCATCTTAACTTGCTCGACAAGAAGGTCCATCTGATCTGATGTCATCCGGCCCTATAACCCCAGAAGTCTTAGCTTTTATCAGTACAATACCGATAGCAAATCAAGAAAACTAAAGCAATAATGGAGGATGATATGCTACTGTAATATGAATTCAAAATTATCTAGCACACAAATCCTGTGTATTGGTGGCAGGGGTTGTAAATTTTCATCTGCAAATAGCTAAGAGAGTAAAACTTCTCTCTGCTCCATGAAAGGAAAGGTGCAGAGACTTAATACTATAGCATCATTCATATAAAAAAAAAAGACAACAAAATCAAAAGATGGAGGGGTCTGAAATTGCAGCCCTAATTATGAGGGTCTAAGACCATCAAACTGTCAATAGAAAGAGAGAAATTCAATAAAAGAAATGGAAAAAGGTTGAAGTATGAAAAAAGCAGAACATACTGCTGGCAGTTTACGCCCAGTAATAAATTCACCCGCTTGAGTTGACTCTGTGAAAGTACAGCTAGATGGTGAGAAGTCATCATTCCTCCTGCTTAAGGATCTTCTGTGTTTGAACTCATAGCATGGATCTGTAATCAAAGATGGAGAATCTTTTTGGTTCTCATCATCTGTGAGCAAGGCATCACCTACTCGTAGGTCCAGTTTCTGATGAAGGAAAAGTGGCAAAAAAATTAAAATCATAATATGTTATTAAACTGAAAAACAAGACCTACAAAAAATTCACATGACTACATGATACAATCCAGAAAAAGAAAAGCAGACAAGTATAGCAAAACTCAGTAGCAGATATATATGATATACAGATACAGATGCATGGCTCAGGTATCAACACTGAAAAGAATTCACGGGTAGAACATATTTTGTTACATCTTTTATGTCATTTGAATAAGAAGGGGTACTTGGCTTTGCTGTATAAAAGAAACAAGTACTTTCACCGAGTCAACTCAAGCGGTGACCTATTTATCAAAAGAACTTACATCCTCCTCACCAACAGATTGACTCCTTTGATGACTAGGTAAATCACCCAAACCTCCAGGGATCGTACT
Organism: Hibiscus trionum; assembly: GCA_030270665.1. NCBI lineage: Eukaryota > Viridiplantae > Streptophyta > Magnoliopsida > Malvales > Malvaceae > Hibiscus > Hibiscus trionum. The sequence continues at coordinate 6,847,933 of BSYR01000044.1, forward strand.
TTTAGTAGAAACAAGAATAAGCTTGGTAAGCCTTTGGATTCTGCTCATCAAAGCAGCTTTGGCTTCCTCTTCTTCCTCTAATCTTGATTGCATTTTCACCTGACCCTCCTCCAACTGTCCCACAAACAACATAATATAGCGTGAAGAATGCAGTAAATTGTTATAACTTATGACATCAATAAAACAATATGACTGCAGAAAGGAAATTGACAAACCTGTTGCCTTAAGCTCAAAAGTTCTTCATGATTAACACCAACAACCATTCCCTTCCTGAGATGATCAAGTTCTTCTTTGAGGACAGAAATTTCTCTTTGATACTTCTTGATCAATGATTTTTCATCAATAATCTGAAATGAAGTTTAGTTTTGAAAGCACATAAGATTCAGCCTTAAGTGCATCTCTCTACTACTAGCTGATATAAAAATGCAGAGGCTATAGAAACCTTATTTTGTGAGGCATAGATTTCCACTCGCTTAGCCCTGCTAGCAAACTTCAGGGTATTATGAGTTTCCTCCATATTGCTAGATGCAGGTGTGACTGTACAAATGAGCTGTAAAAAAATCACATATTGATAAAGGATGCATCACTGCAGACAGATTACATAATAAGATTAGAGAAAAAATTGAAAGACAGAAAATTATGATTTTATATTGGAGGAAGATAAAACCAATGAACCTATAAGAATTAGCAAATAAAAAGCCCAGTTACAAATAAGATAAACTGATCAACTTACCGAAACAAGTCCATGCCCACTTAGAGAAGATTGCAAAAGGCGGGTAAGCTTGGAGTCACGATATGGAATATGGCAAACTTTTCCTTCACTTAACTTTCCTATTACCTTCACAATGAAACCAGACATCAAAATTCAAAACTATAGAACTAAAATAATAGTCAAGATGCCGGCTAACAAAACCAAGTCAGATGAATGACTTATGACTGTTGGAGGAAATATATTTGTCAAGATTCAATTCATTTTCACCACCAACTTAATAGAGGCTATAATCCTGCAGAGTAGATGAAGGCACACACGCAATGCATTGTATGTTCTGGCCTCTTAATAACAAGGGGAAAGAAATGAACATTCATCCATAAAAATGTTTATACAAATCACTTACAGTTCCAAGAGTCAGAAGACTTTTGTTTATGAAGGATCCTTCCTTTCTCCTTATTCCAGTTGTATCAGTTTTTGAACTCTCAGATCCAGCTAAATCAATCAAATTCTGGATAATGGAACAAAGAAATTAACAAGTCAAGCAATATATTAAAGAGAAATATTCGTTCTTGAAAAATGAAAGATCAATTAAATCATACAAGTTGAGAGAAGACCACTCCATCATATTCATCACCACGAGCACTACTCTCAATATTCTGCAAACCCATAACCAAATAGAAAAGAAAGGAGACATACAACATAAGTATCCATTTTTGTTTCAGAACAATTAAAAAACACACTCAAAAAACCTCTGAGATAACCTAAACAGCGACTGGAACAAATTTAAAGGTTACCCAAAACTTTTTGAGGGAAATGAGAAAGTTCATATGTCAAGAATGTTTACCAATGTGAATATAGTGTGACTTCGACTGCTAAAGAGATTGAAGTTATTTGAACCAACGTGACGATGCTCTGTCCACCAAGAACAAATTCAAACTTAAAAATAGAAAAATTCTACAAACAGATTATCCATATAGAAGGTGGAAAGAAAAGATATTTAGGAAAAGGCATGAAAACAGAAAAAGTAACCCAGAAAGCACCTTCCCCTGCAGCAATAAAAGAAAGGGCGTGCCCAGGAGACAAAACCACTTCTTCCTTTATACCCTCAATGTAAGTTCCCTGAAAGATAATGCTAAGATAAGCAAAAGTATGAAACTAACCCTTAATTGCTAGTCATTCCATCAGAAAATTTATTAATCATTTCAGATAACCTCAGCACAAAGCCACTGAGAAAGAAAATAGTGTTCATAATAAAGATTTATAGATTGATATTGGACATTAAGAATGTGAGTCCTTGTGTAGACATGACTTCTTGAGAGAATGAAACCAAGGCCATCAACAAAAATAAACACAATGCAAAATTTTGAATAAGTTGAGCAAAAGACCTGGGCATCTTCTCTAACGCGCAAATTTTGACCGGTTGGATCAAGTAAGTCATTTATCACCTGATGTAACAAGCAAAATAACAAGACCATATAAAAGGAAATTCTAACTTAAAAGAAACTGAAGGCCAAAAAAAATTAACCACAAGTTATGACTAACAATTGAACAAAACTACTCTTAACAAACATCGTAGATTACAGTAGAAATGTAAAACCTGAAACGAAAGAATTCAAACCTCAAGGGCCATGTTGAAATTTAATCATAAAATTGAAACTTGAAAGTACAACTCACCTCATTGTAGATTTCAATATATGACACACGAAGTAAGAATTCCCGTCCTGGAGTCTGGGTTATGAGAAAAGTCAGTCATTCAAAGTTTACATATACAAATTGAGAAAACAATCTAAAGCAAGAAAACCATGGACCGACACGCAAACATGTTTGTAGTATAACCACTATTTTCTGATAAATCAATGCACCAATTTTTCAACACCAATAAATGGAAGTTAATGGCAAAAGGGTTTCTAAGTAATTGTATATGGAACCAGTAAATGCAATTGCTACTGCACAAAATGAAGCGCAAATAAACCTTAAGATTGCATTGAAACATTTAAAAAAAACAAGCAAAGAAATGAATCTGGCACTTAAAGAACATTTGTTAATCAAGTGCTAAAGGTAACTTATGTTAAGCAATGTTGTCCCAATTGACATACTTCAAAACAAGCTACTATATGTTCTGTAACTGATGAATTAAAATTTGAGAAGAAAACTAGGGGATTGTATCAAAACGGAGGCAACAAAATTCAAGTCAAATAGGTACATATGTAGGTTAAAGAAACAACACATGCTGAACAGGAATGGAAAACTGACAGTCATCTGTCAGTTTCTGTATTTAGGCCCTGATAAATTATGGCAGAACACTTACATCTTGGATGCTGCTGAATACATCCTTTATTGCTAATGGTATGATACCGGGGGCATTTTGATCTCCCTGTGGATATTAAAAAAAGAAACAAAAAAGTCAAAAGTAAGATGTGTGGAATTTTCTTTATTAATTAGACACATAACACTCATGTTAAATAACAGATGGAAAATTTATCAAAAAAAATAACAGATGGAAAACTATTGATAAATATCAGGATGTTAATATTAATTGGACTAAGTAGTAATATGATTAAAAATTTGTCAATAAGAGGACAAATGAATATACAGTTTTAAGGCAACAGAACATCCCCAGATAGAAATAAACTAGAAAAATTAAATTTAACTAAAACACAGATACACAATTCTTTTTTCTTCAGCCATTTCCAGAGTATATAAGATATTTAGAGAGTATGATATAAGAAGTAAATATATACATGACTAGGTTTCACCACTACTTATATACAAGTAAATATGTCCTAATCGATGAACATTCTTTGGAAACAGTACCCATGTTATATATGTGAAAACTAACTTTCAGAACAGATAAATTAGCACAATTTAGGAGTTGAGATTAAAGTTCGGAAGTTACCAAGTTCATGCAGAATAACTTCAAATATAAATGCAAAATGATACAAGAATTCGACTGATAAATGATTCAAGAAACATAAATGCAATGCCTTATGCCAAAAAGAGCATTTACAGTGTGTAATACCGGTACTTATTTTACTTGAATATTTGTTACCATTTATGGAGGAAACCACACAGTTGTGAATTTAAGTAGTTCCTCCCCAATTGCCATATAAGAAAGTTTCATCCCAAAGCAACATAAAACTAGCAAAATTGCTATTAATAAGAAACAGAATTGACATGCAACAAGATTCAAAGAATTCATATCATAAGTAAGATAGGATAAGCAGTAGAAAAAAAAGTTTGATTTGAGGCAATTAGACTTACATGCATAGTGTGTGTCTTCCCACTACTAGTAACTCCGTAAGCAAAAACAGTTCCTATAATTCCAGAAAGTTAATATTAGTTTCAATCAATTACTACAAAATAATATTTCAGAATTGAAACAAAGCAACATGTTTGATCAACATTACAATAAACGACTTCAGATAGATTAATCTTTAGATACCTTTAGTTAAGATTTAATTAGCAATCAACTGAAAGAAATCAATACACATTCCAAACATTCAATTGTCATACCATTAACACCTTCCATTGCAGCCTTCACTACAGGTCTAGCAGCTACCTCATAAACCTCTTGAGAAGTTGCATGATATCCAAAAACTTTGTCTGTAAAAGCAAATCAAATCAATTCCATACAAAATCCACATTCATTCCACTCTCCGGGCTTAAAAATCACTTTAACTAAAAATTAGTAAACCCAACAGAACATTATATTTCTTCATTCAATTACACTACTTCGCAAATGGATAGATTCAACAATTCCAGAAATTGACAACAAAAACATATCAGAAATAAATTCTTACTTTTAAAGTCAAAACAAATTAGGCACTTACCAAAAGCGTAAGCTGTAGCTGGATTATACTCATTTCTTACAATCTTATCATCATCCGCATACCATACGATCTCATCCCCTCTCAGAAATTCCCTTTCACTATAGCCAGATAAAAAAAAGTAATAGAACAGATCACATGAATTGCATTATCTGAAAATAGAACTCCGAAAAAAAATCCTCTTTTGAGGTCTAATATGGTACACTCAGATCTACAACATACTTCAATGGCCGAAACCGAATCGTAACTGAAATACTATCCCCCGACGGCGTATCCAACGGCTCGCCGATCATCTCATCCGACGGGTAAGCAACCGGCGAGCGAGCATTGAAACTTTGTGAACCGTAGTGCACCGAATCAGACATGGATCGAGAACCGTATTCACTTCCCGAGTTGAAATACGAAGTCGCCGAAGAGAAGCTCATTTGCTGCGTTACTTTGTTGCTCAAAAATGAAGAAGTCGAAGAAGTGGATGAGAAACTCGAAGATTTCCGATACGATAACGGCGAGCTGCTTCTCGTTCGGTAAGAAGAAGAAGAATCCATAAAAGAGAGAGAGAGAGAATGCGTGTGTGACTCACTGAGTCAGTGACTCAGTAAAGACAATACATACGAATAAGAAGAAGGAAAGAAAAGGCGTGGCAGTAGGCTCAGATGGGTTGACATGCAGAAGATTGAAAAGCATTTTTGAACATATATATATATTTAAACTTGCAATGAGAGCAGGCAGCTATGGAATTGGAAATTAGAATAAAAGTTAGAAAACAGAGAGAAAAATAAATAAATTGTTTCGTCTTCTTTAAGACAAAGGGGAGTTGCAGAGAGATAAAAGAAAATGATTTTTTTTAAAATAATGGAAGTTGAAAACTTGAAATTGAAATGGAGGAAGGAAGGAAGGAAGGAGTCCAAAGGGTTGGTGGGAGAAAAATTGAAAGACGATGGATTTTAAAAATAAAAATGATTTTTTTACAGTGGAGAATGGAGTGACGTGGGAGTTGGCGGTGGTTTAAAAGTTAAACTGGGTTTCGAAATAGAGGGAGTTTTCAGTTTCGGAAAAACATGGAGTAATTAAAAATTGAGCGCCAATTACTGGCGCATTTCCAGAAAGAAGACAAAGCTAATGTTAGGAAAATCATTAGGATTTTTGCTAAATAATAAATATGTATCCATTGATTTTTTCAAGTGTTAGCTTTATTATACAATGACCATATATGAAAAAAAAAGTTGAAAACTCATCTAAAAGACTTGAACGAAAAATAGACACGAATAAATTTGACTGCATCGACAAACGAACCACAAAAGGGGATTAAGCTACTAAAAGACCATTAAGAACTGTAAATTAGAGCCGAGCGTCGTGAGAAACTATCCACGAGCGCAAACCGCGTATCCAAACTCAATCAGATGGTCCAAAGCAAGGAAAAGCAACATGATTACAAATAAGCGTCATCTTGATCAGTCGTAGCATCGTCAAATCCAACTCTAGAAGAAAAAAACATAAAATAAAAGAACGACCAAACGAACGAGGAAGAAGAAAAAACATGCCAAAAGACATAGATAATCGTGCTACAAAAGCTGAGAAAAACGTGCCACAAATGTAGAGTTATTTTTATTAAAATTTTAAAAAAATAATAAAGAAAACAGATTCGGCGATCAACAACCAACATCAAAATAGATATCGTCGGCGGCAAAATAAAATAAAAAAATTAAACTTGCGGCGCTCGATAAATGAAGAGGATTGCGTTAGAGAAAAAATGAAGAGCGGCTAAAACCATTTTACTATTTAAAATAATACTACAAGGTAAAATTTATTTCATAATTAATTTTTCAGGATAAATTAATTTAGATTAAATTTATTAATTCTTTCTGGAAAAATGAATCTTATCGATTAAACTTATTAAACTTTATATTGAGAAAACATAAAAATAATTTTTTGACCGTTTAGAAGAGGTGCTCTTAGTAGGTTTAAAATTCATAACCTAAAAAATAAACAGTTAAGCTAATAACCAAATATACTTACTCAACTATTGAGTTTGTTAAGTTAGCTGGTTGACAGCTAAGGTTGTTTAATTAGTTAGTTGTATTTCTTTTATTCTTTCTTTAAAGTCTTATACCGGTATAAGTTGTATTTCTTTTATTCTTTCTTTAAGTCTTATACTGGTATAAATATAAACTCCTTTTACCCTTGTAAAATTAATTCAGAATAAATAAAATAGTTGCACGTGTTCTTTTACTCTTCCCTTTCATTTCGTCTTTCACTCCTATCGATTTCATCCTATCGATTTCATCTCACCTTATCAATTTCATCATGGTATCAGTTGATTTTCCTTCCGATTCCGCTGATTCTGGCCGTCCTTTCAAGGCCGATGATCCTGCTAGTGAATTTTATATTCACCCCAATGAAAATCCCGCGCTGATTTTGTCTTCCTCTCTTCTCAACGACAGCAATTACCACGCGTGGGCTAGATCGATGCGCATGTCTTTGATATCAAAGAACAAGTTTGGCTTTGTTGACGGTTCAATCAAAGAACCCGTCAAATCTGATTCTCGATTTACTTCCTGGGTTAAGTGTAATAACCTAGTGCTTTCGTGGTTGCAGAGAGCTTTGAGCCCGGATATCGCCCAGAGCGTCCTTTGGATTGACACGGCGTCCGAACTGTGGAAAGATTTGTTCGATCGGTTCAACCAGGGCGATCTTGTTAGGGTTTCAGATCTGCTCCATGAGTTTTACTCTTTGAGTCAAGGTAATCTTTCCGTTACCTTATATTACACTCAGTTAAAAATGATTTGGGATGAGATTTCAAATCTTCGTCCTCTTTTATCTTGTGAGTGTTCTGCTATTAAATACCGAAAGCAAGATTTCTTGCTTCGGTTTCTTCGAGGGTTAGGGGAGAATTTTTCAGTTCCTAAATCTCAGTTGTTAATGATGAAACCTATCCCTACTGTTAATGAGGCTTTTGCCATTATCTTACAACATGAACGATCTTTAACCTCTTCTGTTGATTCTAGCATTTTGCTTGCCAGTAAATTCGAATCTAATTCCAAGAATTCTGAGTCTTCTGGTCGATCTGAGTCTAAGTGTAATAAGAGGTTTCCTGCAAATCTTGCTAATAGCAAACGTCCCCTTTGTGTCTTCTGTGGTTTATATGGGCATACTGTTGATAGATGTTACAAGAAACATGGATTTCCTCCTGGGTATAGAAATAGGAATGTTGTTTCAAAATCAAATAATGTTCATTGTTCTGGGGATTCTTCTGTTAACCCTGACAATCAGTGTAGTGCCTTGGCATCTACTGGTTTTACTAAGGATCAGTATGAGGCCCTCTTGTCTCTTTTACAAGAAAGAAACCAGTCCTCTGTTCCAGAGTCAAAGGTTAATGCCTTGACTGCTGCTTTTGACATTCCTTCTCAAAAAACAGGTATGGTCTTCAATAATTTTAATTCATCTGTTCATCTTGATTCTTCATCTTGGATTTTAGATTCTGGTGCAACAGACCATATAATAAATAATCTTGATTATTTTACTGATAAGTGTGTTGTTTCTGATAAGTTTGTCAAACTACCTAATGGGCAGTTAATTCAAGTTCCTTTTATTGAAACTGTGCAATTTAATTCTATGCTGGTTTTATATAATGTTTTCTACATTCCAAATTTTGCTTTTAACTTAGTATCAGTATCTAAATTGGCAACAGCCAATATTTCATTAGTTTTTAATGCAGATATTTGTATTTTACAGGATGTTCTAGCATGGAGGATGATTGGTATAGCTAAGCAGCAGGGTGGCTTATACCAGTTAGACACTTCTGAATCTTTTTCCTTTAAATCTACTTCTGTTAAGCCTTTTACTTCTGTTGAATCTCATTGTAACTTTGTTAGTTTTAAACTTTGGCACAATAGGCTTGGCCATCCTTCACATGTTAGAATGAAATCCTTTGCTGAATTGAATAAAAATGTTCCTGCTAGTTCGTCTGAAATTTCTGATCTTAATTGTTACATTTGTCATCTTGCTAAGCAAAAAAGGCTTCCCTTTCCTGTTAGTACTTCTAAAACTGACTCATGCTTTGATCTTGTCCATTTAGACATATGGGGACCTTTTCCTGTGACTAGCATATATGGTTTTAAGTATTTTTTAACTGTTGTGGATGACTACAGTAGATACACTTGGATATACCCTTTAAAACTCAAATCTGATGTTAGCAGTGCTATTCAGGAATTCTACAGTATGGTTGAGACTCAGTTTTCTAAGAAGATTAAAATTTTTAGAAGTGATAATGCTAAAGAATTAAATATGACAGATTTTTTTAAACAAAAAGGAGTGTTACATCAAACTTCATGTAATTTTACTCCTCAGCAGAATGCTATAGTTGAGCGAAAACATCAGCATTTACTCTCTGTTGCTCGTTCCTTAAGAATTCAATCTAACCTTCCTTTGTTTTTCTGGTTAGATTGTGTTCTGCATGCAGTTTACTTAATTAATTTGACTCCAACCCCTGTTTTGCATAATTCTACTCCTTATGAAACTTTGTTTAACAAGAAACCTCAACTTTCTCATTTAAAAACTTTTGGATGTCTTGCTTTTGCTAAAATTTTGCCTAAGCCTCAAACCAAACTGCATTCTAAATCTGTTAAAGCCATTTTTTTTGGGTATCCGAAAAATGTAAAAGGGTTTCGTTTGTATAACTTAGAAACAAAAGAAGTCTTTGTTTCTAGAGATGTTTCTTTTCTTGAAAATTCCTTTCCTTTTCAAAAAGGAAAAATGACTGAATCTGGTCTAGTTCTTCCTTTACATGAAAATTCTTTGTTTGATGACCCTTCGACAGTTTCAGACACTGCCCCTTCTTCCCTGGTTCCTCAGGTTATGAGTTCTAATTCTTCTTCTAATACTAATCCAGATTCTAATAACAGTTCTGACTTTGTTCCTGATGATAATGACACAGGATCCTCTTCAATGCAAAATTTGCAAAAGGTTCCTTCCAAGAGACCTTCAAGAGCTGTTAATCTTCCACAGAAGTTCAAGGATTATCAGGTTACCTTACCCGGTGCACACACATCTCCACATAATGTCTCTCAGGTGCTATCGTATGATTCTCTATCTTCTGATTATTATTCTTATGTTTTGAACAATACTATATTAAGTGAGCCAAAATCTTATAAAGATGCTATTCTTCATGATTGCTGGAAAACAGCAATGAATGAAGAAATACAAGCTTTACAGAATAATAATACATGGGAGTTAGTCTCTTTACCACCTGATAAGGTTGCAATTGGTTGTAAATGGGTCTATAGAACTAAATTAAAGTCAGATGGGTTCCTTGATAGATATAAAGCTAGGCTAGTTGCTAAGGGTTATACTCAGCAACCTGGTTTAAACTATTTGCATACTTTTAGTCCTGTAGCTAATTTGACTAGTATTAGAACTATCCTTGCTGTTGCTGTTGCAAAGGGTTGGTTTCTGCAGCAACTAGATGTCAACAATGCTTTTCTACATGGTTTTTTAGATGAAGAGGTTTATATGAAACCTCCACCTGGTTTTTTACCTCAGTCTTCTAAACTTGTTTGCAAGCTTAAGAAGAGTCTTTATGGTCTCAAACAGGCTAGTAGGCAATGGAATGCTAGGTTAACTGAGTCTTTATTATCTCAAGGTTATAAGCAATTAGTTTCTGATAATTCTATTTTTATTAAAGGCACTGCATCTGATTTTATTGTTCTTGTTGTTTATGTGGATGATGTCATAATTGCCAGTCCTAATAAAGATCAAATACATGCTGTGAAAGATTTTTTGCATAACACTTTTAAGATCAAAGATCTAGGAGACTTAAAGTATTTCCTAGGATTAGAAGTAGCCAGATCTAAAGATGGAATCAATTTGTGTCAAAGGAAGTACACATTAGAACTTCTCAAAGAAACATATTTTCTTGAATCTAAACCTGTGTCTACACCTCTTTTAGCTAAACATAATTTGTCTAAGGAAGAAGGAACCCTCTAGCTGATATAACTGCATATAGAAGGCTTATAGGTAAGCTTTTATACTTAACTAATACCAGACCTGATATCACTTTTGCTGTGCAACAGCTATCCCAGTTCTTATCTTCTCCTACTGACATACATCTTGCTGCTGCACATAGGGTTTTAAGATATCTAAAAGGGTCTATTGGTCAAGGCTTATTTTTTCCAGTTAATAATGATTTAAAACTTAATGGGTTTTCTGATTCTGATTGGGCTACGTGTCCTGACTCTAGGAGGTCTGTTACAGGGTATTGTATCTTCCTTGGCAAATCTTTAGTTTCATGGAAGTCAAAGAAACAGGCCACTGTTTCAAGATCTTCCAGTGAAGCAGAATACAGGGCCATGGCTTCTGCCACCTGTGAAATTCAGTGGTTGCTTTATCTTTTAAATGATTTAAACATTCTTTCTTCATCTGCAAACTTGTTTTGTGATAATCTATCTGCCATTAAAATTGCAGAAAACCCTGTTAATCATGAGAGGACAAAGCACATTGACATAGATTGCCATTTGATACGAGAAAAGGTTCAAAAAGGAGTAATTACATTGCTGCCTATCTCCACTCAACACCAACTTGCAGATTGCTTTACTAAAGCCTTACATGCTCCTTCTTTCAAGACCATGGTTCTCAAGTTGGGCATTCAGAACCTTTATGCCTCAACTTGAGGGGGGGTATTGAGTTTGTTAAGTTAGCTGGTTGACAGCTAAGGTTGTTTAATTAGTTAGTTGTATTTCTTTTATTCTTTCTTTAAAGTCTTATACCGGTATAAGTTGTATTTCTTTTATTATTTCTTTAAGTCTTATACTGGTATAAATATAAACTCCTTTTACCCTCGTAAAATTAATTCAGAATAAATAAAATAGTTGCACGTGTTCTTTTACTCTTCCCTTTCATTTCGTCTTTCACTCCTATCGATTTCATCCTATCGATTTCATCTCACCTTATCAATTTCATCAACATAAAAAGAATTAGGCACATTTAAAAACTTTGAAAATATAAATCAACATAAGCTAAGACGTCATTTGTGGGTCCAAATTTATCAATAGCCTAAATCTAGTTTTGTTTGATCTCTAACCAACAACTTTCGTGTTGAATATTCGATTTAATTTGTATAAAGTGAAGTAACGAATTTCATCACTTTGAATAATACGTGGATAAATATATATATATATTTTTTATATCAAGATTTGATTTATATATGCTATTTTTTTAATATTTATATCTAATAATTTTTGTCTGATTGTGGTTTTATTCCTATTAATAATAACCCCAATAGCTATCGTCATTAGTAATTTCGAAACATTCATTTGAGAGACAATGTTAAACACGTACAAAGTAATGGAACAAGTTAGATTGTAAAAATAAACAAATTAAATCACACCAAATTAAAATTAGTGAGTTTAAATATCAAAATTCAGCATAATATAAAGGGGGTTAAGATCACAATTAACCAATAATTGTTATGGTAATATAGTAATATATTGGTATACTCCTATTTTATTTGATATTATTGTCATGGATTGAGTTGTCTTTTGGCATATAGCGAGCAAAGAATTGCAATTGGGAGGCTGTTACACACCTCTACCTGTACCTTTTTTAGTGGAGTTGGCACGTGATGTGCCTTTGCGGGGCGATGGTCCTGCTACTGGTGGCCGGTGGGCAAATGATTTGACAAGTTTGGTTCCGGGCCAACACCCTCTGTGACTGGGAACTAGGGTGGGAATTGGATGAGAAATATGTGAAAATTGTGAGGATCCGAATAATCAAAGATGAGGAATAATTTAAATTTTCACTCACGGAGACGAGAACGACTGAAGTTTTATCACCGAAATTCAAATGAAAATAAGGACGTAAATCAGTGGGAGTTTTGGACATGTGCGAGGTGAGCGTTCGCACAAGCACCCCAAGAAAAGATGGCCCCAAATAAGTTGAATTAAATGTTTATAGAGAGAAACCAAAAGATTTTTGTTTAATAAGTTATAAAAGAAAAAATAAAAAAATGAACTTTAAAGAGGGTTCCATAATATATTTTTTACTATGATAGAAATATATTAAAAAATTTATATATCTTTGGGATTATAAATTATAGAACCTCGTTTTAATAAGTTGTACAGAGCCCCGTAAACTTTTGAACCGCCCCTGACGTGGATTGTTATATTCGAACCGTAAGAATAATCGAACTGTAATCTTATAAATAACTGGGGTAATTTACATTTTAAATCACTAAGCTTAATATTCACTTTCATTTACATCACAAACCTTTAATTTAATTAAATTACATCATTCAACTTTTATTATTTATAAATTAAGTCACTTATATTGAAGTCATTAAATAATTCTAATGAAAAAAATGAATTTGACACTTTTATTTAACATATTTTTACATATCATCGATAAATAATGTTCAATTCACATCTTAAATTTTTTTGTTAGGATTTATAAGAAATCTAATTATTTTTCCTTTGAATTTTTTAAAACGAAATGTTTAAGAAAGTTCTTACAAAAAATGTTAAAATTATCAATTGAACATTAAATGACGTTGCTATGTGAAAAATATGTTAAATAAAAGTGTCAATTTTAGTTTTTTTTTCTTTCAAATTATTTAATGATTACAATATAAGTGATTTAATTTATAAATAATAAAAGTTGAATGATGTAGTTTGATTAAATTAAAGGTTTGTGATGTAGATGAAAGTAGACATTAAGTTCAGTGACCTAATATGTAAATTACTCAAATAACTGTGGGAATCCCCAACAAGTATTCACAAAGATTCTGATATTTTAAAAAAATTTAAAATATATACATACTTATTTATCTATATACCCTTTATAAATATGTTAATAAAAACCATAATTATATTATTATCACATTAACTTTCTCTCAAACCTAGTCACACTAAGTTTCTAAACATGTTTCTATTTTAGTTTTTAGATATAAGTTAAAACCATTGTCTAAATCTTCCCCAACACAACACCCTTTTAATATTCATTACTTTGTAATTGCTTTCAATCGAATTGTTCAAATTTTTATATTTTAAACTGAATTGGTCTTTTATTCTAGTTAGTAAAATAGTAATTTTGTTTAATCTTATAGGATAAAAATAAGGATTCTATGAAAACCGCGGGGTATGTATGATGACGAAAAAAATTTCCAAAATATTTAATAAGAGTTCCCAAAACCATAAATATTAGAGACGAAATAAAGAATGCAAAATTATCCCCACCCCCATCCGATTCCTAAAATTCGTGATCACCTTTCCTTTTGAGCTGTTCACATGCAGGCTTCATTTCTATTTTGTCTCATTTCACATGCGAGAGGGGTGCCACCGCTCTGCCACATCTTCCGCTTTCATTCTTTGGATTATTTTCACCAAACATCCCTAAATTATTACTCCAATTTTAAATTATTCTGATTGAATCCTAAATTTATTAATAAACGTGTCCATAAACTCCTTTCTTTAGCATGGCTGTCCTGTCAGTTTAGATTTGATATAAACCACACTTAGAATACATAGAAAGGATTTAAAATTTTACAAATTTCAAATTTTCAGAGAGAATGACCGTCCTTTTTAATCCTCTCGGTCAATTTATAGTTTTAATTAATATTAACAATATTTAAAACAAGTGGTTAAAAGCTCTTAATTGATACATTTATCTCCTCTTAAGTTGTGGGTTCTATACATGTCCCATAAATTATTAATTATAAATTTTGTTTTTTAACATTCTTAAGGTGATTGTAGAATATTATTTATTTAACTCATAAATTACATACCTTAAAAGCAAAGATACGTGAACTCAGTTCTCTTAAAAATTAAGATGAATATTATATTTTTTATTGAGACCACTCATCGAATTTAACTCATAAATTTAGAATAAAATATCTTTAACTCTAAAATTTAAAAAAAAGTTTGTTTTTTCACAGTTTCAAGATATTTTCTTTTTGAATTTAATATTTCTGTCAGATGGCTAATAGCATTAAAGGAAGATGGAACAATCGCCGTCCGTAAGTTACATACAAATCTTTTGTTTTTATTTATCTTGACCAAATCTTGCCTTTTCGCTGCTTCTTCTATATTTTCAATCATCACCAGTAGGCAGTATGTTTCCCCTCACAAACACAATTCTTCTTTTATTTTTATCACATACATTTCCCACGCGCTTGAAAATGGCGGTGAGCACCGATCAGAGTACTTCCCCCCGCAACCCAGAAGCCCCCGAGTTTTTCTCATCAAGATATACTTTAGTTTCGTCTTCTTCATTCATGTGGATGTGCTTTAAAACACTCTGAACTGAAATTCTACTACTCTATTACTTTACATGTCTATGTTTGTTTCAATGTTCTATTGATATCAATTTCAAAATCCAACCTCAACCTTTCCTCTTAATTTTAATTATAATATACTGATGTTTATTATTGGTAAATATTTTTTAATTAATCATTCGAACTAGAATATTAGACCGTTAATTAAGTGTTTGATCTGTTGACATTTTTTTAAATTCGATTATCAGATTATTTAGTTTGAAACTAATTAATTAGTATGTAATATTTTTTTTATCTATTGATATATATATTTTAAGTTTAGACTAAGATGTTAAGAAACAATTTATTTTAAGCCTATACAAATTAAAAATTTCAAAATACAACCAATTTTTAACCTAAAATAATAATAAAAAATTTGATTAATTTGAAAACCGTAGATGAACTAACTTTTGTTTTATTCGATTAATAATTTACATATAAGTTTCAATTTAATTAACCGTGAAAGAAAAAAATTAATTAATACAATTTTACTTAATTTAATTCAGTCATCAAACAAATTAACAGAATAAACACACTTAAATATAACAAACTGAAAACATATTAGTAAATATAAAAAAATTCATATATGAATTTAAGATCCCATAATCTTATAATATATAAATTTTAAAAAGTATTTTTTTATTAATTTAATCAATTGAACTATTATTATTATTAGGGTAAACTACATAAATAGTCCCCCGACTATATTCCAATTATCTTTTGCGTTCCTCGATTATCAAAAGTTACAAACTGGTCCTTTAACTTAAAAAATGTAACAAATTGGTCCAACACCGTTAAAATTTTAACGGCTGATGACGTGGCAGCTAATATAAATTGGTATAATTACATAATTAGCTCTCAAGTTCTACGCTTATTTTAATTTGGCCCTAACGGCTGATGACGTAGGAGTTAAGAGGCATTGTCGAGGTTATTTGGTTCGTCGTCATCTCAATTCAATAAGGCTCTTATTAGGTCCGTCCACGATGCTAGTAACCGCGGGCAAAGTTTCTTGATATGATGAACTTCTAAAATAGCTGGATGAAGTTGAGAAATCGCCTTGAGGTGCAACGTGAACAGAAGAAGCTTGTGACTGATAACCAAAAGGTGGCTGTTGAAGGTAAATATTGGTCAGGGTTTTCGGTGTGTTATACGTAGGACATGCATTCTGCTGGTTGAAACAAAAAGGTGGCATTGTCATGGCTGATGTTCTGAAACCAGATGGACCAGTCGGTATAGTCGGGGCTTGCCTATATACGACTGTGTTCCCCATGGTTCCATCGCCTAAAAATTGGTCGGCGTGCATCGTTCCACTACAGTGTATAGGTACCTTCTTTGTGCTTTCAAACACCTTTGAACATGCTTCTCAACCTGTAAAATTTCAGCTTTAATACCATGAATACTGAACAAAGAACATATAAGACTAGACTTCCTTTCATTTTTTTCAATGATTAAAACTTCAGTTTTTACAAAAATTATTAGTATATAATGTTAAAAAATTTATAGATTATAACAATATTTACTGAACTATCTCACCTCAAATTTCAGATGGAGTTCTCCATTTCGATTTTTTGACTTTCTTCTACCTCTCCTGCAAATTGTATGTCAAGAATCAACTCTTGAAATCAAACCTTGGACCAATTAAGCAAAAATATAAATTCTATCAATAAATAGAATCACGTCAATGAAAATAAAAACATAAGTACTGAGTTCGAATGAGTAATACTACTTGAATTTTCTATAACTTGAGAGAACCAGGTTCTTTTCATTAAGAATTTATTTTTAAAATACAATCAAAACATTATCAGTGGAGTTTAAACAAAGGGCAGAAGGGATAGGAGAATAACATCTGACATAGATGAATTAGTTTGATTTTACCTGTAAAAACTAGCGACTAATACAGAAGCTAATTGTGTATAATATTTAAACGAAGAAAGGGAACTATAAATATGCAGATAAGGAAGATTGACTAAATTGATAGATTATTAAAATTATGCGGGTTGATTTTTTAGAATTATGGTCAAATTAAAATAAGTGTAGAATTTAAGGGCTAATTATATCAATTTATATTAACTGCCACGTCATCCGTCGTTAAATTTTTAACGAAGTTGGACTAGTTTGTTACTTTTTTAAGTTAAGGGACCAGTTTGTAAATTTTGATAGTCGGGGAATGCAAAAGATAATTAAAGCATAGTTGGGGGACGCAAAAAATATTTAAAGCATAGTCGGGGGACCTTTTATGTAGTTTAACCTTATTATTATTATTATTATTAATAAGAGCAGTTCAAAATTTTTGAAAACATTTAAATTGATTAATTTAGGCATTGGTCCACATTCCTAACATTTCTTAACATCCCCCGGTGGTTGTAGCCTGTAGGTTCCTTTGCGGTCTACAAATTTGTCGGACAAATGTGGCCATTCAAAATTGAAAGGGAGGAAAAAAAAATGAGAAATCCCCAAATCCGATGTCATTTTCTCAAGCACAGCTTCAGTGTTAAACACCAAATCGCTTTTGAATCCCACCAAACGAATTAGATCTAAAAGGAAATCCCCCAACGTTGCTCCATCTCTAAAGCTACATACCCAGATTTTTGTTGTTGTTAGGATCCGAAATCCAGAAATGGGGAGCTTGAGAGCACTGATGAAACACCCAGATGATTTTTATCCACTGTTGAAACTGAAATTGGCTGCCAGAAACGCCGAGAAGCAGATCCCGTCGGCCCCTCACTGGGCTTTCTGTTTCTCCATGCTTCACAAAGTTTCTCGTAGCTTCGCTCTCGTTATTCAACAGCTCGACACCCAGCTTAAGAATGCAGTAAGCAAATCTAGCTTTTGTTCTTGTAAATCAGTTGAGTGATTCTAAAGTTAGATTAATAATTCTTCAAAACAAATCAAATTGTTTTGATTTTTCTAATCTCAAATACTCCTCTCTGGTTTTGCAGGTCTGCATATTTTATTTGGTTCTTCGAGCTCTTGATACTGTTGGTTTGTTCCTTTTCTCAATCTCACATTTCCCGATCATATACATATTGGCTTACAAATTATAGTGAAATTTTGCATGTGAATCCTGATCCACTTCAATTCCTTTTGAAGTTTGCTTACAAATTAAGAAAAAGTGTTTTGGTTGGTTTCTTTTGATCCATATATTAATGCTATTGATGCCTATTTTTTCCCGCCCTTGCAGAGGATGACACTAGCGTTGCAGCTGATGTTAAAGTTCCAATTCTTATAGATTTTTATCGTCACATATATAACCCCGACTGGCACTTTTCTTGTGAGCTTCGAAATACCAATATACAATGTTAATTTTAAGAAAAATGAAGAGTCGAAGCAATGCAAACTTTTTTCCTATCGAAATCGATTCTCGGTTTTTCACTTGTATAACTCCCTTTCATTTCAGGTGGTACAAAGGAATACAAAGTTCTAATGGATCAGTTTCATCTTGTGTCTGCTGCTTTTCTGGAACTAGAAAAAGGGTTGTTGTCCCTGCTTTACTTGTTCTTTCTTTGTTTATGCTAATCTTCTATCTTTGCTTTGGTCTATGTTATTTTAAATTTGTTTTTTGCTTATCGATTTTGCGAAGTAATAGATATTCTCTATTGATTTTTTTTTTCAGTTATCAGGAGGCAATTGAGGATATTACACTAAGAATGGGTGCAGGAATGGCAAAATTTATTTGCAAGGAGGTTTGTTATTGATCTTGAATTACTTGGCACTGACTGACTATTCGTATTTCATATCAGGCACTTCTGACTGAAGTTTACTTGACAGAAAAGTTACCAAGATGGGAAAAATGATATAGTTTCTTTACCAATTTGTATACTAAGCTTTCATATTATTGCATGGTTGTATGAATGAAGTATCAAAAGCACTGGTTGATCTCTGCAAGATTGTCTCATGCTATATATGAGAACTGATTACTCAAACTTAGCCACTAAATTTGCACACTATGTAAAATGCCTTGTAATGAATTGGTATTCTCTTATATGTAAATCCGGGACTTCATGTTTTCTATTGCAGGTTGAAACAGTTGCTGACTATGATGAATATTGTCACTATGTAGCTGGACTTGTCGGATTAGGTTTGTCCAAGCTTTTCCATGCCTACGGTTCTGAAGATTTGGCTCCAGATTCGCTCTCCAATTCAATGGGTTTATTTCTTCAGGTATTTGCTCTCTGATATATAAATTAACCACATGTTTCATGCCTGGATTTTGACGTTTGTTTGAAGATTTGATTCTAAAACTAAGTGTTTCGGAACGAAATGACAGAAAACAAATATTATCCGAGATTATCTTGAGGATATCAATGAGATACCAAAGTCACGCATGTTCTGGCCTCGCCAGATTTGGAGTAAATATGTCCAGAAGCTTGAGGTATACACTGCAGCTGAATTTCATTGAGTAACTTCCGTGTGTGTATGAGTTATATTTTCACCTGTAGGACTTGAAATACGAGGAAAACTCAGTCAAGGCAGTGCAGTGCTTAAACGATATGGTCACTAACGCTTTACTGCATGTCGATGATTGCCTGAAGTACATGTCCATGTTACGTGACCCTTCAATATTTCGATTTTGTGCCATCCCTCAGGTTGGACAGAGTTTCATATTCCATCCCTTGTCTTCACTCGTATATATTATTTGAGTTGCATGTCATTCTTAATCTTTTGCTTGAAGTGCTATACATCAGCTCAAGTTTTAGTGTCTACTTTCTTGTGTCTTGCTTTTGCTAGATCATGGCTATTGGAACACTAGCCTTGTGTTACAACAACATTGAAGTCTTCCGAGGTGTTGTCAAAATGAGGCGTGGTAAGTTAATAGTCCCAGAATTGTTTTCTTTGGTGATCAAATTTGAGAAACAGAAACTTAAAAGGGATTTCTTGAAACTTTCTTGCATGGCAAGAATCGTAAAAAATTCCAAACTTGGTTCTTTTCTCCTTTTACGTCAATCTTAGATTGATCAATTTTACATCTTAAAGTTTTGCTCCATGGAATATATAGCAGTAATCTGTTACAAGGCTTATTTATTTCAGTTTAATGTTCCATTCATGATTCAACTCGGTTGTATCCAGGTCTGACTGCGAAAGTCATTGATCGAACAAAAACGATGGCAGATGTCTATGGTGGTTTCTATGATTTTTCTTGCATGTTGAAAGCCAAGGTATGTCCAACCATGAGAGGGGGTCGTTGGATGTGTTGTATTCATATCCGAACACTGCGTTATTTTCATCTATGCATGCATTTGGCCATTGTAGGTTGACAAAAATGATCCTAACGCACAAAAAACAATGAGCCGACTCGATTCAATTCTCAAGACTTGCCGAGATTCAGGAGTCCTAAACAAAAGGTTCACGAATGTTTCTGGTTTTGTAAGATTTTTTTTTCATTTTCTTTTTCATTCCTTCATATTAAGCAACTGTTTTATATGGCTTTGATCAGGAAATCGTACATCATCGAGAATAACTCCGATTACACTCCGTTTGTGGTGAGTTATTTCAGGTTCTTTTGCATCATCGGGTCATATATAATCCGAAAACAGTGACTAAATTTTAGTATATTTAAACCCAACGCAGGTTGTTATGCTTATCATTGTATTGGCCATCTTTTTGGTGAATCTGATTCCGAACTGGCCTCATAACTAGTAAGTTGTATACCGATACGATATGACAGGCTTATGTTACTTGAATTCGGGTGTTATCAGATACGGGTATGTGCACCTGAAGAAAAATGAGGAGTGGAGACAGTAACAAGCGATAGTTTAGTGTAATTATGGGACAATGTTGGTTTCATTCACTAATTAATTTGTTTTCCTTTGATCAGGACCATTCTGAAGGTGTTTTTCGGGTTTGTTGTAAACCATACTTTATATATTTACTTTTACTGTTTATATGATGTTATTTCATGGCGTCCTTACATTAGCACAAGGCAAAATAGACGATATCTTTTTAATGGCAAACCAAATGAGTTGTCTCGTATAGGGATGGGCATTTTACCCGGACCCGACGGGTTCTGACTCGGCCCGATCGAGTCGGATTTTTTTAATGAAAAAATTGGGTTCGGGTTGGGTTTTTGTCGATGATAAATTTGGGTTGGGTCGGGTTCGAGTTTAGGGTAGAAAATATCCGACCCAACCCGAGACTAATAGTGTAATTTTCCCTTAAAATTGAATTTTTATTTATAATAATATCCCTCTTTATATATATATATATATTTATAATTTAAGTCCTTAAAATTGAATTTTTATTTATAATTTAGTCCTTTAAATTATAATTTTTTACAATTAAGTCCCTAAAATTAATTTATTTTATATAGGTCAGGTCGGGGTTGGATTTAGTATATTTATTTTCGGGTGCGGGTTTAGGATATTTATTTTCGGGTTGGGTCCGGGTGGGCCTAAAACCCGACCCTACCGGTGCCCATCCCTAGTCTCATATCGAAATCTAATATCAATCAAAATTTATTTTAATGGAAATCTATTATTATTATTATTTGACATATTTGGTTGGCCGAGAGAGTTTTCTACAATTATTATTTGTGTATAATTTCTTAATTATAACCATTTGATCTAATAAGATAAAATATTATTTTTTTTATAAACCTCCACTCCTGCAAGCTGAAAAGTAGCCAGACCCAGACATGATAATAGATTATGTTATTAAACATGTTTTTATTATTTATTTATTTTTAAAACAAATTGATGAGATTATTGTTTAATTTTTTAATGTAATATGAAAAAATATAAATATAATAAAAAAATACAACGCTTACGACAATAATATCAACCCAAGATGAATATACATAACAAATTATGAACATAGCACAATTATAACACTCAACACTTCACGTGCACATAATGAAGCATGAGACCATGTCTCTAAAAAATTAAATAAATTAAAAAAAATGTATTCACATATCGATTGAAAAGATATTAAAAAAATACAGCATTTATTATATATATATATATAAATTAGGGCAAAGGAAAACAAGAACTCTTCTATCTGGATACCCATAAATTATATAGCACAAGAAGAAAAAACAGCACACACAACACAATCATATTTTCTTTTATCAGACGCCAAACAAACAAAGGTGAACGAGTGTTAGAAAACTTCTGCTACTTTACTCGCAAGAACACGTTCTCTTCTTTCGACATATGCAAAAGGGAACCAACCTGCTTTGCCCTTGCATTCTCCTTCTGCCCACCCACTGTTTGTCACCTGCCAAAGAGTATACAAAGTGAATCCTGGTGACTGGTGAGTATAATGCCAGTTTTCCGAACCTGGTCAAACTCGGTTCATCTGGGTTTGATTTGATTCAATTTAAAAAAAAATCGAACAGACCGATCAAACTGACACTTTAGTAAAAATATTATTATTCAATCAAACCAAACTCAATATAAGTGAAAAACTTCGGTTAGTTCAGTTTCTCACTCATATTTCAGTTGGTTTGGTTGGTTCTTCAAGTTTGTTTCGTTTTTTTTTTCCCGGTATTAACCAAAACAACCGAATTCTCTGCCCTAGAAACAAGTGAAGCAAACAAAAATAGGAACTTGGAAGAGATATGAATATATAACAGTTATGGTTAAAACCTTTCGCACAACTACATAGTCTCCAACGGAGAGATTCAGCTCTGTGTCAGATTCACCGTTATACGCATACATAACCTGCAATAATACATCAATCACTCAGTCATCTTACAGATTACAATAATTTGGTAATCCAAGTGTGCCAATGGTATTATATAGGACCAAATTTCAAACCTCGCCTAAAAAGTATCCCATGGCGTCTGTTGATTCACTAGGTGTTTGAGATGCATAAACTCCATTAGCTTCCTCATACGATGGAGGTGGCGGCATGTTGTCCACCACACTTGGTGCAGGTGGTGCTTCGATTCTTTGTCTCTCAGATATCATCTGTCAGGAAGATGGATGAAATCATGCCAGTCGTAATATTGTAATTTAGTTGCAGTGAATGAATTAAAAAAAAATGACTTGGTAGCACAAGCTGCATACCTCACTTTCAAGCTGCTCAAGTATCTGAAGGACTTGTTGATGATATGTACGTTCAGCTTCAACCTTCAGGCCATAGATAAAATGAGATTATCCAGTAAGGACTACGGTAAAATAGTTTATGAATGTCTACACCGAGGGCTGGTTAGAAGGGTAAATGTTCAAATTAAGTTCCTACAACATGTAAAATAGAATTAAGTATATTATATATACGGAAATTCGGACTACCATAGCAATAAGTCTCTGAAGTGTCAACCTCTGTTGTAGAACTTCAACATTGGCCATAGCTGAAGTAGCTTCTTGTCCCAATGTCGACATGTTTGACTTCAGATCATGCAGTTTGTTCTCTGCGGCTTCCAATTTCATGATATTCTCTTGATGTACCGGCATTTCCCTCACTCTCGCTTGGCGTTTGGAAACTTCAATTGTCTGTCTAGGTCCAAGAGGGTGTAAATTTATAGCACAATCAACTTCTCAAGTTTAAGCTTCGAAAATCATAAATCACAAAGTGCATATCTCGACAACTCTCTAGAGAAAACAAAAGGAATATAACACTCGACAATTCTCTATAAAGAAGCCCCGTCTTCACAATTGATTAGTGGGCTTCAAGCCTTTCACATCATGAACCTAATTGTTTGGAATATGCATGAATGAGTATATGTTCCTCATAAATTAATGCAAGCAGACATCCAATGAATAAGTAAGATAGCAATAGCCTATAAAACCTGTGATTCAGTTTCTTGTCGCAGTCTGTCATAACGCTGAGCAAGATGTCTCGCATCCTCCAAAGGAGCTCCCATTACCATAGCTCTTAGAGGCTCAGTAACCTAAGAAATCAAATCATTTAAAACATAATTTGGATGATTATATTGCTGACAATAGTCAGGGAGAATGTAAAAAAATCCTCTACAAATGCCAAAACAAAGAATCCATGTATAGGTCGATAAATGACATATTAGACATGAGCCTGCTTTCATGGGTTCAAGAACTTGGATACCTAAATTTTGAGGATTTTACGTATCACTGATAAAAATTGTAAAGAAACCTGTGTCCCAAGAGCCTTCAACAGATTCCCACGTTCCTTCTCCATTTGAGCACGAGCTCGTCCAAAGCTTAATGCAGCTTTTGACAATGTATTGCCACTGGTACACGTATTTTCAGAACCATATTTCTTGCTATCCTCGGACAATTTTGTTCCTTCCGAACAAAAAATTACATAATAAAACAATGATACCGAGTCCATTAAATTCAAAGCGGAATCTATGTATGCTTCACTGACATAATACCTATTTCAACTTGTTTGGACCCGGTAACAATATATCCTTCTACACCTCGGACAATATCCCTTTGAAAATGCTGAAAAACAAAACCGACCAACATGAATGAAAGAAAACAAAAGAGGCAAAATTTGATGATAGAGAACAACTGAACAACCTTGGCCGCCCGCGTTGAGATATAAAGCTTCTCAAGTTTCTGATGTTGTTTGAGTTCTGCTTCATCGGTAATTAGGGTCTCTGAAGCTCCAAATCCCCCGCCACCAAACTGTTTGAAGACAGCCTGAAGTAACATTCGGCAACATAACCGTTAAGTTGCTTACTTGCTTATAAACAAATAAAAAACATACTGAAAAATGAAAGGTTTCCAATTCTATTCAAAATACATTTAAGATTTCAATATTTTACGTCATTTTCATTTTATCATTCAACATTGAAAAAAGAAAACATAGGTTCCAATTCAATCCTCTAATTTTAAATTTTCAATTAAGCTGCTAAAATACTTCCATAACAAATCATGTTTCATTTCATATTCGCACAAGAGTTAATTATTTCCAAATTCTGTTGAATCGATTCAGGAATCATAAGCGCGCGAAGCAACACGGAAATATATT
Organism: Hibiscus trionum; assembly: GCA_030270665.1. Taxonomy (NCBI): domain Eukaryota; kingdom Viridiplantae; phylum Streptophyta; class Magnoliopsida; order Malvales; family Malvaceae; genus Hibiscus; species Hibiscus trionum. The sequence continues at coordinate 6,872,663 of BSYR01000044.1, forward strand.
AAAAAAAATTAGTTAACAATCGAGCGAGCGCATAATCGAAATCACGCATGTTAACAGGCGAATCAAACAGAAACAAAAAACGCAAAGCAAAAATAGTGAAAATTTAGAGAGAGATCATGGATTAAGCTGAGAAAGGAACGTTGAATCGGATCTAAATAAAATTAAGAAAGAGAGAGAACCTGTTGTTGGCGGGCGACTTGTTCCCTGAACCGGGAGGCTTGTTTTCTGATTGCCTCCATTAAAACGACACAATTTGAGCTTTAACGGTGGATTCAAAGAGCTGAAAACGAAGAAAGCGATATATACAGAGAGAGAAATCAAATTGTCGAACTCGAACGGTTTGTGTTTTTGAAGTTTTTTTTTTCAATAAAAAAATTCGGATTCTTCAAGGAGCCTTTCTGTTGTTGGGCTACTTGGGTATATCAATTTTACCTTTGATTGAATTATTATTGTTTTTCTACATAAAAAGTCACTAAAATATTAATAAATTTGTATTTTATTCATTAATGTTTAAAAAATTATAGTATAATCACTAATATCTTCAAATTTTCAGAAACTATTTATTCTATCATTAATTCTACCCATGGAAAGCTTTCTTACCTGAATTACCTATAATTCCAACACCATTTTCCAATATATGTTGAAACATGAGTAATATTGGCAAATGATCTTCCAAACAATGGAAACAAACACATCAAACAATTTTATTCAACCAGACGTTTGTTTAGCGCAAAAAAAGCCCAACATCTTTATAGTTTATTTTGCTCTAAATTGGACAGCTCGGGAAGCCAAAATGATGCCAACGATATGGCCGCAAATATGAGGATGCTAACAAAAAGTTTTGGCTCTCCCAAAAACAAAACCATTCAAAGCCATATGATCATATCTCAACATTCATGTTTGAAAATGTGTCAGGTAAAAATGTTGGACATGACTACTTTAAAAGAATGAAGAAGAACAACATGGGACGGAAAAATCTGTTAAAAGACTTGAACCTTAACTTTTCAGTCTTTTGTATTGTATTTCGTTTTTAACTGTTTTGCCAGTTGGTTCTTCTCTTGTTGATTTTATAGTCTTTACTATCTACAATTGTTAGAAACAATTCAAAAGACTCAAGTTCTGGTATTAGTTAGAGAGCGTGGGTTCAAATCCCACATCTGACAAAGTTTTTTCTTTTTCTCATTAAAACCGACCTAGGTTTTTTAAATTATTTTACACCATATTTTTTTTTTATTTTTTTGTGCATGTTTTCTAAATCATTAAATTTAATTTTTTTTTGTGTCGTCTTTATTTGTGTTATCTTTCTTGATTTTAGTCTCAAATAATACAGTATCTACATTTATGGTAGCTCATTAGTTTGGTTCACGTAGTAGTCATCACGATGCATATATGATCATGAAAAGTTACAATTCAATATGGTTTGATCTTCTTTTATAGTAGTTTGTCAATACAATTAGAACCGTGAGCGAGATAATTTATAAGATCTATTTTATCCACCTCCATTCACACATCAATATGTCTAGTTAGAAAAAACAAAGATTTTCATATGGTTGTTCATTTTTTAATAGAAGATGAGGAATTTTTTTTCGCTCTTTAGTTTACACAATTGGACTAGTATAAATGTGGGTGTGGGCCAAGCCGATGAAGATATCAAATCGGACGATTCTTATCGTTGATTACGAGGACAAGGCAAAATGGAAGCAGCAAGGAGCTACAAACAAGAGTGGGCAGCCCAAGTCCAAGAAAGAAGTTAAAAAAGGGGAAACAATTTCTTTCTTCCAATCCACAAGTAGATTAGATTTGAAGAGCGAAGGGGAAAATGGCGATCACACTCAACAACGGATTCAAGATGCCAGTGGTTGGTTTGGGTGTTTGGCGTATGGATGGAAAAGACGTTAGAGACCTCATCATCAACTCCATCAAGCTTGGTTATCGCCATTTTGATTGTGCTGGTACTCTGCCCTTTTCCCTTCTGCTTCATTTTACATATCCGAATCCTTCTGGGATTTTAATTCTTGGTTGAAGTTCCTAGTTCGTGCTAAGCTGTCTCTTACTTCCACAGTCTGGGAAATTGAAAGACGCTTGTTGGGCATTTGAAGATTTAGTCTTTAATACAGTGTTCTTTGTTTTTGTTTGTGTTCATGTTTCTTCGGCATATCTGCGATTATCTTGGGTTTGAGTTCCATATCACCGATTAGCAAATCTAAAGACGGATGGGTGTGTGTAGATTTAGTCTTTATTTCAGTGCATGCATTCTTTGATTGTGTTGCTGTGTATTGTTGGTGGCACATATGTCGTGCTCATGTTCCTCCGCCGTGTACTCTGTGTCTTGGGTTTGAATGCCACGGCTTCTCTGTTTTGCAGATTGGGAAATCAAATTATGGTTGGTTAGTTGAAGATTTAGTCTCGGTTACAGAATGGGAATTTGTTGATTGTTATGTCATGTATTGTTCGTGACATTTATGTCGTGTTCATGTTTTCTAACATCTCTACATTGTTTTACAGCTGACTACAAGAATGAAGCAGAAGTCGGCGAGGCACTGTCTGAAGCATTCAAAACTGGCCTTGTTAAGCGAGAGGACCTTTTTATTACAACCAAGGCTAGATCAGCGGAAACTTTAACCTTCTTTTGCCTCTGTACTTATCACTATGTAGTTCTTATCTCATCTGGTTTGATTGCAGCTTTGGAATAGTGATCACGGGCATGTTCTCGAGGCCTGTAAAGACAGTCTTAAGAAGCTTCAATTGGAATATCTTGATTTGTATCTAGTTCACTTCCCTGTTGCCGTAAAGCACACCGGTAATTCCCGGTTCTCCTTTTTAGTCTTTAATTGTTTAGCATATGTTTTACACATTCTGTGTACTTTCTTCTCTGCAAGTTTCATGTTTAACACCTCTTAATCTTGACGGTTAAGAAGATGAACTCGATAGAAAAACATTAGTGTTTTGTTTTCATTTCAATCTACTACACTTCAGTTATTTTGGGGTGTACATGCTAAAAACTGTTGTTGTTGAGTGCATTCTCCGGTAGTCCAGTTATATTTCTTGTGAAATAGTTTGAATTTATTTAAGCAGGGGTGATGAATTTCTTTTAAAGGATCTGTTGGCTTACCCGTACTTGACATTCTCACCCGAATCCGAGTAACATTAGTCCATTCCACTATTTGGATTATAATGCAAACTAACATTCCGTAGATGGTGGGATGGTTAAAGGGCACCCATTAGAAGCAATGACGAAGTTACTCACTCTCTGATTTTTGCTGTGATTTTATGCCTGCAGGAGTCGGTCAAACTGGCAGTCCTTTGGATAAGGATGGAGTCCTGGACATAGACACAACTATATCGTTGGAGACTACCTGGCATGCGATGGAAGATCTGGTTTCCAAGGGTTTAGTTCGTAGCATTGGGATCAGGTCTGAGATTTGTCGTGACACGTCCCTAAATCTTTAACCTTTTGACTTATAATCTGATACAAAATTTGTGTTTGCAGTAACTATGACATCTTTTTAACTAGAGATTGCCTAGCTTACTCCAAAGTGAAGCCTGCTGTAAACCAGATTGAGACCCATCCGTACTTCCAACGGGACTGTCTCGTAAAATTTTGCCAGAAGCATGGAATCTGTGTTACTGCCCACACTCCGTTGGGTGGCGCTGCAGCTAACACCGAATGGTTTGGAACAGTGTCATGTTTGGATGATCCACTCCTTAAGGTATGAGATTTGTGTAATATAATTTTCAGTTCTTATCGCAGCTAGACCCGATGTTATTTCATGTAGTTTACTTTTAATGTTTGCGCTTCGGTTTCAGGCACTAGCTGAGAAGTATAAGAAAACTGTGGCTCAGATAGTTCTCCGGTGGGGAATCCAACGAAACACAGTTGTGATTCCGAAGACTTCAAAATCTGAGAGACTGAAAGAGAATTTCCAGGTATTCGACTTCGAGCTGGCCAAAGAAGACATGGACAAAATTAAAGGTATCGACCGTAAATATCGGACCAATCAACCTGCCAAGTTTTGGGGCATAGATCTGTATGCTTAGAGGCGCAATGCCAGGTATTGTCTTTGTGGCAGACTTGTGGGTTATGAAGAATAAGAATGAGAAGTCTATGGACTATGAGTTGCATCAGCATTGGAGAACGCTCAGTTTCTTGTATGTTTTATCTGAATGGATCGAGAAACGTTTATCTTCTTTGTTTGTTTGTTTTCTTTTCTCGTTGTCTCTCTAGAAAACAGTGTATCTGCATATCATGTGTTGCATAATTTGGTTCAATGAGTTGGTTTACATAAAATCCCAAATTTCATGCAGTCCAGTCTAGGGGTGCTTATTGAGTTGAGCAGCTCGAGATCGACTCGGTCAAAACTGCTCGACTCGAACTCGAACTGAGATCTTAATGAGTTGAGTTGAGCAAGGTCCGGCTCGAAGTTTAAATGCTAGCTGAAAACTCTAGAAAAATTTAGTGACTTGCTAGGTAATTTACCAATAAAATATTTAATTTCAAAATTTCAAAAGCGTTTTATATTTCTCGAGAATTTCAAAAGTTAATTAGTATTAATATGAAATTAAATTATATTAATTAGTTTTTCCTTTTTTTATTAAAACATTTTTCATGATATTATTTTATATATAAAAGTTGAAAAGGGAAAAATATTTAGTTCTCATACAAAAAATACGATTGAAAGTTAAAACACCAAAAACTCGAAGCATTCTCTCCTTTTTAGTTCATCGAAGATTGTTGAGAAACTAAAAAGAGTTCCACACTCGAATATCGACTTCATCTCTAACTCAGTCGTGACATGTTCTTTTATTTGTCTTCTCAGTCCTCACACGTTTTTTTCTTCTTCTGAATTTGTATTAAGCTCTAATAGCATCACTAGATTTTACCTATATTTTTTAAAAAATAAGGTAAAAATTTTGGTGAGCTTAACGAGCAATGAGTCGAGTCGAGCAATAAGATTTTTTAATGAGTACGAGTCGAGAAAAATTTTAACGAGCTTAACGAGCAACGAATTGAGTCGAACAATAAAATTTTTGGTGAAAGATATATTTGAGAAAAAAAAATTTCTCGCTCTTTAGTTTACACAATTTTTTTCAAGATTATTTTTGGTGAACTTGTCTCGAATTCTTTTTATCAATTGAGTGTGTTGTATTTATTGTACCTTTCTATAATGAAATATAGTTTATTGTAATTGTAAAAAAATTTGTACAAATTTTAACTTTTACACTATGTAACTGAATGATATACATCGTTAAATATATATTATACTAAACAACATATTTTGGGTGGAATGATTTTTTTTAATATTCTTTAAATAATATCATAGAAAAATTATACTCCATTAAATTAAAAGTTAATATAATTTAGAAGATTTATACTAATCATCCTCAAAACAATAATAACAACAATCCCCTCAGCTTAAGATCCCAAAGATTAGCCCTATAAACAGCGGTAAATCCTCAGCATGTCACGTGTCGAGCAGTAATTGGTCCAGATCTGTGCTGCTATTTAAACTCTCTCCCTTTCGCTTAATTCCTAACTAACCATCAAAATTAATTTCCCAGAGCCACTGATCTTGTTTTTTAATTAATTTCTTTGGATTACATGTGCCTTGGAATTGCATGGCGCCTTAACACTACAAGGTCTAGAAGACAGCCAGTAAAGCCACTAGTTTTTTCCTACATCAATGTCAAATCCTAAGGTCTTCTTCGACATGACGATCGGTGGCCAACCGGGCGGCCGGATCGTGATGGAGCTCTTCGCCGATTGCACTCCCCGTACTGCGGAGAATTTCCGTGCCCTTTGCACCGGCGAGAAAGGCGTGGGGCGTAGCGGAAAACCCCTCCACTACAAAGGCTCGGCCTTCCACCGCGTGATCCCCAATTTCATGTGCCAAGGAGGCGATTTCACCGCCGGAAACGGCACCGGAGGCGAATCCATATACGGAGCCAAGTTCGAGGACGAGAACTTCATAAAGAAACACACGGGACCGGGGGTGCTGTCGATGGCTAACGCGGGACCGGGAACGAATGGGTCTCAGTTCTTCGTTTGCACGACCAAGACGGAGTGGCTGGATGGGAAGCACGTGGTGTTTGGACAAGTTGTGGAAGGCATGGACGTGGTTCGAGCCATCGAGAAGGTCGGGTCTAGCGGTGGAAGGACTTCCAAGCCTGTTGTTATTGCCGATTGTGGACAGCTTTAAAAACCAAAGTGATTTGTGTTTGTCTGAAGTTTTTGAGTTTCTGGGTTCATTTGCTGCTGCTTTTCTAAATGGTTGTTCTTCAAGAACTAACCATAGAATAAGATAGGGATTTTGTTAGTTTCTATCATAATCATCAATTAACTGATGACATTTTCAGTTTTGAAGTTAATATGAGTATCACTCACTGTTATTCCCTCAAGCAATTCACTTTCATCCACCTAAATATGTAAAACTCCATTAACATGTACGTGGAGGCCTTTTCTTGGTAAAACCTTAAATTAAAGGGTAAATTGCACAGATCATCGCTCAACAATTTTCTCACTCTTATTTTGATCGCTCAACTTTTAATTTTTTTTTAATTTATTAACTCAACTTTTAACATTGATTTTTTCATCACTCTACTGTTAACCAAGCAGTTTTGCTGTGACATGGCTTATTTTAATATTTTTATGCTATGTAGGATATTTTAATATAGGGGTAAATTTAGAATTAAAGTTGTGTTAGAGATATGGAGGCGGACCAAGAAGGCAGGAGAAGAGGACGAAGAAGGTAAGAAAGAGGCGCTTCAATTCGGGTTTGATTTTACGCATTAGTTTCAGGTCGAATTCGAGTTCAGATTCGAGCCGTTGCGGTGCTTCACTACCACTGTGCTGTAATTGGAGGAATCGGAGTCGTGAGCTTCTAAGATTTCGGCCATTGCTGGAAAAGCTGCTACTGCTGCAATATCTTGCTCTGCACTTTGAAATTACTAATCTTAAATCGTGTAAGTGATTTATCTTTGAAGTGATTAGGGTATTGGTCTGTGCACGATAATTGTTTAGGGCAATAAAAAGATAAGATCAATGCACGATCATTTTAGGTTTTGTTTTAAATAGTGTTTTTCGTACGTGTAATTAAAATAAAGAAAAAACCCTTTAAAAAGCTACATCATAATGCCGTTAAATAGTCAACGGTGGAGTGATGAAAAAAATAATGTTGAAAGTTGAGTTAGTAAATTAAAAAAATTTAAAGTTGAGTGACTAAAATAAGAGTGAGAAGATTGTTGAGTGATGATTTGTGCAATTTACCCATCAGATTTATTTTAATTTATTAAAATTCAATTAGAATTTATAATAATTATTTTTGTCAAGTTTTGATAGGTTTTATTTACATGTAAGAAAGAAGTGAAGATTTACGAAAAAAAATACGAGAAGGGTAAATTTTATTGGCTGTACCACAAATGATATGGTATTTTGGGTCCATCTAATAACTTTTCGTAGAATTGGATTAAGTTCAAATTATAAGATGTTTTATTTTTTTGAACCTCACTCAAAATTCAAGGCTTGAAACTTAACTTGCGTTAGGTTAACTGGTTAAGTTTTATTTTTGAAGTAGAAATTCGATCTGAATAGGAATGTAAAAAAAAAAAAAGACAGTAGGCTGGTTCCTATAGATATATTGGGAAACCAAAAAATAAAGAGAAAAATAATGTTTTTAAATAATATTCAAGTATGAATTCATATATTTAAAGAAAACGGATTAAATTTACACTTATCGCTCTGCATTTTTGCACGCCTCTCTTTTGCATTTTTGCACGTCTTCCTTCAGTGTTCTGCATCTTTGCACGATTGTTCTTTGCTGAAACAATCTGTCCCTCTGTGTCTATTTTCATGGCGGATATGGCTGATGAACTGGCTGGCTTGACTTTGGAATCCGGTGAGGATGACCTCCTTGAAGTAGATCTGCCTGAATCAGAGCAAAAGGTTGACTATAGCTTCTTCTTGGTGGGTATTTTTCTTACTACCAGTATTATTAATTTTCCCTCTATGAGATCTACTTTAGCAAACCTCTGGCGACCTGTTGGTGGTATTTCGATCATGGAACTGGGCGATGGTCGCTTCTTATTCCGTTTCTATAATGGGGTGGATGTAGATCGGGTGGATTCAGGGGGTCCTTGGAATTTCAACAACCACCTGCTGGTCTATTATCGTTTAAAACCAGGGGAGGATCCAATGCTTGTTGCTCTAACTCATCTCTGCTTTTGGGCTTTTGTTTATGATATTCCACACGGTTTCATGCTTGAAAAGGTTGCGCGTTCGTTGGGAGATTTCATTGGCAAATTCATCGAGTATGACTGCAGGGATGCTTCTCTCAGTTATAAAGGAATCATGCGCATCCGTGTGCTAATGGATGTTCGGCTGCCACTGAAACGTAGGAAAAAACTTCTGCTTAACAATGGTAAACATCATTTTGTACGGTTTGCTTATGAAAAACTCACCCTATTTTGCTTTGTTTGTGGTCGCTTGGGGCATGGGGAGTTATTCTGTCCGGTCCGTGTTATCAAGGGACCTGAGAATGTTGAACGTGGCTGGGATATTTCGCTGAAAGCACCGCATCGGAGAGCTGTAGTTCCGGCGAGTATCTGGCTCCGGGAGCCTCTTGAATTTGGCAAGCAAAGTTTGGGGGATGTTACTGGCGGAAATTTAGGAAAGGAGAATTATGCTCCTTCATTCTCGCCTGCTAATAATTTCTCATCTGGGGGAATAAATCTAGCCCCAAATGTAGCTATGCATTCAAAACATCTTGCTGGTGCCACTATACCTATGGGTGGAATTAACGTGAATGAATTGGGTGGAATTAATGTGAATGTCTTGGGTGGCCTGTCGGTTAATATGGATATTTCGATGGATCCTGTTGGGGAAGACAATGCCCTCGACCCTGTTGAGAGTTCTAAGCGTCAGCGTGTGGTGCCCTCTATTCCTTCAGTTTCTAATCCTATGGATTCTGCTGGAACATCTACTACTATATCGGCAGACCTGAATGGACAGGTCAGCCGGTCCCAATAAAGATCCTCAGTTGGAACGTCTGTGGTTTGGGGAAACTGCGGGCTGTCAGACGTCTTAGAAATAAACTAAGAGAAATTAATCTCCAAATAGTTTTCTTAATGGAAACAAAATTAGATTCTAAGCGTATGGAAAATGTTCGAAGAAAATGTGGTTTTGTTAACGGAATTGATATTTCTGCTACTGGCTCCCGAGGGGGTTTGTCCCTTGGGTGGAAATCGGATATTCAAATAAACTTACGTTCTTTTTCGGATTCGTATATTGATGTTGAGGTTATAGATTCTGATATCTCGTCTAACTGGAGACTCACGGGTTTCTATGGGTGTCCCGTTACTAGTCTTCGGCATATCTCCTGGGACACGTTGCGTTCTTTGGGTACTGACCAATCGTTGCCATGGTTGTCTATTGGTGACTATAACGAGATTTTGATGGCTGGGGAAAAAAGGGAGGCATGGTCCGTTCTGCGAGACAAATGGAAGAGTTTCGCTCCGCTATTCAGGATTGTGAATTGTCTGACTTGGGGTACAATGGGCGTTGGTATACCTGGGAAAAGGGGAAGTTTGCGGCAACAAACGTTCGTGAAAGACTCGACAGAGGTTTAGCAAACCTGGAGTGGTGGGACCTCTTCCCAAATTTTCGGGTCTCTCACCTCTCCCACTCGATTTCTGACCATTGCCCAGTTTTAGTGGATACTATTGGATGTATTCCTCATAATCCAGCTCCCACCACAAATTCTTTCAGCTTTGATGCAAACTGGGTGTTAGAAGAGGATTTTGAACAACTGATATCTACTTCTTGGTTGGGTGATCACAGTCCCGTTCCAAACAAATTGGAACGACTAGCTTTGTCCATAAAGAACTGGTGCCGTGGGCTTCGAGCTAGACGTTTTCGAACAAATAAATCTTTGAGGGAGCGTTTGGAGAACTTATCTTTAGTTGACCCTGATGACGACGTTCTTGAAGAATTAACCGAAGTTAAATTGGCTCTAAATTTGGAGGCGGACAAGGAGGAGATTTTTTGGGAGCAGCGAGCGCATGTCAACTGGCTGCAACATGGCGATCGCAATACTACGTTCTTCCATAAATGGGCAACCTTTCGGCAGAAGAAAAATAAAGTTCGTAAGTTGAGACGGAATGATGGTAGTTGGGAGGATGATGAAGCTGCTATGGCCAATATGGCGAAAGAGTATTTTAGTAATTTTTTTACTAGTGAAGCAGTGGAAAACCCAGATAGCATTCTTGGCTCATTCCGCGGTCTATTTCTAGTGCAAGCAATGCTTGCCTTTTGGCCCCTTTTACTAAGGAAGATTTTCATCAGGCCGTGAAGCAGATGGCTCCTCTTAAGGCAGCTGGTATAGATGGTTTCCCGGCTCTCTTTTACCAACGATATTGGCACATTGTTGGAGACGATGTCTCGACATATTGCAACCTGGTTCTCCGTGGGGATATGGCTTTGGGTGATGTTAATTTAACGAGCATTGTTCTGGTTCCTAAAGTCGACCAACCTGTTACTATTGATCAATTCCGCCCAATTAGCCTGTGCTCGGTCCTTTACAAAATTATGGCTAAGGCTTTAGCTAACCGGATTCGGCCTCTTCTAGACAAGTGTATTGATCCCACACAAAGTGTGTTTGTACCAGGAAGGGCGATCACGGACAATATCTTGATTGCTTATGAGTTAATGCACTCTATGAAGATTAAGAAGCAAGGTAAGGCTGGCTCTTTTGCTCTTAAACTTGATATGGCCAAGGCATATGACAGGGTGAGTTGGAGTTTTTTGGAGAAGGTTATGTTGGTAATGGGGTTTGATAGGATCTGGGTGGATATGATTATCCGTTGTATTAGCTCGGTATCCTATAGAATCAATTTTAATGGCACTTTTAGTGATCCTTTTACTCCTTCAAGAGGTATCCGGCAAGGAGACCCGTTGAGTCCCTACCTCTTCTTAATGTGTGCTGAGGCTTTTTCGGCAATTATAAATCATGCAAGGAGTTTGGGAGATATCCGAGGTGCAAAAGCTGGAAGGTATGGCTACACCATCTCTCATCTTTTTTTCGCTGACGATTGCATCCTCTTTGGTGCCAGCAATTTTGAGGAGGCTGCTGTAATCAAAGGCCTAATCACGAAGTATGAGTCTATCTCGGGGCAAATGGTTAATTTCCACAAGTCATCGATTTACTTCAGTGGAAATGTCCCTCGTTCGGTGAAAGTGTCTATTGGTCGGTTCTTTGGGGTTCATATCTCTAGTAACCCGGAGAAGTATTTGGGTTTGCCGAACATGGTTGGTAGGAATAAGAAAGAGGCCTTCGCCTCGTTGTGTGACAAACTGATCAAACGTATTGAAGGATGGAGTGTGCGGTTTTTATCGATGGGGGGAAGGAGGTTTTTGTAAAGGCAGTGCTTCAGTCAATTCCTATATTCCCTATGCAGTGCTTTCTTTTTCCTAAAGCATTGTGTTCTAGACTGGAAGGTATTATGAACAAATTTTGGTGGCGAAATAGTGGCTCGGGAAAACGTATTCACTGGTCTAAATGGGAGGATATTGCTGTCCCGAAACTTTTTGGAGGTATGGGTTTTCGCAATTTGGGTCAATTTAATATTGCGTTGCTTGCAAAACAAGGCTGGAAACTCCTAACAAACGATGATAATCTCCTAACTAAAGTCCTTAGAGCTAAATATTTCCGCAAAGGCGATTTTTTATCGGCTGAATTAGGTTCTTCTCCCTCCTACACGTGGAAAAGCATTTGGTGTTCCCGGGGATTGCTAGAGAAAGGAATGGGGTGGACTGTTGGTAATGGGAGAACAATTGATATTTGGCAGGATGATTGGATCGACGGGTCAACTAATGGTTGCATCAACAATCAGGTTCCTAATTTTAATTTTACTAAGGTTCCTGACCTTATTGATCACTCCTCCCACTCTTGGAAAACTGACATCAAAAATTCAGTTTTTAATCCCCCTACAGCTAAACAAATCTTAAGTATTCCTATCTCTAACAGTGATGATCCTGATGTTAGAATCTGGAGGGGTGACAGTTCTGGGGTGTACAGTGTTAAGAGTGGCTACAACTGGCTTGTAAACGCGAACTTTGGGTTTCCAGGTGCTCCTCCGATTGCGGCAACGGATTGGTATACTGATTTTTGCAGATCCTTTTGAGTTTTAAAGTTGCAAGCCAAAATTAGAATTTTCTTTTGGCGTCTAGTACACAACTATCTACCAGTACAGTCTAATCTACTTGCTAGAAAGGTCAGTATCCATCCCCTATGTGTTTTATGTGGTACTGATTGTGAATCGATACAGCATATGGTACTGGAGTGTAATTTTATTAAGCAAGCATTGAATGAAATTGGGATCAGAATAGGAGTGTTTCCCACTGAAGAGGGAATTACCAGATGGTTTGCTTATCTATTCGAAATTTTACAGCGTGAGCAGAAAGAACAAATTATCATAGCATTTTGGGCATGCTGGTTTGCGCGAAATAAAGTAATTCATGAGAACACCCTTTACCATTTTACCCAGATTGCTAACCTCTGCCGCAACACCCATCTAGAGGCGTCCCGTATATCTCCAAGACTGAATTCTTCTCCCATTCCCCGTTCTGCAAAATGGGTACCCCCTGCGACAGATATAGTAAAAGTTAACTTTGTCGCAAGTTTCTTCGAAATAGATAGCAAATCAAAGTCTGGGGTTGTAATCCGTAATGACAAAGGAGAAATTATGGCAGCAGCTACTTATCTCTAATCGCCGGTTGTAAACCCAGAACATGCAGAAGCTCTAGCTTGTGAACAGGCGGTTGTTTTGGCTCAGGAATTAGGTTTTCGGCGAATCGAGGTTGAAGGAGATGCCCTTGGGGTAATCACAAAGCTGAAAAGTCAGAATATACAAAGGGGTTTTCTCAGTACTCTCTACAGGAACATTTATCGAAGGGGGGATAACTTTGATTACCTCCGTTTCTCGCATGCTTGCCGGGAAAAGAACGGTGTCGCACACGCCCTCACTCGTCTGATTATGGCGTCGGATGAGCCAATGATTTGGATCAAAGAGGTGCCCCGATCGGTGCTTCACCTGGTCCGACGGGATCAGTCGGGTCTTAACCCACCCTCTTGACGCCGCGGTGGTCTTATTTTGAACTCCGGAGTTCTTCTTATCTTCTCCGGCATGGCTAATCGCCATAGTTACCCCTCAGTTTTCCAAAAACGTTTCATATGCCCAAGTCGAAGCTTGGCGGTGGGGTTTGTTTCCAGAAGCTGCGTTTTATTTACCCCTTTATTTCTTTCTTTGTTTACTTTATTGGTTTAAGTAAGATGTAATAATGTGACAACTTTTTGGCTTCCCGATGAATCTTTAATAAAGGCAGCTTTATTTTGTTCAAAAAAAAAGAAAACGTGAATTCAATAATATGGTATTTTAAAAACATATGAAAGGCATTAATTTTTAATATATTTGGCACTCGAAAACATAAATCGTATTAAATTCTGATTACATATTATATACATCTGAAAATCAAGAGGAGAACTGGAGAAGTCTCTTAATTGGGGGTTAATTTTCTAAATAAATCCCAAAAAAGGGAATAATCATTTAATTTTGGCACCTGATGAGTTCATGATGTGGTTTGTTGAGCAAGATGGTTCGTTGTGTTTGAAAGCAGAGTTCTTAAATCCGATCCAACAAAGGCTAATTTGAACATAACAAAAATGGGTAATGTTGTATTTGGATTTCGGTTTAAATCCAGTTGGATCGAGGGAGAAATTATATAGAAACGTGAGAGTTAAGCGTAAAAGTCGAACAATTTTATTTAAAGGGTTACATATTGAGAGTAGTATAATGTTGTAATAGTAAATTTATGGATAAAACAATTCAATTCCTATAAGAGCGGTGGCTTTTATTTTTGGACATCAAACATGGAGAAAACCTCGTTTGACCATTACAAATCTATACCTATCTCCTTCTTTGCATTCACTGGCGGCGCCACCACATCCTCCTTGGCCACGCCACCCCGGAGAAACCCATGCATTCACTGATGCCTCCTTTACGAAAACTCCTTACACATCTTTGACTCTGGTTTTTCATTTTTCCCAGGGCCAAAATGACAAAAACAACATAGATTTCTTTATACAATATTCAATCATTGAGTTATCTTGTCGTTAAAATCACCAGACAGTTTAGAATCAGAATATTTTGTTTTGTTTTGTTTTGTCTTAAAAAGGATCGTTGTCGTAATTGGATTCTGTCATTGTTTCCGGGTCCGCTTATACCATGGCGGGCATTGTGAAACAACTGCTGGCGAGGCCGATACAGGTGGCGGATATGGTGACAAAGGCTGCGGATGAAGCACAATCGTTTAAACAAGAATGCCAAGAGATTAAAACCAAGACCGACAAGTTAGTTGGTCTCCTCCGTCAAGTTGCTCGAGCGAGCAACGAAGTTTATGAACGCCCGACACGGAGAATCGTCGATGACACCGAACAAGTCCTTGACAAGGCCCTAACGCTTGTCCTAAAGTGTGGTGCAACTGGTTTCTTGGGGCGACTTTTCACCATTATCCCGGCAGCTGCCTTTAGGAAACTGTCGATGCAACTCGAGAATTCTATCGGGGATGTTTCGTGGCTCTTGGCCGTGTCGGGAGACAATAAAGACGACGAATATCTTGGTCTTCCTCCCATTGCGGCGAACGAACCGATATTATGTCTTATATGGGAACAAATCGCTATTCTTTACACAGGTACGTTAGAAGAGCGGTCTGATGCTTCTGCTTCTTTAGTGTCTTTGGCTCGGGACAATGATCGATACGGTCGGCTGATCATTGAGGAAGGAGGGGTCCCTCCATTGTTAAAATTGGCAAAGGAAGGGAACTCCGAGGGTCAGGAGAATGCGGCAAGGGCAATTGGGTTGCTTGGACGTGACGCAGAAAGTGTCGAACAGATTGTAAATGCTGGTGTTTGTGCAGTGTTTGCGAAAATCCTCAAAGAAGGTCAAATGAAAGTTCAATCCGTAGTGGCTTGGGCTGTATCCGAATTGGCTGCGCATCACCCCAAATGCCAAGACCATTTTTCACAGAACAATATCATCCGGTTTCTCGTCAGCCATCTTGCATTCGAGACAGTCGAGGAGCATAGTAAGTATAGCATCGCCACCAAGCAGTCGTCGATTCATTCGGTTGTTTTGGCTAGTAAAACTCCCCAAGAAAAAGAGAACGAAGGCGAGAGTCACGCAACTCATCCAACGGAGAAACGAGCAGCGCCTAGCCAAGTGCAAAACGTGGTTACCAACACATTGGCTGTGAAAGGCAAGAATGTGGGCAGCTCAGCAACAGCACCGCTACCCAACAGCCAAGCTAACCATCCCAAAGGCGGGCACTCAATTGCCGGTGCCAGGTCGAACCACCATCCACAACGTATCTCCATATCTGGAACTAGCATTAAGGGAAGGGAATTCGAAGACCCTGCCACTAAAGCACAGATGAAAGCAATGGCAGCAAGGGCTCTGTGGCAGCTTTGCAAGGGAAACCTCGGCATATGTCGTAGTGTAACTGAATCGAGAGCTCTATTGTGCTTTGCGATTTTGTTAGAGAAGAGCACCGACGACATTCGATACTACTCGTCCCTGGCCTTAATGGAAATCACAGCTGTGGCAGAGCAAAATCCCGACTTGAGACGTTCTTCTTTCAAACCTACTGCCCCTGCAGCCAAAGCCGTAGTGGACCAAATACTCAAAATCATCGATCAGGGGGATTCGGACCTCCTCATTCCGTGCATCAAAACAATTGGGAACTTGGCAAGGACTTTCCGAGCAACCGAAACAAGGGTCATCGGGCCATTGGTGAAACTACTGGATGAAATGGAAGCTGAAGTTGCAATGGAAGCGGTGATCGCGCTTAACAAGTTCGCCACACCGCAGAACTACCTGCACGTTAACCACTCGAAAGCCATCGTGGACGCCAGCGGCGTGAAGCATTTGATCCAACTGGTTTACTTTGGGGAGCAGATGGTGCAGTTCCCATCATTGACTCTTCTGTGTTACATTGCTTACAATATTCCGGACAGTGAGGTGCTTGCTCAAGAGGAAGTGCTTATAGTGCTGGAATGGGCATCCAAGCAAGCTCATTTAGCGGGAAATCCCGACATTGACGGTTTATTACCAGAAGCCAAGAGTAGATTGGAACTGTATCAATCCAGGAGAGGTTCAAGAGGATACCATTAAAATTCAACTTTGTGAAACATTTTCAGAAGGAAAAAAAATATATAGTTTCAGTTTTGTACCTTCATCAATTTACTCTGTATATATATATATATATATATATATATACACACATTTATACATCTAGCATTCATGGCACCAATGTTGCGAACTTAATATCGTGGAAATGACACATCTGTGCTTGCAATCTAGTTTCAATATTGTCAAGTTGAAATCAAGTTATCCAACTCCAGATTGATGTTGAGAATAAGAATTGAACTCGTTTTCAACTTTAACAAATCAAACTTAATCAAGTATAATTGACTAAGTTTAATCCTTTTTTCCCCAAATAAAATTCAAATTCTGAATTGGTAAATTACAAATTTCAACAACCAACTTTCTTCCCTCCTATTTTGATCACTCAAGTTCAGGACGGAACCAGAATTTGAAGTTGGAGGCAAAACATAAATGTTTGAAAGTGGGAGGGGGTAAATTAAAAAATAAACCAATTTGTAAAAAAATTATACTAAAGGACAAAGCCGGAAAAAAATCTTACCCTCCTCCCCACCCCACTTATCTCTGTCACTGCTCAAGTTTATTTTTTTAATGTAATTACTAAACTTTTTATTTGTTTCTATTTTGACCACTCCACCATTAAATATTTAACGACGTTATGACTGGACACAATTTTTTAAAAATAATAAAATTGTCGCAAAACTTTCTTTATTTTTTTTTAAAAAATTTATTAGTTTTAGATTTCATTTGATTTCTCAACGACGAAACATCTTTTTTTAACTCCCAATAGTGGGAGGTAGAGAATGAGCAATTGAGTGGTATATTCTCATTCCGTGCCGATCGAACATTAGATATTGTAGTTTGGAGTAGTTTGAGGTTTTACGCGTTTTAGGTTTTGAGCTGAGTTTTGTGAGTTTAAAGTAATTTTTGAAAAAAGTTAAATTGATAGAGTGACAAGAGACGATGAAACGAGTTTGTTGGCGTCTTGAGTAGTTAGAGAAAATGCCAAAAAATGACTATTTCGGCATCAACATGATAAAGAGATTGAACTATAAAACTTCCATGTTTGGGAGAAGATAAAATTTAAAAAATGAATAACATGCTATTGTCATAATAGCAAAAAGTAATTTACTCAATATATATGATTGTCATGTCACTATTTCGTTTATAATTTAACGTCTGTAGGACTAAAATAAAAATAATTCGAAAGTTAAATAATTAAATATTAAAATATACGTGCGTGGGACTGGGAACAATGTAATTTTTTTCTTCTTTCTATCTAAAATTTATCTTAATTTGTTCTTGAATCTCACAATTAAAAGCTTTAATTAGTAAAAAATAAAACTCGACGCCCAAACTCATTCAGTCTTCATTGGCGACTGAGTCTGTGAGTGATAGTGTCTCTTTGTAATTCTCATGGAAAATCAAATAAAGAATTGTTGTTAATAGTTTGGGAGAGAAAAAAAGATGCGTCGGGAGATCTCGATTTTATTACAGCCTCGGTGCCTTCTTCTCTTGATTGCACTCTCGATTCTCCTCATTTTCGCTTTCTCGGGAGCTAAACGGGTGCCTTCTTTTGACTCCTTTTCTTCATTTCTAAATGCCCATCTCTAGGATATGTGAAAATATGTAGCATTTGGATCTGAATGTGGATTATATTATTTGTTTCTTGCGTTTAGTACGGTAGAACAGATTTGGGTTTTCTATTTTGCTTTCATGAATTTGGTTGGCTTGGTTTCCTTTTGATTTGTATGCAGTTTCTTGATTTGGGCATGTTTGTTTCAAATTCAATGTTTATTTCCCCCCTTTTATTGGACCAGATTGAATAGTCTAGTTATATGTTGCTTCGAATTTTCAATGGATTTTTTTTCTAGATAAACTGAACATTGTATGCTGTTACAATCTGAACATTTGCTTGTTTCCAAGTTTTAGCTTTGCAAGTGAAAGGATTTTGTTGCTTTTCTGAATGTGTTCTGTTGAGACAAGCTTGAGGTTGCAATTTCTTTCTCTGTTTATTTAATATTACATCACTCTTCCGATCGCGATAGATTAACTCAACAATAGTTTGTATTAATTGATTCGCACTAAATTGTTGATTAGGAAGAAGAGAAGATTGTAGAAGAGGAGCATGAAATCACCCACAGAGTATACTTGGATGTGGATATTGATGGCCAGCGTGTAGGTACAATGCCTTCACTTTCCTACTTGAGAGGCGATGAGGAAGAAGTCTTACTTGTTCCTTTTTCAGCTTACGTTGCTATGATTTGTGTTTTACAGGTAGAATTGTTATCGGATTGTATGGTGAAGTTGTACCCAAAACTGTTGGTATGTTTCAACCTTCTGGCCAGTAGTTTTAGTTGCTAAAAAACTTAATTTCTTGAAACAATTGGCATATTAGTTGTGTAAAAGCTACTCTCACCCTTGTCATATGTTGTCATTGTTGTGTGTGGTAAGCTTACATTTCAGCTAATCGGGTGTATTAATTTTGTATCTCCAATTGTTTCCTTCTTTTAGATGTACTGTAACTTGTTTCACCCATTGTTGAATTTGGATTTTATATTTGTATATACATGTTGCTTAATATTGATATTGTTTTCCATGTGCAGAAAATTTCAGGGCTTTGTGTACAGGTACTCAAGTCTTATATATGTTAGTTATGTACCAATTCAGAGTATTACTAGTCGGCATATTCAATTTACATGGTAAATATGCTTAAATTCTTGCTTCGAAACTGCAGGGGAGAAAGGCAAGGGTGCTAAGGGGAAAGCACTTCGTTTTAAGGGAACACCATTCCATCGCATAATATCTGGATTCGTGGTTCAAGGCGGTGATATAATTTATGGTGATGGAAGGGGAAGTGAGTCTATATATGGTGGCACCTTTCGTGACGAGAACTTTAAGATAAAGCATTCACATGCAGGTACTCTTATGTGTATTAGTTTAACTGCTTATCTTGTTTAGACACAATTCTATGGAAACAAATGCAACATTATTGTCTTGATTTTCTAGGTTCTTCCGCTTAATGGTAAAATTATCTTCAAATCTTCAGTGGTTTATCTCTTGATCTTTGCAGGTGTAGTTTCCATGGCTAATACAGGACCTGATTCCAATGGCTCTCAGTTTTTCATCACCACTGTCAAAGCCAGTTGGTAAGCTATAAGACCCAAAACCTAAAAATTTGTGTGTAGAATCCTAATGCGGAGACTTACAATCATCAAACAATTAATGGAAATGCATTGACGATGAAAGATTAGTAACGGCGTTCTTGTTTATCCCAGTAATAATGGGAGATGGAACATCTCAAATTCTTTCACTCATTTCTCATAAGACAATAACTTGTTGATCAAATGGTTAATTTCTAATTGTGGTATCTTTTCAGGTTGGATGGGGAGCATGTTGTTTTCGGTAAGGTTATTCAGGGCATGGACATTGTGTATATGATCGAAGGGGGTGCCGGGACTTACAGTGGGAAGCCTAGGAAGAAAGTGATAATCGCCGACGCCGGAGAGATACCTAAGAACAAATGGGATGAGGAAACATGAAGCTCCTGGTAGAGTTTTTTTTTGTGTTTTTGACTTTGCTGCTGATTTCTTTCTAATATAATTGATTCATATTTTGCTCCATTGTATCATTTCCTTGATGAACTAGTAAATTTGATCCAAGATCGACAGTAGTCTTCACACGAAAATATATTGTAGCTTACCCTTTTTGAGTTCTTATGTTGGCTGGCAAGTATTATTAACACAAACAATTTCAAGCACTTCAAGGAAATTTATAGGAATGAAAATGACCTTACAAAGATCATGAATAATTGTATATACTTATGTCGGATATTTGACAGTTATTATTACAATCATATGCACAAACAAAAATGACCTATTAGATCTGATAAAAAACAAGAAATGGTTCCATTTGATTAAAAAAATCAACGATATTTAAGGTGAAAGAACCATATTACTCTTTAGTTCTCCATTGCAACTCAATCTGAATCCGTCCATTTTTGGAGTTTATGAGGTGGTATCTCTCGTTCATTCTTTTGTTGATAACAACGTCCGAAAGACTGATATCGACAAAGCCTAGCGATTCCTGTTCCAGGACGGTTTATTTTAAGCAATTGTATACATAATGCATTGGTGAACATATACACATGAATGCACATAACATTTTAGACATCCACTGGGGACAATGGGTGTTGGAAACCCGAGTCACTTAAAATAAATATGGCGGATAATGCCTACCAATGCAAGTAATGGTGGAAAGAGTACCTTTGAGACCCGCAGGCCCATCCTTGATGAATTGCTGCAAACTTCAAAATGAATTTTATCAGTAAGGGGGGGCTCATCTAGCATAAACGTAAACTCCTCTTCCCATCTTGGATCTCTGTTTTTCTTTACTTTCTGCACAAAACAATGCCATTTATAAGAAATTCAAGCACCCCACGTACTCTACTGATTTGATGAAATTACATGCCTTAGTCTTTCGCTTCTCGCCTCTAAAGAGGATACGCACATACGGATTACTATGGCTCTTCCCTTCAACATGTTCTGCCTCATGGACTATGACTACAAGCATACCTCCACCATCAGGTGTATTATCAGGAGCCCTCTGCAATGTTCTCGACTCCTGGAAAGTTTTCGGTATTTCGTCTTCTTTGAAGGGCTTATAAGTTAGTTCCACCTCAAGCTGTCCGAGGGACTTGTCATTTTCAGACTCTTCTGCGTCCACATTTTTAAGGAGTTGAAGGGTCATAACTTTCGGCTCATCCGGGGTCAGATCTTTCAATGGAACTACATTCATGCCCATTTTGTCATGCTTCCCAAGCTGAGTAACATAAGTAAAATTTATGGAAACAACATATGAAAAAACATAAAACTTGGGATCAATAAAAAACTATGAGAACTTACTTTCTCCCAGTCGATAACCTGAAGTTTTAAGACCTGAGTTTGAGGATCTTTAACTGTTACATTGAACTCCTCATTCCATTCAGGGTTCAAATTCTTCATCTTCACGGAGGTTTTTTTAGCTGGAAGCTTACTCTCTGTTAGCTTTATTTTCACATAAGGGTCTGATGAACCCAAAAGATCTTTCTTTATTAGCTGCATTGCCCTTATAACTTTCACATGGAGAATCCCTACAGGTCGGTTAAAAGCTCTGCATGTTCAAACGGATTTATAAGCCAAGACCCAAAAGGTGAAAGTTAACAATGACAAACATAACATAGAATAAAACATGAGCTCGTCTTGAGGCTTACTTTGCTGGATCCAGAACTTCTACTCGCAGAGTTTTAGGCCAAAGATACATGTTTGCTACCTGATCTTTGATGATTTCCTGCATTACATTGTCTTGTTAACGTTCAAAACTACGATTCATGTACACAAAACCCAGTTGGGGGCATTAATGATAATTTGTTCCTGTCTCCAAAACAAGAAGTTAGCATAGATAAAACCACTAAGAAAGAGATGCCCCCCAACTTCTATGGATAAAACTTGAGTATTTATAAGAAAGATGCCTAAAAGAGATGGCATTTTTTATGAAAGAAATGGAATTTGCAACAATTAATAAAGCCTATATAACAACCATTCAGATGAGAAACTCAAAAAAGAGAGAATAAGATGGAGCACTACATGACATTTTACCTGGACAACCCTGTAGAGAATAGGTATTGACATGAGATCAATCCCTACTAGCTTCAATCCAAAGTCAACATGGGGCTGCAGACAAGAAGACAAAAAAGAAGTAATCACTATTGACTATTCATCGAAAAGTGAAAGGGAGAGGGACAATGTGATCAAAAGAGAGAGAGTGAACGAATTTATTGTATGTAGAAGCAACGACATGGTTATCCCATTTCGTAAATGTTATTTGTGCATTTGAATACTTAAATCCATACAAATTCCTCTTATGGTTTTACAAGAATGACAGAACACAGTTTATCTCAACATCCCTACAGATAGGATGGTCTTGAAAAAAAGTACTACATATGGGCAGCTGTGATGGTTTTACTGAAGGGCTACTTTGGCTTGTGAAATTCGGTAACACTTCCTTCATGAAGTTTGAAAAACACATCTTAAAGGGAAATCTTGGTACCAGTGTATAAAAGTTCAGAGAATGTCACAACTCACGCACAATGATCTGTGACTAAGGGGCGCAAAACAGTAAAATCTGTTCATATGAGAAACTTCACTTATTTAATCCATCAAGACTGCCCAGGTCCTAGAGCATAGCCTATCTACTTGAAGCCTAACCCGTCAAGACTGCCCCAAGTCATAGAGCACAGTCTATCTACTTGAAGCCTAGAGACTCGGTCAAACATTCAATTATTTGTAGTTTACTTAGTTAATTAGAACTCTAAGGGAATTAACGCTATACGTTGGCTACCTTTATGTTTAATGCACCAAAAACTCTTCCATTTTCTATTAGTTCATTTACGTACTAGTGCTACATACATGTCTAAGAAACGACACACCTAGCATTTAATTTACGCGGATAGCCACAAAATTTGTAGTTAAAATCTAAAATATAATCCACAACCTCAAACCTTCATACCTTTTCCATCAAGGAAACGAAAATATTTGCAAAACATGGAAAACTTGGGACCAAAGGCTTCAAGGTAATGCGTGGTATAGCAAACACTTGCAACTCAATAACCTGGAACAACCCGAGAAACACAGTTAACAAACAACCTCTCCCGGTTCAATATAAGTAGTTCAGTGTAAAAAGGTAATGACCTGAACAGTTGCCTTCATTCCATATGCTTTTACGGCAATAGTAACATTTGGATTTGCAGCCCATTTTATTAATGGTTCCATGATTAACTCCTTCTCTTCCGTGAAATAAACTTTCATACCTATAAATGAGAAGAAGACTAACAAGATCAAAGAGAAATCTGAAGAAAAATAAAAAGAAAACAACTAAATTAAAACTTCAAAAGTATGGTTTCTGATATGAAAATACGAGCTCTATCTTGGGGAGAGTATGTTGCATCCGCATCTACACATCCAATCCAGGCGGTACTCGTCTATTTTGGGGTATGGGAAAGAAAGAACCAACCTTTATCATGTGGCCTGAACTCTATCTCAGCATGCAGTGCAAAGTATTCAAATTAACATAATAAATAAATTATCCTTGGTTTCAACTTTCATGTGACGTGCCGACTTCGCCAATAATTTATCACATCCTAGAAAGTGGCATTCCAGAATAACGTTGATCCTAAATACGATATCGTTTACTATGATATCTCCGATACGTATTCAAGATTACCAAGCAGAGGTTTCAGTATTTACCCAGCTTCTCCAGGAGATGCCTTTCAAAACAAAAGGACAAGCACAAATGGCACATGACTTGTTGGTGGTAGAACAACCATTCAAGAGTAATTGATTGACTAACCTTGGAAAGTTGGCGGCAAAGATCCTAATGTTAATGTTTCAAACTCAACAGCATCAATTTTGTATTGTGAAATTTGTTCATCAATTATCGGTTTGGCAATATTCTTCGCAGTTGCGCAGATGGCCTACGAAAGAACAAGTACATCAAAAAAGAGCTAAGAAAAAACATATACTCAAAAGCAACTGTCAATGGTGAGTAGAAGTTAAACCTTGTTAAGATTAGGCCACATACATTCCAAAAACTTGTTTAGCCAGTCAACCTACTCAAAAAGGGAAAGTAGTTTTCAGATTTCGTTGCAGTAAGGCATGAGGACATGGGAAGAATGTGAGAGACACGTACACGTTCATAGTCTGGGTTTTTAACCCAGAATGGCATCTCTGGAAGCATCTTCTTTAATGTCTCTGGATCTTCCTCGACCAATGGTTGGATTTCAGGATCCTGGTAAAACGAAAACAAAGGAGATAGATATCAAATATGCAAACTGACTTGAATCTAAGCTTAAAACAACATTTCTACTGCATTTTTTTTAGAATCTGGATTATATTGAATACAAAAGAATCACACCTTTTACAATATAAATACAGTGCTGAACAAAACAACAAAAATATAAAGGTGTGAAAGACGTTGAACATACCAAACCTAAACACTGTATTGAATCTAAGCTTAAAACAACATTTCTACTGCATTTTTAAAACGAAATAACAAAGAGCAATGGAAGGAGAAGGATTACCGTGACATGGCTAGGTTGGATGTATATGAAGAAGCAATAACCGATGAGAAGACCCGCTGTAATCCCAAATCCGAATCCAAAAAGGCCCAACACAGCGCCAAAAAACCCCATGAATTCGAACACAGAAACGGTAATCAGGAATTTGTTTGGATCAATCGATCTGGTTAATGAAATTACTAAATGCAGCGGCAAATCAATCGGGGAGAAAGAATTAAAAAACAAAGGTCAATTTAAATTCATTGAAACAATTGTGAAAGAAGTGTCTAAAAGGAAGGGGGGATGAACAGGTATGAGTTTCTTCTAACAGACACTGATGATTAACGAATTATCAAACAGCTCTGTAATGTATAACTAATTTTTGATTTCTTGGGCCTACTGTCTATGGGGCCCATACACGTAGGCTGGTAAGAAAACCCCCGGACTCACGAAGAAGGGAATGTTGTTATCTCTAAGTGACATGGATACTAATGGTGTCCTTTCTATGACTCAACACTGAAAAATTAAACTCTAAATTTTAGGATTAATATCTTATACACTGGCGGTGGAAACTGAAGCGCCTTAGTTTTAGTGTATAGAGAGTTATTTTAAGGTACATGAGTTTAGGGTATAGGGTTTATGGGAACTAAGTCCCTATACACTAAAACTAAGTAAAACTAACTCCCTATACACTAAAACTAAGTAACTAAGCCCCTTACACCTAAACCCCTAAACACTATACCCTAAACTAACTCCCTATACACTAAAACTAAGTAACTAAGGTGCTTGTGGAAACTTTCAGTTTCTGCCGCCTGTGTATAGAATATTTATCCTAAATTTTAAATCTTACAGCATAAACCTTAAACCCTAAACATTAATTAGTGTGGGGCATAAATAGAGACATCGAAAATGGGCAGAGTATTTCTATTTGATCCTAACAGGTTGTGTGTGTCGGCTAGAACGAGACAGTACGATGCTGATCACATGGTATCTCTAATCATAATCCTCTTAGTCCTTCATGGTTTATGGTTAAGAAAGTAATGGATTTTCTTTCAATGCTGTTGCTCTAATCATTAATCATTACTACTTCTAAGCCTAATTGTAAATATATTTCATTCAGCTGCATCGGAATCTCTCTTTGTATGTTTATGGTTCTAAGTTCTAACGCTTTTGTGTTCTGAATGCGGCATTCTGCAAGTGCTGCTGGAACTGGACCCTTGGAATCACCACTTGTTCTCGTATATTCATCATTCCTCGTTGACGACCGCTGCTATCTGAATTCTAAACAGGAGAACATGTATAAGAAATTGCTATATGCAATCAGTGAAGGGCAAGGATCTTTTGATTTCTCATGAGGTCATAACTCGTAAGGCTAACCAAATCAGAGACCTATGTATGACAATCTGTTCAAACTTCGTGCTCATGCCTCATAGTTGGGCATGTATGTAATCCAGCTGACTTGAAGTGTTGAGTAATGTGGAGCTTCTTGGGCTTTAGTTGATGGGCTTTTGCCGGTTGGATCTAGCTGTGTCTGTTGAATATGTT
Source organism: Hibiscus trionum (assembly GCA_030270665.1). Taxonomy (NCBI): domain Eukaryota; kingdom Viridiplantae; phylum Streptophyta; class Magnoliopsida; order Malvales; family Malvaceae; genus Hibiscus; species Hibiscus trionum. Next base: position 6,898,509 of record BSYR01000044.1, read on the forward strand.
GATCGGTTATAACAAATATAACAATATCCAAAATGCCCTAACTGACTATTGTAACCAATTACTCTCTAGTTGTTGGTTTATCAGTTGGGCTATATAAACCCTTAATGGGTACTGGCCCAAATCAATCTTTGGCCTACATTGTAATCCACCTTTTCTTTCTCATTCCGTTTGGCTCGTGTTTCAGAGAGCCTAGGTCATCGTCTTTTCTTCTCCCTTTTTCCGTTTTACTTTCTTCTCTGTTCTAATTCTTTCACTGTCACCGGAGATGTCTCAATATGGTATCAGAGCCATGGATTCAAGCCGGTGTTGACTGAGCCGTCATCAATCTTGAGATCTTGAGTAGATCGGTGGTGGTTCTCTGTCTTCTCGTGGTGGTTCGAATCTCTCAGTTCTTCTCACAGTTCTGTTTTCACGTTGTCTGTGTGTGCTTCCACAGTGGTTCGTTTGTCATTCTTGAGATCTTGCTATTGCTTCTGATGGCACCGGAGGTCGTTGATCTCTTTTACTTTAATATAAAATCTCATGCTTTATCATTTGTGTGTTGCTTGAGTCAAGTGTGAAGATACTCGAGCTCAAATTGAATAAAAATGATCTATTAAGTTTGTGTGTTGCTCGAGTCAAGCGTGAAGATACTTGAGTTCAGCTTCATTAGATAGCTCGAGCTCGATTGGATAATAAACGATCCGAGAGTGACTTGTAGATTCATGTGTCTTGTTTATACTCTTTGTATGTTGGTAGCTGATTTTCTGTTTCTTTGGATAATAAATCCCCCCAAAAATATTTGAGAATTATATTAGTCAGTACATTGATACAAGAGTTTTTCAATTTTACAAGTGAAATTTTAAAAAAAAAACTTTCATTTATAGCATATTAAACAACACTTGTTAATTTTTTACTATGTAATGTAAAAGTATTTGACAGTTGACACCAAGTAGTTATCCTTTTAATATTATAACCGATTACCTAATTAATTAATAACTTGTTAGTTACGTCATTGACTGAGCTCAAAGATTAGGAACTATGGGTTAGTAAAGATTTGTTCACATCTTCAATGTTTTTGTTTTTCTTTAAAGAAAAAATCGGGACCATGTTTTGAAAATCAATAAAGAAAACGATAGTTGAATTACAGTAAACCACTTGGTTTTGTGGAATTAAAAAAGAGGAGATTAATTGCAGTAGCTAGGGATGTGCATGAATCGTGATGGTGAAGTAATTGACCCACCAAAGGACTCGTCATAATAATCTCTCTTTCATCAAAGTAACGAGTTCATGCCGTACGTATTAAGAAAGAGCAAATTGAGTTTTGAGAAGTTTTATTTACAGTGGATCCAATGAAAATGAAATAGCTTTCGTCACCCAACTTCTTTTTTCCTCTGAATTTATTATATATAATTTGTAAAGAATCTAGAAATTTGGTTTTCAGCAGGTAAAGGGGTGATGTCATTTGGCGGCAATATAATCTTTTTAATACAGATGATTCAGAGTTGTTGGTTTCCGAATGAACACACTGTTAACTTGTACAGTATCTAGTTTTCTGGGGCTTCTTTTCTTCCTGAGAACTTGACTATGGTGATGGTGCTTCTTTTCATGAATAATTCACAAGTTTGTAATATTCTCTTGCAAAATTCATAACAGGATAAAAAGGCTACTTATATGCTTTGGTTTTGGGGTAATATGCCCTCTGAGAAGAGAAATGTGTTGGTTGGGGTTCGATTAGATGGCCGAAGCAGGGATTTGCTTAGTTGGGCTCTTGTAAAAGTTGCACAACCTGGTGATTGTGTGGTTGCACTTCATGTTTCCCCCACTTTTGGTAACCCTCTTTTCATTATGTTTCACCTACTCAAACTCAGACACTATTGTACTTGGAGGGCACGTAAGAAAAATGGAGTCGGCGCAGCATAGCTTTACACTTGATGATATTCTAGGTTTATTAGTAAAGCAATGAGTAGTTCTTCCATTTTTCTAATTTGAAGTTTTCAATGTAGATGATGCTTTGGGAGAGAAATTGTTGTTGGAGGCTTATTTAGAAGCATATGAAGGCCTGTGCTCTATGAAGAAGGTAAGTTCATTATCAACAGTCAACATAGGCATTTTAGATAAATGAATTGATTTCATAATCAGATTTTGCATAATTGGGTTTCAGATAGGTCTTAAAGGCCAGATTTCCAAAGGAAATTCGGCTCGAAAAGTTTTGATTCGAGAAGCAAAGAACTATGCTGCTGTAGCTTTAGTTCTTGGCATAGGCAAACATTGTGCACTTGGGTAAAGGAAACAGTTTAAAGATTCAGTCTTTGTTTTGGTTGTTTGAACTGCTTTGATTACTCTAAAAACAGATACTATCATTTTCAGGGGTTGGACTTCCACTGCTCAATATTGCGCAAGACGGTTGTCGACAACGACTGCTGTTGTTGCCATCTACAATGGGAAAATTGTCTTCAGTAGGTCCAACAATAATCAACTGCCAGGTTTGGTTTTAACTGTCCTAGGAATAAAAATGAAACAGGCTTCTAGTTTCTAGTTTTGTCTTCAGAAGTTAGAGAGATTCTTTTTAACTATGTCAGGTCTTAATGGTGATTCAAGATCAAGTCTTTGTTTGAATGAAAACAGTGTTGTTAGAGAATGGCAATCAGAATATGGTGATTCTGATGTAGGGTCCGAGATGTTGAGTTTCAAAGGGATTCAAAGCTTGACAGATGGATCAAGAACCAGTAGTGAAGATCCGAAGATGTCCCGGTCAATTTCGGTTTCTGCTGGTGAAAGTATAGACTGTAAGCCTGGTTGGCCCCTCCTCCTGACGACTGCTTGGCCAGCAACACCACAAGCAAAGCTGGCCAGGAGTATCTCAGTTGTTAACTGGGTAATGAACTTACCGAGTCGTTCGCCTTATCATAGTCCTCGATGTCCGACCATCAAAGAAGAGCCATTGGAAGTTGAAATGCGTGGCAGTGAAGATGAGAATATGTCATCCGAGTTACGAAAACACTTGGAGAAACTCTTGAAAACGAATTCATCTAGTTTCCAGTGGTTCACTTATAATGTCCTCAAAGCTGCAACAGCCCAATTCTCATCAGGTTTTGCATCGCTAACGAGCCTTGCAAATTATGTGTTTTCTGTTATGTTTCCTTTGGCTAAAATCCTTTTTCATGGCAGAGAATATGATCGGGAAAGGCGGCAGCAACCGTGTTTATAAAGGTATCCTCCCAGATGGCAAAGCTGTTGCTGTTAAGATTCTCAAGTCTTCAAAAGAGGCCTGCAAAAATTTTGCCAATGAAATTGAAATAATCATCTCGCTGAATCATAAGCACATCATGCCTCTAATCGGTGTGTGCATTAACGATCACGATCTACTATTTGTCTATGATTTATCATCCAAAGGAAGCTTGGAAGAAGTTCTGCACGGTATACCTTCCACGAGATCTATGTTTCTTAATCGTACTCGAGTAAGACCATTCTGATGCAAACTAACATATATTGCAGGGAGGAACAAAGAAAAACATGGGTTGACATTGGAGGTGAGATATAACATTGCTGTTGGGATTGCTGAAGGCCTAAATTACCTACACAATGAGTCTCCTCGACCTGTTATTCATCGAGATGTCAAGTCTTCAAACGTTCTTCATTCAGATGTGCTTGAACCAAAGGTAATTGAAATGGTGATTTATCGGAATAATGTTGAAAGCCGATAACACGGTCATTTTTTTCCTCTGTGACAGTTATCTGACTTTGGGCTAGCAATATGGGGACCAACTGGCTCATCATATTTAACACAAGCTGATGTTGTTGGAACATTTGGGTATTTAGCTCCTGAATATTTCATGTATGGTAATCTTAGTGACAAGGTTGATGTCTATGCTTTTGGTGTTATTCTACTTGAATTGCTGTCTGGGAAAAGACCAATAAACTTTGACAACCCCAAGGGCCAGCAGAGCTTGGTCATGTGGGTAAGAATCTTGTCTTAAACCAAGGTTTTTCAATCTATGCTCCTCGGATTTGAGGTGAGTGTCGGATACGAGTATGTATCCGGTACGAACATGTATCGTGTATGATAACATGATTGATACTAATGAATTGAATTGATTTTAGGCAAAGCAAATAATAGAGAGTGGGGATATGAAGGGAGTGCTGGACCCTGACTTGAACGGAAACATCCATGAGACTCGGATGCATAGACTGGTTCGAGCAGCAACCCTCTGCATAACTCAATCAGCTCGACTCCGTCCAAAGATGAGTGAGGTATAATCAAGCTTTTCTATCATACTTGAACATGGTGAAATCTTCATATACATATTCTGGATGCCTTTGTACAGATACTGGAGCTCTTAAGAGGGGAAACAGCTGTTGATCAGAAAATAGCAGACAAACAAAATGAGAACACTGAAAACCAAGACCAAAATGATGATGAAGTTTATCCGAATTCAAAGGCAGAGTTGCATTTAAGTCTTGCAATGCTCGATGTGGACGATGATTCAACGTCGTATAGTAGCATGGAGCAAAGAAGTCATGTTTCGATGGAGGAATATTTAAAAGAAAGATGGAGCCGATCATCGAGTTTCAATTAGATTATTGGCATGTCTTCAAGGCCTAAAAGCTGTTTTAAGACAAAGTTTGTCCAAAACTCAGTTTTGGGATATGTCTAAAATCATGTACAGTTGGAGTGAAAACCAAAGAAAGAAACAGCAAAGAGCCAAAGAGGTGTGGTTTGTATATTGTTGTTGTCCCACCCCCATTAAAATACGACAATATAATAATATGAATACGATACGAATTAGTATAAATGAACACATGACGAATATACGGATTATCATGTCTACTTTCAAAGGACCCAAAACAGCAAGCTATTTCACTAAAACACTGTGAAATCTGAATTCAGATTTTATATCTACAGCAAACTAATAATTTCAGAGCAGCAGGATTTTGGAGCAATTTCTATATCAAATAATTGGAAGAAAAAAAAAAAGTAATTTATCCTTAAAAACAAATTATTTTTATTTTTATCCATTGACATTTGATTGAGAATGATAGATTGAAGCTTGTTTAACTTATATGGTGCACTGCTTCCCTACAAACTTGTTTATTAGCTCAAGTGGCGCAACTTGCCTTTCTAGCCCACATCAGTCATCAAGCTTTATTTTTTCAACCTCGACCAAGAAGATAAATAAAGGACAGTGGAAACTCTGCAACTTAAGCTCTCCATTTTTCCTCCTTTGCTTCGGGTACGTCTGTTTTAGGAATCTTCAAAATGCCATGAATTTCCCATTTTTTTCCTTCACCTTTTTTTAGCAATACTTTAAAGTAAGGGACTTTACTTTCTTATTTACTCTACTTCTTAGTTATCTTCACATTCATTGATTATTACCTTAAAAAACAGATGTTGATTATTTTCTAGGGTTTCGATTTGTCGAATCTATGATAACGATGCTCTTTCTTCGATTCGTTGTTCGTTTGGTTTCTTGTTGAACTTTAATGGTATCGAATTATTCGGATCATCCCAGGTTGTTCAACTTGCTGTTTTCTTTATTGTCTTACTAAGGCTTTCTTTTGTCTACTTCTTGCTGATTATAATTGGGCATTGTTTATTTTCTGGGTCAGGTTCAAAATCATAAATTTATCTCTTCTTAAATAGATTCAACTGTTTCCCTTTGATTTTTCTGGGGATTTCTACTTGTAATGGATGACGGAGAGCTCGATTTTTCGAACCAACAAGTGTTTTCTGGTGGCAATAACATGGGTGATATTCCAAGCAGTTGCTCGATGGACAGTTTTTTCGATGAAATACTCAATGATTCTCATGCATGTACTCACACACACACTTGCAACCCACCTGGCCCTGATAACTCTCATTCACATACCTGTTTCCATGTCCATACCAAAATTGTGCCTGCCCCGACTGAAGACGGGGCTGCTGCTGATGACACCGAGGGGTCTAGGGAGAAGAAACTGAAGAAGCGACCTTTGGGTAATCGGGAAGCTGTTAGAAAGTATAGGCAAAAGGTTAAGGCACGAGCAGCCTCGTTGGAAGATGAGGTTGTGAGGTTGAGGACGTTGAACCAGCAGCTGTTGAAGAGATTGCAAGGGCAGGCTTCATTGGAGGCTGAGATTGCAAGGCTTAAGTGTTTGCTTGTGGATGTTCGAGGAAGAATTGAAGGGGAGATTGGATCGTTTCCTTATCAGAAACCTACAACTAATGTTAACCCGACGAATTTGCCTGGTGCTTGTGTGATGAATCCCTGCAATGACTTGATGTATTGCCTTCACCCGGGGGTCGAAGGTAATTCCGGAGAAGCTGCAGCACTGAACGGACAGGGGTTTGATGGGTGTGAAATTGGTGATATTCAGTGTTTGGAAAATCAAAACTCTGGAGCAAAGGAGCTTCCTAACAGTGGGGTTGGAAGTATAGGGTCCAATGGCAATTCTTCTGGCACCAAAAGGAGGAAAGGTAATTTTAGGAATTCATTCTCTTAATTTCTTGATATAATTAATGTATGATATGATTTATCCAAGCTTTATTCTCTCACCTTCTGTAACTAGTTATTATTTATTTCACCATTTTCTAGCTAAATTTCCAATCCAACATTTTAATCTTCTAGAGAAAATATTGTGTTTGGTTTGTATTTTTTGTACCTTGTTAGGGCTGCTAAAAGTAGCTCTCTTTTTTTCTCTTGGGAGTGTAGAGTTGATTATGGTTCTTGATATATCATCATCTGGTGTACAAATCAACTATTCGAGCTTAGAACGATTAGTAGAGGAATGGCAGAAGATTTACATGAGTCGCAGAACATTATTTGTAGATTTAGGTGTTGTTTTATAATCACATAAGTTGTTAAACGTCAACGTTTTTTGATGATTTGTTTTTTTCTTTCTTTTTAACCTTGTTCATTCGTATTACTGAACAATGTATAAACATATAGAGAGCACGGACATGTTCAAGTCCTTATGGTGTATGAGCCATAATTAAATAGAGCCTTTTCACAGATATCTGAACTTGTTCGTGCGATATTGCTTTTGAGTATGTTGTAGCTTTGATACCAATATTTATTTTCTTGGGAGGTGTTTTGTCCAGCTACAGCACGTTGAAGAACTGTTGAGGCAAGCATTATCTATATTCCACGGGTGCGTATTCTTCTTCCGACTAGCAAACTTCTCTGGGATGCATCACCTTCAGGTTGCGTTGCTTTTTTATTATTATTCCATTTCCTGTTCATTTTAGGTCCCTACTTTTTGGTATATAGCAATGCGTTTATGGTTTAAGACAACAGACTTGTAAAGTGGAAAGTTTTGGTTTATAGCTCCTAGCGTCCGGTTTCTTACCTGTTACCAAGCTAAACTTAATAAATTGTCTAATCAGATCTCCTTGCTCACAATGTATGAGATCCATCAGTAATTACTGTCAACGATGCTATGCTTTGAGCCTTTGACAATGTTGTTTATAAGTGCTTGCTAGGAGTAGCGCGTTTTTATTTACCATTTCTCCATTATTGAAGTTTGACAGCGAAGAGTTCTAGTTCCATCTTTCTAAGCTATATGAATTCTTTCGTTGCTCGATTACAGAAGTAAGGAAGGTGGGATACCGATGGTGTTTCAAATATTGTGAGGTGTGAGCCCCCATAGCAGGTGAGTTACAAGTTTCACTCCCTGCAGCTCGTAGCTTGTGATTGACATCGGAAGCTACAAATTATCGGTTTTTGCCATAAGCATTCTGTTTAGGAATGCCTACTAAAGAGGGTGAGTGCCATCTTTTAACCGAGGTTTTGATCGACTGTCTGATGAAAACTTGTCCTTGTAAAAGGACGCTTTTTCTGTGACTGATAATTGCCCCTATCAGCAGCCTCCTTCGTGCACGTTAGTCGCAACAAATGTGGCTTTCAAATTCAGAAAGATGGTTGAACATTTCATGCTGGCAAATTAAAACGAGTAGTTGATCTTGATTTTCCTTTAGAATTCTTGTTCATTGCAATCTGGTTGGTTCAAGTCCTTTTCCTGGAGTAAAATTGCCCCCTTTATTACCAAATCTTTTGCGGATTTCTGTTGAAAATATACATTTTAAATCATATGAAGCATATGCACTTTTTGGAGATTGGAAAGGGATTGAATTTAAACTTACTTTTCTTTTAAGTCGGGTGACTCGAAAAATGCCCGAATCCAGCTCACTTCCGTGTCAAGCTCAAAGCACAAATAGCCGAATCTTGAAGTACAAATTGAACTCATCATTACCAAATAAACAAGCTTTAATTCAGTCTAATCCAAGAAATTTATCTCAAACTAAATTCAAGGTTTTAAAATAAAACTTAGTCCAATTCAAAACAAACTTCCAAGTCTAAAATTTTACGGCAAATTTAGTTCAACAGTAAATCAAACCCTTAATAAGCTAATAATAGCAGACAGAAGATTTGAATATTAAATTACTACATGTTAAACACTACCAAAGTTGTTCACTATGAAACCATGATAATAACTAGCATTCACACACTTCAAAGGTCATTCTCAAGACAATACTATTAACTATGTGATAATCAGTCCTCACTCCTCGGCAGTTTGAATTTCATCATCATCTCGATATATACTCTCTGCCAACTGCCACACCTGAAGAGTGTTGTCCTCAGCTACACTCGAAATCACCCATGGCTCATTTTTGTTCCATGAGAAATCTGAAATCTTAGCTTTATGGCCTCCATGAGAGAAAAGAAGCTCGGGAGGGCCATCATCTGCGTCTAACTCAATTTCTAATTGCTCTTCTCCAATCCTGAAAATCAATAATAAACAAATAATGGGTTGTCAGGGAGAGCACGAGCAGTTGAGAACGTTTATATGAAAGAAACAGTGTTAATGGTGGTTAAGTGGATTAATCATCTTAGCCAAACCCAAAGATGATCAAAACCATAAGAACAAAGCTATTCAGCAGTTTGGGCTGTGAAATGGTCAAATTGATTATGTTGCTCCTACCAAGTTCAGGATAGCTCATACAGATACAATCATATTGGAGGAAAGAATTTTTATTATATGATATGCATAATCCATGAAGCTCCAACTCTTCATTCTTTTCGAAGTACCCATGTCCAGCATTTGTGTTTAATGCATATTTGAATACCGGTATGACAAATATGGCCTCCAAAAATACATAGAAAAGCTACAACAAATTGGACATACCCATGTTGGACACATACCCGTATTTGACACTCACACGCAAGTCCAAGTAACATAGTATATGGTCACATAAAGCTTGAAAGCAAAAAAGAGAGAGAGAGAGAAGTGAAAGCATAATATGCGATAAAAGAATTGAACAGAATCCTAGTATCAATCCAAATCTGAACTACCTGTTAAGGTCCCAAATCATCAATCTTCGATCATCACCAGAAGATGCCAGCACCGTCTCATGATTAGGATCCCATTCTACCTGGAAGACTTCTCCACTGTAAAAGACAAATACAAGGCCATAAGTCATATTTCAATGATTTCAAGCACCATTTTGAGTAAATGGATGGCAGAGTAGCTGTCACAAAATTGTGCAGATAACCTAAAACAAGGGTCCGAAGTGGAAAGGAATGAAAATCAGTAATAACACACAAATGTTTCTATATAACTTGAAGCAAACAGTAAGTAGAATTGGGAATTCCTTTCCACAAGTTTATCAATTAAATGAATCTAATTACTTCGATTGAAGAGTGGAATATTCCCTTTCCACAAGTTTATCAATTAAATGAATCTAATTACTTCGATTGAAGAGTAAAATATTCCCTTTAGTAATGGAGGCAGATACAGATAGAAGTATAATTTTATTAGGCTTTGATATTGATAACTGCAAGTTAACATTTGCATGTAATTTGCTTTAGCATATTAACATCAGGATCAATCTGAGAGACAGCAGACTCACCTGTGACTGCTTAAAATATGCAAAGGAACAGTCAGCTTTCGCATATCAAACAAACCTACGGAGGAGTCGGAAGATGCTGTAGCCAGAACCCACTCATTATAAGGATTGAATGACAAATAATTGATCTGAGAAAAAATGAATATCCCTTATCAGGTAATCAAATGGAAATGGAAACATGAATCTAAACCAAAACTGTAACATGAAGCTCAGTTAACCTCTCTCTCGTGAGCTTTTACACGTTGTTCCGTTTGGTTGGTACGCAAGTCCCAGATCATCAACTGACAATCATCACCAGTTGAACCAAATAGATTCTCATTCTTCAGATGCCATGACACATCTTCAACAACACTCGCATGGGCCTAGAAGGGTATCCAAATCAAATAAAAAAAATGTTCAAGTTCAAAAATCCGAGCATTTCCTATCAAACAAAAGAGCAAAAGTCCCATAAATACCTCATAAACATGCATTGCATCAAGAACAGTATCTTGAGGCCAAGCTGATAAGTCCCACAGGCATATCTTATGGTCTTGTGAACCACTCAGAAGATAACCCTCCTTAAACGGACTCCATGATAATCCATACCCTTCTTTATCATGACCCCTCAACCTCAAATCAGCAACACATTCACCCTCTTGCTCCTTTGCTGCCTGCTTGGCGTAATCAAACACAAAAACCTCACAGCCACTGGTCTTTGCACCGATAATAACCGGTTTTTGAGGCATACATCTAGCCCTGTTGACTTCCCCATCAACACGCATTTTCTGTGTTATCGCCACCTATCATAACCCAACCAACTTCAGCTAGTAATTTCATCAAACATTAAGTGGGCATATAACTTTGCTCGTAAACAGGAACAGTAAAACGATGCCAATAACGGGTTCAACAACTAAATAAACTTCATCCGTATCCACAAAATTAAGCAAATAAAATCTAAAAACTGAACACACCTTAGGGATAATTGGGTCATCATTTTTAGAGGCGATATTGGATTCAGAGGCAAGGGTGGGGAGTATTGCGTCGGCAATCATGAGGAAATCCGTGGCGCCACCGCTGGTGTGGGTGCCGAGGACGAGTTTGTGAACGTTAAAGGTAGGGTCGGCTCCGAAAGGGGTGGGAGAAGAAGGGACCCAGTGGACAGTCAAAGAAGGCCACTCGAGCGGGTGAGAAATGATGAGATCGTATAGGAATGGTGTGTTCTTCTTCCATACGCTAAACTCTTCCTCTACCTGCTCCGGGGTCATCTCTGAATCGTCCGCCATTCGATTGGATTCTTCGCAGAGATTTCTTTCTATCCTCCCGCCAAAAATGAAAGCAAGTACAAGTGAAAGCAAGGGTTTCTGGGACTTATACTTCAACAAAATTGGGCTGGATCCTAGAGGGCTGCCTTCGACCCGCTCATATGCATGGGCTTGTTTTACGGAAATACAAAATTGGGATAATATGTACTTACACTTGAACAAAAATATTCAATGTTGGACATGTATCAATAAATAAAAATCCTCTGTTCTTTTTTAGTGTTCTTACTCATGCCTCAACACTAAAAAATATTACAAAATTAAATTTTAAGCTCTAGCTCTAAATTTTAAATCTTAAACCATACACCTTATACTTAAAAAATGCATCTCACCTTAAATTCCTTAAACCCTAACTTAAAACCATAAACCCTAAACCTAATTTTGAGTGTGGCCCTAAAAAATACATCATACTCTAAATTTCTTAAACCTTAACTTAAAACTATAAACTCTAAACCTAATTTTGAGCGTGAGAGTATAAATAGAAGACTAAAAAAGGGCAAAAGATTTTGATCTCTATATCAATGCTTTGTTGTTGTAGTTGGTGTAAGTGTTACCGAGAGAGGAGAACATAGTTGCGGTGCGGATGGGATGACGAAATTGGATCTTACTCGATATTTCTTGATGCATACTTTCACTAATGCCCCATAACCTACTCGACTGCTTGTTGAGAAGGACGTCTCAGGCTAGCAGATACAAAGGCTGTTGGTTGTTTCGTATTAAAGAAACCCAGATAGATCAGTAGCGCGCTATAAAGCTCGAATGGTTGTGAAAGGCTTTTCTCAGATACATGGCCATGACTTCAGGGACACTTTTAGCGATGTTGTTCATTTCTCCATCCTGAATGTCATCTTGTCCTTGGTTGTTGCACCTAACTAAAAGCTTTATCAGGTAAAAACGCCTTTTTAAATGGCGAATTGGATGAGTTAGTCTTCATGCAACAACCTCTAAGGTTCGTGAAAAATTCAGAAGATGGGTTACCTTTGATCTGTCGTCTTTAAAAAAAACTTTGTACAGTCATCGAAAAGCTCCTCGAAACTGGCACAATAAGCTCAAAGCACATTTAGTTGAGATTGGGTTTTGAGAATCTCTGGCTAATAGTTCTTTATTCATTCGTGATAAGAGAGATATCGTCACATACTTGTTAGTGTATATGGACGATAAAATTGTCACTGACCCGTCATCAGCTAAGATTGATAATGTAATACTCAGCTTGAGTACCAAGTTTGCACTAAAGGATCTTGGTGACCTCTCCTACTTTCTTGGGATTGAAGCTACCATGAGTGCAGACTTCATTCATTTAAATCAAAAGAAGTTTATTCTCGAGTTACTTGCCAAGACTAAAATGAGTTCTGCAAAACTAGTACCAACTCTTATAATTTTTTATTCCAAACTGGTTCAAGATGCAGGTAGTCTGATTTATGATCCTCTTAATATAGGAGTATTGTAGGGGCACTTCTTTATGTTTGTCACACAAGACCTGACATCTCGTTTGGTGTTCAAAAAGTATCCCAGTTTATGCATAAAATTTGTGAAGGACATATGCAAGTTGTTCGAAAGATTCTGAGATATTTGGTGGGCACTATTGAGTTTGATTTGTTGTTTCCAACCTCTACAGATCCAGTTGCAATTATAGTTGCGTATGTCGATGCTGATTGGGCTAGTTGTCCAAATGATAGGCGTTCTACAACAAGGTAATGTGTCTATGTTAATGGGTGCCTTGTTGTCTGGTTCTCAAGAAAATAGAAGTTTGTGTCAAGATCCACAACTGAAGCAAAATATAGAAGTGTTGCTGATGTTGTTTCTAAAATAACTTGGGTAGCTGCTCTTTTAAATGACATGGGAATTTCTCTCATTACCACATGAGTTATGTGGAACGACAATACCAGTGCTATTGCACTTTCAACAAATCCAATTTTGCATGCTAAAGCAAAATATGTTGAACTTGATATACATTTCCTGCCTGAGAAGGTAGCACAAGCTCAAGTTCAAATTAGCTATGTTCCTTTCAAATATCAGGCAGCATACGGTCTCACCAAACCACTTTTTAAGTCATATTTTTACATGTTTCGACACAAGTTGAATGTGCACCTTGTGAGCTAGCAGACGGGAGAAGGAAAAGTGTGAAAAAGTGGGGTGAATATTGAGACTTGGGTCTTGATTCTTTGTAACTGTTTTTTAATTTGGATGTTACAAGCTGTTATGAGTTGTTAGTCCATTCTATTATAGTGGTTAAGCCCGTTCGATGTAACTAATTGGTTAAGATTACCTTTTGGTTATGTCGAGTTGGGCCATATAAATAAGAGAGTAATATGTCTCGGCCTAATCAATTTTTGAGGCTAAGGTTAACACTCTATTAACCCTAGATGTATCTTTCTTTCTAATTTACGCATTCGAATAATAAAGTATATTTCTCTTTGATTTTCAGCCGCCTCAAATTCTCTCTTCACAACACGGTCTCTCATAATATTCGATCTTGACTCCATCTATAATTGTGGAGAAATTATATTATGGGTCATTCCCACCACGTCATCTATAGGACCAACCAATAAAATGCATCCATTTCATTAATTTTTCCATGTCATCTTTTTACCAAGTGAATTTTCACTTGGTAAAAACTGTTTTTAAATTTGATTTACAGTAAATATAAGTGAGGATTCACTTGATTAAAAGATGATAAAAAAATAATTAATGAAATGGATGCATTTTATTAGTTGGTCCTATGAATGATGTGGTGGGAAAGATCCATGATATAATTTTTGTACATATACTTCGTAAAAATATAAAAAATGACCGTTTATATATTGCATTGAATGTTTTGTCAAATTACAAATTCGACTTAAATATTTTAAAAACACATATGCCAAATTAGATATTTCATCAAAGTTAATATTCACAATCACAAAAGGTTAAATAATTTATGAGTAAAATCTGAGATGCACTTAAACGAAAAATAGGAAAACAGACCTTTAGAAAATGGATACGAGACTATACACATATATATACAGTAAAATTTCTAAAAATTAATAATGACGGAACCACATAATTTTATTAATTTAAAGAGATTTTTTTGATTCAACGAACCTATATTATTTTTTATGAATAAAACATATAAATTGTAGTGTATTAACTAATTGAATGATGTCGTACAATGTGACTAATTAAATATAATACTTACCCTTAAAAAATAAAGTTCATTGTAGTACATAATACTAGTTCAAACTTAATGCAATAAGAAAACTAGCCACCAGAATGTTAGATACAATAAGGAAAGTTAGAGATGAAATACAGTTAGATTTAAATTGTAACACTCTCGACCCAGATGTCACATTTGAACCTCAAGCCCAACCCAAAACTATACAATAGGCAACTAGATTTAGCCCAAACCTCATCCATTCATTAAATACATTTAAGTTTGAAACATTTTAAAATAGAAATATAGTTAAAACGTTACATGAGGAGCTCTATTTAAAAATACATAGTTAAAGCATTTGACACTTAATTTGAAATCTAAAATAAGAGTTACAATACAACATATGATCATATGAATACATAGCCCAATTAATATAAGTATTGTACTCGAACAATAAGTCGATGCCAAAGTCTTACTCCAATAGTGCTCCAACGATACACCAATCTACAAACATGCGAACGAAAATAATAATTTTGAAAGCAGAGCTAATGAAGCTCAATGGATACACTTCCACTCAACCATGCTTCATGCAAATCATAAATAAGAGCATGCAGTTAAGATTGATAACATGACAATGACATCATATCAATAGGGCGCTACCTCTAGCCGCATAAACACACATATCAACAATAAAAATGTAAACAGTCTTACATAGCAACCATGCATATAATACCAATAAATATGGAGTGAGGCCCGATTCCACTAAACATCGGGTACACACACTCTGAGTGAGGCCCTGTCCCACTAAGCATCGAGTTCATACATTCAGAGATCTTTAACCATAGTGTTGCAACACTCTATTTTCACACGAATATCCAAAATCTCACCAAACAAGATGATTCAACCTAACAGATGCCTTTACGTGGCACATATTCATCATTTGACCCACCAAGGATCTTTATTAATATAACATCACAAGTTATCCCAAGGTTTTAATTAAGTTATTACTCATTAAGCTCGTATATGAGGTTTAAATCTCAGTTTCTCGATTTTATTATCCATTTTACCCCTATAGAAACCCATAGGACCTTAGTCCTCGAATTATAGGTCCCTTAAACTCAAAATATATTTTTCAGGCAGATTGTCCAGTGAGTACCGATGCTCCCTATCGCGTACTGATACGCTCTAGGTACCGATACCCCTATGCGTGTATTGATACTCGATTTGCCTTTGGGAGGAATTTTATCCAAAACACTATAGCAATACACAAAAATGTGTATCGATACGCAACCGGTACCGATACTCTCCCAAGCGTACCGATACTCAATTTTACTACTGAAATTTGGATAGAACAAGGGGTACCAATATTCTAGAAGAAATATGAGGTTCTTCTTTTGGCGGCAACATGCTATGGGGTGGTGGTCCCACTTATAGGGTCAAATTAATACGTTTTAAGAAGAAATATTTGACTATCAATCTTATTGATATCATCGATCTCATAAGTATCATACCAAATCCAATCAATTGAATCATTGTTTAAAGAAATACGAGACATCTAAGTCATACAAGTAAAGAGATCTATTCATTGATAAGAAAAAGAAAAAACGTGAGCGGTGATTGGATTGATGATAAAATAGAATTCTGGGTCGCAAACAGTGATTCGATTGGTGATAAAGAAAGAGAATTCTTGGTTCAGTTCCCTTTAAGAAAAAGTTTTTCACCAGTTTTAACACGGGGTACCGATACACATTCAACCCGTATCGGTACTCGAACCAAGAACTTACTTTCTGGACTTCGTAAATCACCTCTTTAGCCCCCAAAATCCAAGGTTAAGACTCCAAAACGAACCTACGAATTATGGGAAGTAGTTTAAGTGGTTTCCTACCCTTTTTAAGCTATATTAACACCAATCTTGGGATTTACTATTTTAGAGGTCTCAAGTATTCAAGCAGCCAAAATATCAACAAAATCACAAAGCAATCAAAATAAAGATTTCTAGGAATACAAGGGAGTTAGTAGTGTACTAACCTTTCTTCCAAAACTAAAAAACAAGCCCTTCTTCTAGCTCAACCCTTCCTCTTCTCTTGGTCCTTAGAATGCTCTCCAACCTCCTTAGCTACAATCAAATGTTGTAAAATGAGTTACAACACTGCTGGGAGGTTAAAAGGGATTAAAAGTATAATTTTACGACAAGGTATGGAGTCAAAAACCCTCATTCCCGTTCTCTTGTTCAACCCCCACCAAAAACTCATCCTCCACTAAACTTAATGAATCTTACCTCAAAATATAAATCCTTAGTAACTGACAACAACACTCTAAATTGAAAATTCGAGATTCACACCTCAAAACACAAAGATCCAACCTTTCTCTTTTGGGTGAGAGCTAGAAGGTGAGTGTAACCACCTGGACCCGCTTATGCGTTTAACCCAACTCCAGGCAGTCACAACCTATAATCAAACCCTTGTGAAATATCATGTCAAAATATCAAAACTGACATAGTTTCCCCCTTTCGGGAGATTTACGAATCATACCATAAAACCTGTTATCAAATACATATTCATACTATTCTTAGAACGATTATAAAATCTACTAGTAACGCTTTCAAATCCATCCAAAAGTAGTAAGCAAAAGTTTAGTATCATGTGATTACAAAATAGATGATATGAAAGCATAAAGTGTTCAGTTATATCAAAAGCCAACACCCGGCAAAATCAAAAGATAAGTCGTATCAAAATATAGGCATAAGTCACCCAAATACAGACAGTTTGGAAGATAGGAACATTACAACAGTCTAGAGCTAAATGTGCCGATCCTCCAGTTGCCGGGTCCAAAAGGGGTAGCCTATCACAAGTATCTGAAAGGGGAGAAGAAGAAGGCATGAGCTAGGGAGCTCAGTGTGTTCCAATAAGTGCAGATCAAACAAGCAATGAATACATAACAATCAGATCATAATAACACATAGCAGATCAATGCAAATACTCGGATGCATGCATGAGTTTACTAGTGACTACCCTCCAACCATACACCAAATGCAGTCCCCCAGAACTGCATCCATAAGGACTTACCCTAGGCCCGATGGGCATAGGTGCCACCTAAGGGGATGCCTTAGGTCCATAAGGACTTACCCTAGGCCCGATGGGCATAGGTGCCACTCAAGGGGAGACCTTGAGTCCATAAGGACTTACCCTAGGCCCGATGGGCATAGGTGCCACTCAAGGGGAGGCCTTGAGTCCATAAGGATTTACCAGCTTGATCAGGGTTGTACCAACAGAGACTTCACAACATAACCCAATAGTATACCCCAGATAGTAATCAATGTCCAGATCTCAGATATGAATAACAGAGTACATGTGGCAGGCGTTCTATTCATAATATCAGAAACAGAAGATTTATACTTTTGACAGATAATTGGGCATACCTATTGAGCAAAGCAGACATTCTCATCATTCAACATACAAACAGATTATAACATCTCAAGTCAAGCTAATATGTCATACTTTCAAGTTTATCAGACAATCAGGCAATTCCATCACAAATCAAGAAATCATATTACAAGTATACGAATTGAGCAAACATACATCATGTCGGCAGAGAATATCATCATATAACCAGTTCATCATTTCATCTCATTCTAACATAGTGATGCAATTTCAACAACAATTAAGATATTAAACAGCATAGTATTGTTTATGATTAAATCATTAAGCAAATCATTCAACAGAATATAGCATACATGGAACACACCTCAAAGCTGGTCGGAGAAGGGTCTAACGAACACCTGCCTCGGTACGCTCAGATACGGGGTCGGATCCTAGATCAAGAAAGAGTAATGGTCATAAAGTGAAATAAGAGTTAAACTTATTCTTATACATAGGGTTTGAATTTGTAACACCCTGTTTTCATAAATAAAAAAAGAAGAAAAAAAGAAGAAGAAGAGAATGATGCTTGTATGAGGGTTTGAACCCCCGACCTATGGTTAGAGAGTGCAAGCCTTAACCGTTTGAGCTAAGGTAATTTCTGGTTATAACCTACCATAATTCCCTCTTATGTTATTCGTCCAAATATAAAAAAAAAGAAAAAAAGAAAATGGAACCGTTCATCTACCTATGTCTGCTCATTTCGAATATGAAAAGAATTTTCTAGATCTAAAACTTTTCCCCCAAACTCATCCTCTGTCGAAACCGTATGCCACTCCGATCTCCTTCTCCGGTCGTTCGTGGCATGCACCGCCACCTCCCTTATGCTCACCGTCGGACCCCGCTCCGAACCACCGTCCCACTCGCGCGTTAGCGCCGCCGTCTGTCGCGAGGCGTGGTTTGAATGTTCGACAGAAAACCTAGTGGCCAACGTCTGATCCGCACCACTGCGCCGTCGTGGGCGTCACCGCCCATGCCCCTGTGACCGCCTCCTCTCCCCGACCAAAACGCCTCTAACCACTCGCTCAGCCGTCGTTCCAGTCGTCGGGAATTGAGAGCCAAAAGTTCGGCGAGTTTGGCCTCTGCTCTTCCACTTTTTTCGGTCATGCTGTCGTCGTTTCGCCTCGCCGTCGGAACGGTCGAGCTCCCCACACCGAGTAGAGCAAAACCCGACCGACCGATCGTGTGTCCGACGCCTGCAAGCCCTTCATCGGCGTCTCGTCGTTTTCCGGCCGTTCGAGTGCGTTATAGGTAATTTCCGTTCGATTCCTGGCTTGTTTCGTGTTATTATTTTGAGGGATGAAACCTTGAGTTAACGATCTATCGTTTTCCGACAGAATCGCGCCCAAGGGACGTCTCCGACGAGTTTTCCGGTGACCGGCCGGCAAGTTCGTTTATGTGTGTAAGTGAGCCGGTCTGAACCGGTCCAACCTGACCCGTCCGACCAATCCAACCCGACCCGTCCGACCAATCTGACCCGACCCGACCAATCCAACCCGACCCGTCCGACCAATCTGACCCGACCCGACCAATCCGACCCGACCCGTCCGACCCGACCCGGCCTGTCATCCGAGTCAGCTCGTCCGAGTCACCCGAGTCAACTCGTCCGAGTCAACTCGTCCGAGTCAGCCGAGTCAACTCAGTTGACCCCTGTTGATTGCTGATGTCATGCTGACGTCAGCATTGACTTTGACCAGTTGACTCTAACCCCGTTGACCATTGACCTGCTGATGTCAGCGTTGACCGTTGACGTCAGTGTTGACCGTTGACTTTGACCAAAAAGTCAACTTTTTCCGAAAAGCCCTATTTTATGTTTTTCGACGTCCTGAGTCCGATTTGAAGCCTGTTTTGTAAAATTCTGACTCGAAGGCCTCCGAATCTGACCTTGAACCCGAAAGTGTTTAATTCTGTTAAGAGCTCTATGGATAAGAACTAAAATGTTAATTTGTGAATTTGAAGGTATGCAAGTATCTCGGTATTTGAAATGTCATGGGACATCCAGTCCGAATTCGAATGCGATCGAATGTAGTATCAGGAGTCAACCGGTATAACTCGGAATTAAGGTAATACAATACTACCCCTTGTATACTTTATGCACATGTTGATATCCGGTTAAAGCATGCATGTTTGTGATGAAGTGTATCTGTGAACTCTGCTTAAGCCGAATTCGATACGAAAATTAAGTATCAGAATCAGTAAGATCAAAGTATTCAGATAAGAATATAAATAGAATTCAGATAAGAATATTAATAGACCGGGAGTATCGAAAGTGCTAATAGTAATAAATAATACAGTTAAATCTGAAACTCTATCAGTAATGTCTAAGAACCAATGTTCAGAATGTGGAGTACGAGATGTTGGATATGAAATTACGGAAATACCCTTAAAGCATAAGTTTAACTAAACTACTCATCTGATTAAGGAAATGACCTAAAATCTGCATTCGGCATCATTATGCAATACGTGTGATACAAACTTGGATAATCCCTCAATCTCTGTATAACACATGAATAAGAATTTTCTGGAAAATATTGTTGAAATCCTAAGTCGACCCTTTTGACAGTAATACGTGAATTTGATAAGAATGATCGAAATGACCGAAAAGATGATAATGCCTCGAGCACCGAAATGTCTGATTAATTGGAATGACGATAAACCTCAAGTTCTGAAATAAATGAATTTTCTGTAAAGGGCCGGAGAGTTAGGTCTCCTTAATCTCGTTTAAGTAAGTGAATGATGGAGGTACCAAATGGTAATTCAGAAAGAAATGGTAGATCTATCTCAGTCTAAAATAACCGAAATACCCTCATGAGTTAATCAGTAAATATGTATTTGACGAAATTCTGGATTTGTTAATAAGACCAAAATAACTGAAAGGCATTGATAGCCTAAATAATCGGAACATCACTGAAAATATCTGATAACTTAATAGACTTTAAATTAGAAATTCTTGAATGTCTGTATATAAAACTAATGAGCAAATATGATACTGAGTTCTGTGAACCATTGCTTTCATTGTTGGTATAATTATCAGAATGTCTATGAACTGTATAATTAATTAGTCATGAAAAATATTATGTTTGATGACATTCTCTGCCTACCTGATATATGTCTGATCAATCTGTATATTTGTTATGTGATCGTTTGATCTGTAATGGTTTTGTCTGATTGCCTGATAAACTTAATAGTATGATCTGTTAGTTTGACCTATGATGGTATAATCTGTTTGCATGATGAATAACAAGTGTCTGCTCTGCTCTGCTCAATAGTATGCCTATTTATTTGTTAAAAGCATGAACTTCTGTTTCTGATACTCTGAATAGAATATGTCTTATTGTTGAACTTATTTTGATTTTGATATAACTTAAAATGAAATTTTAAAAGAACTAAATTGTAAAAATTTGTAAAGTAATTTTAAAAGAAATAAATTTGTCAAAAACTTGATTTTAACTTGACAAAATGCTTTGAAAAAGTTCGATTCAATACCTATATCGAACTACATTTTTAAAAGCCAACAAATGCCCAAAATACTCATTTTGGAAGGAAAGTTTCGAAACTATATCAAAGTTTCGAAACTATACTGGGCAGTAGCATGGCAGTAGCACTCTGTTTTTGAAACCTGGGTAAAGGTTTCGAAACCTTCATAAGGTTTCGAAACCTTGGCCTGAAAGTTTCGAAACCTTATGAAGGTTTCGAAACCTTTGGCCTGCAACGGTCAAGATTTTCAAACAACGGTCATATATTTCAAATCTAACCCTAAAGTTTCGAAACCCTTGGTAAAAGTTTCGAAACTTAAGTGCAGGGGAGCTTTTTAAGGTCAATAATAAACACCCCCAACGGCTCCAAAGACCCCTCAAAGGCTCCTAACGGCTAGATGCTCAAACAACACTATAAATACAGCATTGGATCATCAAGAAACATCAAGAAAGCAAATACAAACATTCAAGCTTCCAAGAAATCATTTTGTGCTTATTTTTCGATCTTTCTTGTAAAACACTAGAGTGTTCTTCGTTGTGATTCTTGAGCTAGTGTTTTTCGGGTGTGTGAGAGAGCTTAAAATTTGCAAACACATTCCTAGTGAGGATTTTCTAGTTTGCTCATTTGTATCCAACTTTGGGATAGGATTCAATAGACTTTGGGGTATAAGTCTATTGAAGTGTGTAAGGTTACTCCTTGTCCTTAAAGGAAAGACAAATTAGTGAATTTGTGGGAAATCCTTAGTGTGGACGCTAAGGTAGTGGATGTAGACTTTGGTTAGAAAGTCGAACCACTCTAAATCGCTTTGCAATTTTTATCTTTGCAATTAGCTTCCGCCGTTATTTTCAAAAATCCAATTCACCCCCCCTCTTGGTTTTGTTCGATCGATTGCCTCGTTCTACAATTGGCATCAGAGCTTTGGTTCATTAGAAGGTCTTACAACCTCTTGAAAAAGATCCAAGAAGTGTGCAATCATCTACAAAGTCATCCATGGCATCCACCTCCAATATTGTAGCTTGGGGCGATTCTCAACCCACCAACAAGCCTCCCTTCTTCAATGGAGTAAACTATGCCTATTGGAAAAACCGCATGAAGCTCTTCATCCAAGCTTATGATCTTGAAGCTTGGAAAATCATCATGAGAGGATACATAGCACCAACGAGCAATATTGAAACATGGAGTGTTGAAGAAGACAAGGGATTCTGTTGAGTGGATCACACGAATGATAATAACCAAGAGGGGGGGGTGAATTGGAATTTTAACGATGTTGTAACGGAAATTGCGACTAAAAATATTGACACGGGAATTTAGAGTGGTTCAAGTTCACCAACCGAACTCTACATCCACTACCTTAGTCTCACCAAGGATTTCCAACAATTTCCACTAAATTGTTCGTCCCCTTTTTCCAGGACAAGGAGGCAACCTTTACAATTTCGGTTAATTTTTCTACCCAAAAATTAACCCAATCCTCACACAAAAGAACAAAGAAATTTGGTGGCTAATAAGGTATCTCTCAATACAAATGATAGCCCAATATCAAGCACTCAACCCAATTGAACAAAATAGAAATGAAGGATACAATTGGGGTTTCTAGACAAAGTAGGATTTTTGCACAAATGCTTGGATTTGATGTTTTGATATCTTCTTGAGGTTCAATCTCATATTGCTGGAACTTCTTGGGGTCTTTTTATAGCCTCTTGATGATTTCCAACCGTTGTGAGTGTTGACTTTAAGATTATAGCCGTTGGAAAGCTTTTTTACCACTTTCTTGCACTTTTCCAGCTATGAGTATCGGTACTCTATAGTGGGGTATCGATACCTGTCTCACAAAAAAATAGCCGTTGTGTACAAATAATAGAGGGGTATCGATACGCGTTCTTGGCGTATCGGTACTGGGTATCGAAACAGCACAAGCTGTATCGATACCTTTTTCTCGACATAGCTCACTGTCAACAGTGGTATCGATACTAGGGTTAGGGGTATCGATACCGGTTTAGTGACCGTTTAAAAATCTCAACGGTTATATTTTTAAACCGACTTTGAAAATAATAATTATAAAATGGTATCGATACTGGTTGATCCGTATCGATACTGATTTCATAGTGTTTCGATACTAGGGTTTGCCGTATCGATACTTGTTCCGACAGTGGCAAACTTTGCTAAAAAGGTATCGATACTCCTTGATGGGTATCGATACTGGTTGACGTTTTTCAATATTTTTGCCTTGGAACACTTAGAAAATATTTGAGTTTGAGTTCTAATAAATCAGTTTAAAGTCTTTGGGGTTTCAAAAACTTATTAAGGGATTTGTACAAACAATTTTAAGTTCTTCAATTTGATCCTTAAAGATCTAGTTATATCAAAATCAAACATAGGTTTTACAATCTCCCCCTTTTTGATATAACAAAACCAAAACTTAAAATTTTTGACAACTTTTGAAAATTAACTCCCCCTTAATATAAGCTTGATATTTCAATTTAGTTAAGATCAAAAATATTTCTTAAATTCAAAATTCTTAACTCCCCCTTGATGTAAGCTTGATAAAATCAAAACCAAAAAATTTTGAAGTTTGTTTGTGAGCTATTCTTCTCCCCCTTTTTGTTAGATCAAAAAAAATTGTGAGAGCATAATGTGCATCAAATATCAAGAGTATAAAGATAAGCAACATAATCTTATTATATCATAAAACGAGAAATCCAAAACATAAGCAAACCTAAATCCTAAATAATCAAAGCATAGGTATTAATCTTAATAATAAACTTAATCCTAAGAACATAAACCATAGGTGCATAAAAAAAATCCTAAATGATATGATATGATATGCAAGGATAGAAGTCTAGGCATTATCTTCATCGTCTTCATCATCGTCATCTTCATCTCCTAAAGGGTCATTGTTCCTCATGCTATTACGCCATTCATCGTGGAAAGCGGCAATGGAAATATTCGAGGAATTTTGCTTGCTTTCGAGGGATGTAAGGCGATTCTCCATACCCGTCATCCTCGTATCAAATGTAGTTTCTATAGAGGTAAGACGAGTACTCAACCCGGTGAATTGTTCATTTAGATATGTCATGAGATTATCCATATTGGGTTGTGGGACTTGAGGAGCTTGAGGAGCTTGAGGAGCTTGAGGAGCTTGTTGTTCTAATGCGGCGGCGGCCTCGGGTGGAAGCTCGGTAAGACGTAGCCAATTTCCATTAAAATAATGAAATTTGCTTCGAGCAAGAGAATGTTCGTCGATAGGATCGGTAAGAGTAGAAGCAAGATCAAACGAACAATCAATATCCTTTTGAACAAAGTAATAGCTTAAGGCCGTACCATAGATAAAGGATGTGATGAGAGGAGTTTCACGTTGTTGAACATGATAAGCAATCTCATTGAACATGATGCGAGCAAGATTTGGACGTTTTCGTTGACGGAAACTTCGAATCCAAAAATCATCCAATAGACGGATGGTGGAATATTTGCCTCCGGAGGGACGAAGCCACCATGATACCATCAAATGTAGGATTCGATCATGAGCATTGAGGACGGTTACGGAACCGCTAAGAACATGCCCTAAGGCATTCTCATTATCTTCACCTTCATCCTCCAATTTAAAAACCTCACAAATAGACTTAACATCAAGAACTATTTGCTTCCCCATAAGATAAGATCGAATGGCAACGACTTCTCCATTACGATAAATGCATTTAGCATTAGAAAAGAAAATCAAAACCAAAAGCCGATAATAAATACCCGGAATAGTGAGAAAATGCATGAAATTCCAAAGACGAAGAAGCGGAAGATATTCAAACTTGAAGCGCTCGGAGTCGAGGAAGGGGATGGATACGATCCTCTCTGCACGAATTTTGTAATTTTCAAATTGGCGGAAATAAGGAAGGCCCTCGGAATCTTCAAAGGATTGGTTGTAGATAGTAGCATAATCCGGACGAGCAACCGATCCGGGAGTTGAAGAGTCTCCGGCAAGAAGAACTCTTTGACGTTTCCTTGAATGCTCTTTTGGTGCCATAATAGAAACTTTGAAGAGAGAATTTTGAGAGAGAGCAAAAGGCTTTGATTCAATGGTTTCTTTTGATTTTTGGTGAAGAATATGAAGGAGAAGAGACCTTTATATAGCCAAAAACGTTTAGGGTTAATAGGATATTAAAGAGTTTTAATTTTGGTAAAATTAGATCTCATTAAAAGCCTATTTAATGCCATCAGCGCGAAAGAGTATCGATACTCCTTAGTGGGTATCGATACGGGGATAGAATTGTCTTTCCACAAATTTGACCGTTGAAGGAGGTATCGATACTCATTAGATGGTATCGATACAGGGATAGAATTGTCTTTTTCTCAATTCTGACCGTTGGAAGAGGGTATCGATACGCGTGAGGAGGTATCGATACGCGTGAAGCGATGAGAAATTCTGAGAAATTGAAATGAAGAACAAGTATCGATACCCATTGGGCAGTATCGATACCTTATGCCCAGAATTTTGCCTATTTGGTTAAAAATAACCAAAGACATGAATTTAACATCTCTTAAAATTATGCAAATGATGAATGAACAGATCTAAGCATATTTTAACAGAAACATACTCCCCCTAACTATATGCATGGAAGAAATTGGGAGACTAAACACATAAACATGGTAATTTCACAAAATCAAGCACATTTAATTTTTAAAAGGAGGTCCTAAGGGTCAAGATAGGCTAGTTAGACCCAACTCTCTCCTAAGGGACCAAAAACGCTCTTTATCTAATGGTTTTGTGAAAATGTCCGCTAATTGATTTAAGGTGTCTACATACTCTATAGTCACATCTTTCTTAAGGACATGATCTCTAATGAAATGATGCCTTATTTCTATATGTTTGGTTCTAGAGTGTTGGATGGGATTTTTCGTTAAACATATTGCACTTGTATTATCACATTTAAGGGGTATGGTTTCTATTTTTACACCATAATCTAAGAGTTGTTGCTTCATCCAAAGGACTTGAGCACAACAACTCCCTAAGGATATGTACTCGGCTTCTGTGGTAGATAAGGCTACACTATTTTGTTTCTTAGAGAACCAAGATATGAGCATACTACCTAAGAATTGACAAGTTCCCGAAGTACTTTTCCTATCGATTTTGCAACCCCCATAATCCGCATCCGAGTAAGCATGAAGGTTGAAGGTTGAGACTCTAGGATACCAAAGGCCTAAACAAGGAGTGTCTCTAAGGTATCTAAAGATTCTCTTAACGGCTATAAGGTGAGACTCTTTAGGACTAGCTTGAAACCTAGCACACAAGCAAACACTAAACAGTATATCCGGTCTACTTGCGGTAAGGTAAAGCAAAGATCCAATCATAGAGCGATAAAGCTTAGAGTCAGCACACTTACCTCTTTCATCTTTGTCAAGCTTTGTAGATGAGCTCATAGGAGTGGCTTGAGGCTTTGTGTTCTCCAAGCCAAACTTGTTGAGCATATCCTTTATGTATTTTGCTTGATTTATGAAGGTGCCATCCTTCATTTGTTTGATTTGGAGTCCCAAAAAGAATGAGAGCTCCCCCATCATGCTCATCTCAAATTCACCTTGCATTAACTTAGCAAACTCTTGACAATAACATTCATTAGTAGATCCAAATATAATATCATCAACATAAATTTGAACTACTAAAATGTCATTTTTATACATTTTTATAAAGAGTGTAGTGTCCACCTTACCTTTTTCAAATCCTTTTTCAATCAAAAAATTTGAAAGCCTTTCATACCAAGCTCTAGGAGCTTGTTTTAAACCATAAAGTGCTTTTGTAAGTTTGAAAACATGATTTGGAAATTTTGAGTCTTCAAAACCCGGTGGTTGTTCTACATACACTTCTTCATTTATAAAACCATTTAAAAATGCGCTTTTAACGTCCATTTGAAAAAGCTTGAAATTATGATAACATGCATATGCAAGCAACATCCTAATGGCTTCCATTCTAGCTACGGGTGCATAGGTTTCATCAAAATCTATTCCCTCCTCTTGAGTGTAACCTTGTGCTACAAGTCTAGCTTTATTTCTCACAATGTTACCACTCTCATCTAGTTTGTTCCTAAATACCCATTTAGTTCCTATTGTAGATTGATTACTAGGCCTATCAACTAATGTCCAAACATTACTTCTCTCAAATTGATTTAACTCTTCTTGCATAGCCATAATCCAAAAATCATCTTTCAATGCTTCTTTGATATTTTTAGGCTCTATGCATGAGATAAATGCAATATGATTCATTAATCTAAGAGAAGAACGAGTGGTTACCCCCTTGGATGGATCACCCAAGATTTCACCATCTTTGACATAGTTCAACTCCCTTGGATAGCTAACTTCCTTTTCCTCAATAGCCAAGTCCTTCAAGGCTTCAAGAGGTGGATCTTGTGTGTCTTCTTCTTTTGGTTGAATCTCATCCTTCTTTGAAGTTTGACCTCCATCAAAGGTATTTATGATTCCTACATTATCATCATCACAAGAATCCTTCCTAGGAAGGGGATTATCATCGAATACAACATGAATAGATTCTTCTACAACTAAAGTTCTTTTGTTAAATACTCGATAGGCTTTAGAGGTTAAAGAGTAACCTATAAAAATAGCTTCATCACTTTTTGCATCAAATTTACCTAAATTATCTTTTCCATTATTTAAAACAAAGCATTTACATCCAAAAGGGTGGAAGTATCTAATATTAGGCTTTTTAGATTTTAAAATCTCATAAGGTGTTTTCTTTAAAATCGGCCTAATGGTTACACGATTTATAATATAACAAGCCGTGTTTGTTGCTTCCGCCCAAAAATATTTTGGTAAATTATTTTCGCAAAGCATAGTTCTAGCCATTTCTTGTAAAGTTCTATTTTTCCTTTCAACTACCCCATTTTGTTGAGGAGTTCGAGGAGCTGAAAAATTATGGCTAATACCATTTTCATTTGAAAAATCTTCAAATCCTAAATTTTGAAATTCGGTTCCATGATCACTTCTAATATGTGAAATTTTAAGTTCAAGATCATTTTGAATTAATTTTGAAAATGTGATGAATTTTTCCAAAGCCTCATCCTTAGTGCTTAAAAAGAAAACCCAAGTGAATCTAGAAAAATCATCAACTAATACAAAAGCATATGATTTTCCACCCAAGCTCATAGTCCTAATTGGCCCAAATAAATCCATATGGATTAGTTGTAAACATCTACTAGTAGAAATATCATTAATGGATTTAAAGGAAGATCTATGTTGTTTACCCTTTGAGCATGCATCACAAATTTTATCGTTTGAAAATTTTATCTTGGGTAAACCTTTAACTAGGTTTAGAGAGACTAGTTTTTCTAAAACACTTGTGCTAGCATGTCCTAGCTTCCTATGCCATAACCATGCATCATTTTCGTTTTGAGCAACTAAGCATGCATGAGATGTATGTATGTTATCTAGATGCACCATGTATATATTCCCTATGCGATGACCTATGAGCATAATATTATTAGTTTTAATGTCTACAATTTTACAACCGGTTTTATCAAATATAACATTAAAACCTTTATCACATAGTTGACTTATGCTCAATAAATTATGTTTAAGACCATTGACATATAAAACATTTTCAATGAAAGTAGTAGAGTGATTACCAATGGAGCCAATACCTTCAATGTGGCCTTTGGAGTTGTCACCAAATGTTACTACTCCTCCACTTTTTGGCTTTAGATCCATGAGTCGACTCTTGTCTCCGGTCATGTGTCTCGAGCATCCACTATCAAGGTACCATGAGTTTTGACTTTGTGCTTTGGCCTTGTAGCAATGCTCCCCCTACAAACAAAGATATTTAAACTTTTGTTTTTGGTACCCAAATCATTTTGGGTCCATGTGTGTTAGTTCCTAAAACTTTGGTTCCCTTAGGAATCCAAGGTGACATAGCAATAATATCATTAGATTTAACAAGTTCCTTAGGAACCCATACATTTCTAATTCTTTTAACTTTACTATGTCTAGGATAGTTATTTTGTTTGTAGTAGTTAGTCTTTTTCTTATATTGGTGTGTTCTAGAGGATTCTCCTATGTCATGTTTAACACTACCATTAATTTTTAAAGACTTTTTGAGCTCATTTAGCTCACTTAACACCTTTTGGTGTTCACAATTATTTTGAGATAAAAGATTATTAAGATCAATATTTTCTTTTTGAAAGAATTTAAGTTCATCTTCTAATCCTAATATCTTTTTCTCAATTTTAGAATTAGTTTGAGTAAGTGAGTCATTTTTCTCTTTTAATTCTATAATAATTTTTCTATTTCTAATGACCGACTCCCTATACTTCTCAACTAATTCATCATATACCTCTTGTAACTCATCATAAGCATCATTTAATTCTTCATATGAAAAATCTAAAGTAGATGAGTTAGAGGTTACCAAGGAGGAATTTTCCTCAAGTGCCATGAGGCAGAGGTTCGCCACTTCTTGTTCGTCATCCTCCGATGACTCCTCATCACTCCAAGTAGCAAGCTTAGCTTTGAGCTTTTTCTTCTTCTCAAAGCCCTTCTTCTTGAGTTGAGGGCACTCCGAACGTATGTGGCCGGGTTGTCCGCACTCGAAGCAAGTGATTGGATCCCTTCCTTCTTCTTTGTTCTTGTTTTTAAAGTCCATTTTCCTTTGGATTTTTCTTCCTCGGTTGGACCTCATAAGGCGTGAGAATCGTTTGGCTATCATAGCCAATTCTTCAAGCTCATCCTCATCACTAGATGAACTTTCATCAAGTTGGGAAGTTTTAGCCTTGAGAGCTATTCCCATTTTCTTCTTTTTCTCCCCTTCAAGCTTCTCCATTCTTTTTTCTTCTTTCTTTCTTTCATCTTCTCTTCCTTGCTTCATGATTTCGTGAGTAAGGAGAGAGCCTACAAGTTCATCAAGCTTTAGAGTTTTTAAATTCTTTGCTTCGATGATTGCGGTTCTCTTCCCATCCCAAGATTCAGGAAGTGAATAGAGTAGCTTTCGGACAAGTTTGTCTTCCGGTATAACTTCTCCATAGCCCTTTAGACCATTTACAATTGTGGAGAATCGATCAAACATCTTTGACACCGTCTCATCGAATTCCATTTTGAAATTTTCATAACTAAGATTGAGAATTCCAATCTTAGTTTCTTTGACATCGTTGGTGCCTTCATAGGTGGTTTCAAGAGTGTCCCACACTTCTTTGGCACTTTCAATTGATGAGACCTTTGAGTAGATGTCCGGACCGAAAGCACAAAATAGCATGTGAAGAGCTTTATCATTTACTTGGATCTTTTTCCTCTCCTCTTCACTCATTTCCGTTCTTCTTTTAAGCACCATCTTGCCATCAACATCTTGCTTCAATGGGATATATGGTCCATCCTCAATGACATCCCACACAAGGTAGTCACTTGATTTAATAAATAGACGCATTTTATTTTTCCAAAATGAGTAGTTCTCACCATTGAAGAAAGGAGGCTTTGTGGTGGATTGTGAGTCGTACATGCCGGGAGCGGAGGTTGATGCCATCTCTTGATATTTTGATGATGATCACACTTCTTCCAAGGATCTCCTCTTGCGGTTGTTAATCCTCAAAGAGTTAAGCTCTGATGCCAATTGTTGAGTGGATCACACGAATGATAATAACCAAGAGGGGGGGTGAATTGGAATTTTAACGATGTTGTAACGGAAATTGCGACTAAAAATATTGACACGGGAATTTAGAGTGGTTCAAGTTCACCAACCGAACTCTACATCCACTACCTTAGTCTCACCAAGGATTTCCAACAATTTCCACTAAATTGTTCGTCCCCTTTTTCCAGGACAAGGAGGCAACCTTTACAATTTCGGTTAATTTTTCTACCCAAAAATTAACCCAATCCTCACACAAAAGAACAAAGAAATTTGGTGGCTAATAAGGTATCTCTCAATACAAATGATAGCCCAATATCAAGCACTCAACCCAATTGAACAAAATAGAAATGAAGGATACAATTGGGGTTTCTAGACAAAGTAGGATTTTTGCACAAATGCTTGGATTTGATGTTTTGATATCTTCTTGAGGTTCAATCTCATATTGCTGGAACTTCTTGGGGTCTTTTTATAGCCTCTTGATGATTTCCAACCGTTGTGAGTGTTGACTTTAAGATTATAGCCGTTGGAAAGCTTTTTTACCACTTTCTTGCACTTTTCCAGCTATGAGTATCGGTACTCTATAGTGGGGTATCGATACCTGTCTCACAAAAAAATAGCCGTTGTGTACAAATAATAGAGGGGTATCGATACGCGTTCTTGGCGTATCGGTACTGGGTATCGAAACAGCACAAGCTGTATCGATACCTTTTTCTCGACATAGCTCACTGTCAACAGTGGTATCGATACTAGGGTTAGGGGTATCGATACCGGTTTAGTGACCGTTTAAAAATCTCAACGGTTATATTTTTAAACCGACTTTGAAAATAATAATTATAAAATGGTATCGATACTGGTTGATCCGTATCGATACTGATTTCATAGTGTTTCGATACTAGGGTTTGCCGTATCGATACTTGTTCCGACAGTGGCAAACTTTGCTAAAAAGGTATCGATACTCCTTGATGGGTATCGATACTGGTTGACGTTTTTCAATATTTTTGCCTTGGAACACTTAGAAAATATTTGAGTTTGAGTTCTAATAAATCAGTTTAAAGTCTTTGGGGTTTCAAAAACTTATTAAGGGATTTGTACAAACAATTTTAAGTTCTTCAATTTGATCCTTAAAGATCTAGTTATATCAAAATCAAACATAGGTTTTACAGATTCTCAACAAATGCAAAAGCTATGCATCTCATCTTTTGTGCCCTTGGCCCGGACGAGTATGGAAGGGTGTCATCTTGTTCCAATGCAAAAGAAATTTGGGACAAACTTGAAGTTACACATGAAGGTACAAATCAAGTGAAGGAGACCAAAATCGGACTCCTCAATTTAAATTATGAAAACTTCAAGATGGACCCCGAGGAAGACATCAAAACCATGTCCGATCGATTCTCCGTGATCGTAAATGGTTTGAAAGGTTATGGCGAAGTAATCCCCGAAGACAAACTTGTAAGGAAGATGATCTACTCTCTTCCCGATTCATGGGATTCGAAGAAAACCGCCATAATAGAAGCAAAGGACCTCAAAGTTCTCAAATTGGATGAACTTATTGGTTCCTTGCTTACTCACGAGATGATGTCAACGGGCAAGGAAGAAAAGAAGAAGGAAGTGGAGAAAAAGAAAGTTGGTCTTGCTCTTAAAGCATCCAAAAAGGATGATGATTCTAGTGAAGAAGATGAAGAAAAAGAAATGGCAATGTTTGCCAAAAGATTCAAAAACTTCATGTTGACCAACAAAGGAAGAAGATTCCAAAGAGAAGAGGGTTTTAAGAGTAGCAACAAAGGGAGAGATCCTCTAATTTGCTATGAGTGCAACAAACCGGGACATATCAAGTTCGATTGTCCTCAACTAAAGAAAAATAGCTATGAGAGGAAGAAGCACAAGGCTCACGTAGCTACTTGGAGCGATGACTCTTCCGACGAGGACGAGGATGAAGTAGCCAACTTGTGTCTTATGGCTATCGAGGATGACTCAATGGTAACCTCTAATTCATCTTATTCATTTGATTATACTTTTGATGAATTGCAAGAGGTTTATAATGAATTAGCCTTAGAGTATGAGAAGTTAATTTTGAAAAATAGAAAAATTACTTCAAAATTGAAAAATGAAAATGATTCTCTCTCTAAGACTAATAAGGAATTTGAAAGTAAATTCGAAGAAATGCAAGTCCAAATAAACGATTTTGAAAAGAAAAATCAAGACTTGCAAAACTTACTTTCAAAGGTCCATAAAGATCATCAAAAGGAACTTGATGATCTTAAAGCTTCTTTCAACAAAGTTGGGACAAAATTAGTTGAAAAATGTGAAAATTCAAGACCCAACTATGTTAGAAAGAACTATCATGGGTATAGACAAAGATCACCTAATCGAAAAAAGATTAGGAGCATTTGGGTTCCAAAAGGACTCATTGCTAATAAAGATGTTGATCTATTGTCTAAATGGATACCCAAAGGGACTAAATTACTAGGAACTAA
This sequence comes from Hibiscus trionum, assembly GCA_030270665.1. Taxonomy (NCBI): domain Eukaryota; kingdom Viridiplantae; phylum Streptophyta; class Magnoliopsida; order Malvales; family Malvaceae; genus Hibiscus; species Hibiscus trionum. The sequence goes on from BSYR01000044.1 coordinate 6,931,773, forward strand.
CTCTTATAGACCCAAAAGAGTTTGGGTACCAAAACATACATAGTTCCCTTTTGTAGGTGTGTTGGAGCCATGATATGCAAATTTGAAGAAACTTGAAAGCTCTAGACACACAAAATGGAAGGACACTTGAAGAAGCTCAATCGACATATCTTGATTCAAGTGGTAACATTTTTATGCAAAAATTACTCTTTCATGTTGTTTTGTATGACTATTTTATATTGAAACATGTTTGAGGTTCCCCATATGTTGCATGAATGCTTTTAGTGAGGGGGAGTTATGTTTTGCATGTTTGCTTGATTTTTTGACCCTATGTGTTTATGTTTGTCTTTAGGTCTTAAAATTAGCAATTTAATGTGCTTAATTGTTTAATTTTTTTTTGTGACATTAGATAAGATAGTCACTTTCAAATCCAACTATAAGCGTAAAATTCTTTGTTTTTGGTTCAAATATGGTCTCTAATGTTGATAATAATCATAGTAATATTAGAATGCGTTTAGGAACAATTTTGAGGCAAAATCTGAAATTTTCTAAGTCATTACAGGGCAAAGTTTCGAAACTTATACAAAGTTTCGAAACCTTGGCCAGATAGTTTCGAAACTTTAGAATAGTTTCGAAACTTTTAGGTGCCCAGAATCAATTTTCGCTACTAGAGGCAATAGTTTCGAAACTTTGGAAAAGTTTCGAAACCTTAGGCTGAAAGTTTCGAAACTTTCCCAAAGTTTCGAAACCTTCATTAAACCTAGCCGTGTTCGAACGGGTTTTTAAGCTTATAATCACCCATCTTTCAAACCCTAACTCATTCTTTTCTCTCTTCAAACGGCCATAAACCCAAATTCTCTCAAAATCCTCAAAACCTTTGCTCAAATCTACAAGTTGTCTTCAATCCTTTGGGATTATTTCATCATCTTCAACAATTATTTGAGGTAATTTCTTGATTAAAACTTCATTTTATTCAAAATTTTGAGAATTTTAGGGTTATAAAATTTTTAGGGAATCATGTTTTTAGAGAATTTTAGAACAATGTGGGTTGATATTTTTGCTATATATGTCATGTTTTGCAGGAGGTATCACCTATTCTTGGTTAATCTCTTGTTTAAACCCCCTTAGACTCTTGCCCACAAGGTGTTTGATAAAATTCCCAAACCAATTTTTTTTTCCTAAAAATGCCTCCTAGAGTTATCCTTCCTAGAACAAATCCTCCTAGAGCTAAACGTCAACGCAATGAAATCGGTCAAAATTCCGGTTCTAACCCTAATCCTCAATTTGAGGATCGTTGCTTTAGGGATTCGGATAACCTAGATAAATATCAAAGTATATATGAAAATAAAAAAGTTAGAGAAGAAAGAACTATTGATTTTGATTTTCTTACTTCTCCAGAGTTTAATTTTGATCTCTTTGAACTATTTGCCGATTGGAAATGGCTTGATTTTCTAAACATTCCTCCTTACACCCATCGCAAATTAGTTCGTGCCTTTTTTGCCAATGCCTCTTTCATCCGATCACCTAGGGATCGAAACACCATCATAGGTATCCGTTCTTACCTTATGGGTACCGAATTCGATATAACACCTCAAATCATAGCTGATCTTTTAGGTGTTCCTTTAGATGGTAGTTCAAATGAAAACGAAGCTCATAACATTCCCGCTTTCCCGGATGGTAGTCCTACGCACCTTCCTCTCGAGGAGCGCCTCTTTTTACTCCTTACTACTTGGTTCTTCCGTCCCTCCGGCGGAAAAGCCACTAGTATGCGAGCTTGTGATTATTGGTGGCTACGCCAATATCGTGATAGAACTTGTCCCGATATTGCTACCATCATTTTTCTAAACCTCATCAAAATCATTCATAATCCCACCTCATTTTCTCTCTCTTATGGGAATGTTCTTAGCCATATTTTTAGGAAGCTCAATATTGACACTTCCTTAGATCCACATGTTAAGAACAAGAGCTTTATTGACATTAAATCTTGTCACAAAGCCCAATGGTATCATGGAGATCACGGTTGGGTTCATAGAGGAGAGGAGTTTGATGATCATGAGGATCCTATTGGAGAGGCTCCACTAGCTCCGGCACCGGCACCGGTTACATTAGAGAGTATATATGCAACTATGGTCACGCGCTTTGATAGCTTAGATGCTCACCTTCGTGGCATAGATGATCGCGTTCGTGGCATAGATGATCGAGTTACATCGTTGGAGCATGACATGCACGATGTCCATACTCACTTTTTTCCACAGATGCCTCAGGATGATGTTTAGTTTATATTTGCATTCTATATGACTTTATGATGTTATTGGTACATTTTTAGACTTATTTTGATTTACGCTTTAGTCTTTGTTTTTAAGACATATTATGCTCTTTGATTGAATATTTCTATGAATTTTATTTTGTTGGATTATAAATCTTGGATGATATGCTTTATGAATGATATGCTTTATGGATGATATGCTATTGAATTATATTGATCTATTAACATTTTTGTTGCTTGTGTAGCCATTTATCCTTTTTGCTATAACAAAAAGGGGGAGAAGATAAAGAGGATCAAATTTGTTTTTATCAAAGTTTTTATTCAAATATTTCATATGTCTTTAAAATTACAAATTTTAAGTAAGTTTTTCATGAAGACATTTATTAAGGGGGAGCTTATGAAAAAGATTTGAAATATTAAACAAATTATTTCAAAAACAAATTTTTACAAAATGTTTTGTTATATCAAAAAGGGGGAGATTGTTGAACTTATTTTGATTTTGATATAACTTAAAAAGAAATTTTAAAAGAACTAAATTGTAAAAATTTGTAAAGTAATTTTAAAAGAAATAAATTTGTCAAAAACTTGATTTTAACTTGACAAAATGCTTTGAAAAAGTTCGATTCAATACGTATATCGAACTACATTTTTAAAAGCCAACAAATGCCCAAAATACTCATTTTGGAAGGAAAGTTTCGAAGCTATATCAAAGTTTCGAAACTATACTGGGCAGTAGCATGGCAGTAGCACTCTGTTTTTGAAACCTGGGTAAAGGTTTCGAAACCTTCATAAGGTTTCGAAACCTTGGCCTGAAAGTTTCGAAACCTTATGAAGGTTTCGAAACCTTTGGCCTGCAACGGTCAAGATTTTCAAACAACGGTCATATATTTCAAATCTAACCCTAAAGTTTCGAAACCCTTGGTAAAAGTTTCGAAACTTAAGTGCAGGGGAGCTTTTTAAGGTCAATAATAAACACCCCCAACGGCTCCAAAGACCCCTCAAAGGCTCCTAACGGCTAGATGCTCAAACAACACTATAAATACAGCATTGGATCATCAAGAAACATCAAGAAAGCAAATACAAACATTCAAGCTTCCAAGAAATCATTTTGTGCTTATTTTTCGATTTTTCTTGTAAAACACTAGAGTGTTCTTCGTTGTGATTCTTGAGCTAGTGTTTTTCGGGTGTGTGAGAGAGCTTAAACTTTGCAAACACATTCCTAGTGAGGATTTTCTAGTTTGCTCATTTGTATCCAACTTTGGGATAGGATTCAATAGACTTTGGGGTATAAGTCTATTGAAGTGTGTAAGGTTACTCCTTGTCCTTAAAGGAAAGACAAATTAGTGAATTTGTGGGAAATCCTTAGTGTGGACGCTAAGGTAGTGGATGTAGACTTTGGTTAGAAAGTCGAACCACTCTAAATCGCTTTGCAATTTTTATCTTTGCAATTAGCTTCCGCCGTTATTTTCAAAAATCCAATTCACCCCCCCTCTTGGTTTTGTTCGATCGATTGCCTCGTTCTACACTTATACATGTATTATGTTATTCATATCTGGAATCTGAACACTGATTACTGTCTGGGGTATACTCTCGGGTTATGATTGAAGTGTCTGTCACAGCCCTGATCCAGCTGTTCTGTCGAGCTCCTACGCCCACGGGCCTAGGGTAAGTCTTTCTGGACCTAAGGCATTCCCTTAGGTAGGCTCCTACGCCTCAGGCCTAGGATAAGACCTACTGTATACAGTTCTGGGGGACTACACATTGGTGTAAGGTTGGAGGGTAGTTCTTGTAAACTTCTGTTTGAACATTGAACATTTGCATTTAATCTGTTATGTGCTCATATGATATGATGCTAAGTACTTATGTATGTTGTTTTGCAACTTATTAAAACACACTAGGCTTCGTGGTTTAACTTCTCCAACCTGCCACTCTATTAATTCTCTGAACAATAAGCTCTCTCTTAATACTCAGTAACATAGAAAGAACAAACCTTGAAGTCCTCAAGAATAGTGCTTCACTAAATCAGCGAAACATAAATGGAGACAAGTATTGCCTGGAACATCATAATAATGTTATGCCTACTGCATGTCTGCATGAGCTTATAGCATCTTTTGGTAGTTCTGTATTACTGAGCTTTCCCAAGCTCATGTTGTTTTTACCATCTCAGGATAAAAGATCAGACAAGTTGCACCTATCAACGTCGGTATGGGAGTTTCTTCAGCTCGTCAGGGAGTATGGTATCTGTGTAACTAGGGGGCATGTGTGTCGTGTTTGTATTATACAAATGAGTCTGAAACTTATTTCCGCAACTGGTATCATGATTGTTTTATCGTTTTGAACGATTTTCTGAAATTGTATTTTAAATTAGATATTTGTTTTATGATTTTAAAGGTTTAACTATATGTTTATTTGAAATTTTACTGTGGGTCGCTCTTGTGACCCTAATGTGACTTCCTAGGATCCGTCGTAACGCATAGGCGGGTCTAGGGGGTTACATTTAGTGGTATCAGAGCTTAGAGTTGCGTCATTCTGGGTAGATCGGCCGATCGTCTGTCATAAGAATGTCTGGTCTGTGCATGCCCCTAGATCATAACCGTACTCCTTCGAGCTGAAACACTGATGTTGAATCATTTCTCTTGAAATAACCAAATCTGAGTATTCTGCCTTCCATAGCTCAACATCTGCTTACAGGAAATGTCTATAACAATTGTCTGTGTTTTGAATTAAATGGTTGAATTTGAATCTGGATAAGGAACTTGAGATGGTTTGTACTTGTGAATCAGATTAAGAATAATGTTTGATGCGGGATAACCAATGTAAGATTTCATGAAAGGCTATCCTGTGATAACGATTGTGTCTGAAAATACCCTACTTAAAAAAAAACTCTATGAACTTCAGAGAGAAGTGTTTGTGATTGTGCCGAAAGTATATAATCTGTGGTACCTCTGTTAAACACGAAAGAAATAGTTGTCTGAATATTACGTTGAAGGTAAATGATATCCGCTAATGACCTTAGTTGTGTTCGATCAATATGAAGAAAGGCATCTCCTCCATGGTGTGGCTTGGTATATCGTTAAATATTATTCCTGACTAAAATTCGATGTTTACATCCTGATTCTGGAGTTGTCGTTGGAGTCCGAGTGCTATCTGAACTGTAGTTGTAGTTTTTCATATGAAAATTTATGGTCAACCTAGAAGAGTAATTCGAACTCTGAAAGATATACCTTTGGGTGGTATGATTAACTTCTGTGGAAGATCAGAATGTCTATTATCCTTGACTAAGACCGTTTATAATAAAAGTTATAAGACCAATGTTTGTTTTGTATAATATGAAGTTCGGTGTGGATTCAAATGCTATATCCTGATTAATTGGTCCAAAATGTATGATGAGATGATTATGAGTCCAAAGTCTATTCGAGTAACTGAGGACACTGCCAGATTGATTCATGTTTGTTTGTGAGTCTCGAGAAACAATGATGTTCTATTGGATAAGTCTTAGTACATGAATGGGTGAAAGAGGCATTTGACAGATAGAAATCTCATGCTGATCGGAGTGGAAAAGATATTGAGTTTGAAGTCGGTGATCAAGTCTTTCTGAAAGGATCTCCATGAAAGAAAGTACGAAGTTAAAAAAAAAGAAAAAAAAAGTGTAAATTGAGTCCAAGATTTATTTGGGCCAGTTGCCTATCAGCTTGAGTTACCTCCTTAGCTCAGTCGAATACATAATATATTACATGTGTCCATGTTGAGGCAATACCATCCAGATCCTAGTCATGTCATTCAAGTTCAGGATGTAGAGTTGAGGTTAGACTTGTTCTATGAGGAGGAACCAATTCAGATCTTAGATTTTGATGAAAGAGTTCTGAGGAATCAACGCTTTCCGATGGTAAAAGTACAATGGAGAAATCGGAGTCCTAGTGAGGCTACTTGGGAGATCGAAGGATCCATAAGAGAACAATTTCTGCATTTGTCTGATTCAGGTAAATTTCGAGGACGAAATTTTTTTTAGGAGGGGAGAATTGTAACACCCTGTTTTCATAAATAAAAAAAAGAAAAAAGAAGAAAAAAAGAAGAAGAGAATGATGCTTGTATGAGGGTTTGAACCCCCGACCTATGGTTAGAGAGTGCAAGCCTTAACCGTTTGAGCTAAGGTAATTTCTGGTTATAACCTACCATAATTCCCTCTTATGTTATTCGTCCAAATATAAAAAAAAAATAAAAAGAAAATGGAACCGTTCATCTACCTATGTCTGCTCATTTCGAATATGAAAAGAATTTTCTAGATCTAAAACTTTTCCCCCAAACTCATCCTCTGTCGAAACCGTATGCCACTCCAATCTCCTTCTCTGGTCGTTCGTGGCATGCACCGCCACCTCCCTTATGCTCACCGTCGGACCCCGCTCCGAACCACCGTCCCACTCGCGCGTTAGCGCCGCCGTCTGTCGCGAGGCGTGGTTTGAATGTTCGACAGAAAACCTAGTGGCCAACGTCTGATCCGCACCACTGCGCCGTCGTGGGCGTCACCGCCCATGCCCCTGTGACCGCCTCCTCTCCCCGACCAAAACGCCTCTAACCACTAGCTCAGCCGTCGTTCCAGTCGTCGGGAATTGAGAGCCAAAAGTTCGGCGAGTTTGGCCTCTGCTCTTCCTCTTTTTTCGGTCATGCTGTCGTCGTTTCGCCTCGCCGTCGGTACGATCGAGCTCCCCACACCGAGTAGAGCAAAACCCGACCGACCGATCGTGTGTCCGACGCCGGCAAGCCCTTCATCGGCGTCTCGTCGTTTTCCGGCCGTTCGAGTGCGTTATAGGTAATTTCCGTTCGATTCCTGGCTTGTTTCGTGTTATTATTTTGAGGGATGAAACCTTGAGTTAACGATCTATCGTTTTCCGACAGAATCGCGCCCAAGGGACGTCTCCGACGAGTTTTCCGGTGACCGGCCGGCAAGTTCGTTTATGTGGGTAAGTGAGCCGGTCTGAACCGGCTGGGCCGGTTGAACCGGTTGAACCGGTCCAACCCGACCCGTCCGACCAATCCAACCCGACCCGTCCGACCAATCTGACCCGACCCGACCAATCCAACCCGACCCGTCCGACCAATCTGACCCGACCCGGCCTGTCATCCGAGTCAACTCGTCCGAGTCACCCGAGTCAACTCGTCCGAGTCAACTCGTCCGAGTCAGCCGAGTCAACTCAGTTGACCCCTGTTGATTGCTGATGTCATGCTGACGTCAGCATTGACTTTGACCAGTTGACTCTAACCCCGTTGACCATTGACCTGCTGACGTCAGCGTTGACTTGCTGACGTCAGCGTTGACCGTTGACTTTGAGCAAAAAGTCAACTTTTTCCGAAAAGCCCTATTTTATGTTTTTCGACGTCCTGAGTCCGATTTTGAAGCCTGTTTTGTAAAATTCTGACTCGAACGCCTCCGAATCTGACCTTGAACCCGAAAGTGTTTAATTCTGTTAAGAGCTCTATGGATAAGAACTAAAATGTTAATTTGTGAATTTGAAGGTATGCAAGTATCTCGGTATTTGAAATGTCATGGGACATCTAGTCCGAATTCGAATGCGATCGAATGTAGTATCAGGAGTCAACCGGTATAACTCGGAATTAAGGTAATACAATACTACCCCTTGTATACTTTATGCACATGTTGATATCCGGTTAAAGCATGCATGTTTGTGATGAAGTGTATCTGTGAACTCTGCTTAAGCCGAATTCGATACGAAAATTAAGTATCAGAATCAGTAAGATCAAAGTATTCAGATAAGAATATAAATAGAATTCAGATAAGAATATTAATAGACAGGGAGTATCGAAAGTGCTAATAGTAATAAATAATACAGTTAAATCTGAAACTCTATCAGTAATGTCTAAGAACCAATGTTCAGAATGTGGAGTACGAGATGTTGGATATGAAATTACGGAAATACCCTTAAAGCATAAGTTTAACTAAACTACTCATCTGATTAAGGAAATGACCTAAAATCTGCATTCGGCATCATTATGCAATACGTGTGATACAAACTTGGATAATCCCTCAATCTCTGTATAACACATGAATAAGAATTTTCTGGAAAATATTGTTGAAATCCTAAGTCGACCCTTTTGATAGTAATACGTGAATTTGATAAGAATGATCGAAATGACCGAAAAGATGATAATGCCTCGAGCACCGAAATATCTGATTAATTGGAATGACGATAAACCTCAAGTTCTGAAATAAATGAATTTTCTGTAAAGGGCCGGAGAGTTAGGTCTCCTTAATCTCGTTTAAGTAAGTGAATGATGGAGGTACAAAATGGTAATTCAGAAAGAAATGGTAGATCTATCTCAGTCTAAAATAACCGAAATACCCTCATGAGTTAATCAGTAAATATGTATTTGACGAAATTCTGGATTTGTTAATAAGACCAAAATAACTGAAAGGCATTGATAGCCTAAATAATCGGAACATCACTGAAAATATCTGATAACTTAATAGACTTTAAATTAGAAATTCTTGAATGTCTGTATATAAAACTAATGAGCAAATATGATATTGAGTTCTGTGAACCATTGCTTTCATTGTTGGTATAATTATCAGAATGTCTATGAACTGTATAATTAATTAGTCATGAAAAATATTATGTTTGATGACATTCTCTGCCTACCTGATATATGTCTGATCAATCTGTATATTTGTTATGTGATCGTTTGATCTGTAATGGTTTTGTCTGATTGCCTGATAAACTTAATAGTATGATCTGTTAGTTTGACCTATGATGGTATAATCTGTTTGCATGATGAATAACAAGTGTCTGTTCTGCTCTGCTCAATAGTATGCCTATTTATTTGTTAAAAGCATGAACTTCTGTTTCTGATACTCTGAATAGAATATGTCTTATACATGTATTATGTTATTCATATCTGGAATCTGAACACTGATTACTGTCTGGGGTATACTCTCGGGTTATGATTGAAGTGTCTATCACAGCCCTGATCCAGCTGTTCTGTCGAGCTCCTACGCCCACGGGCCTAGGGTAAGTCTTTCTGGACCTAAGGCATTCCCTTAGGTAGGCTCCTACGCCTCAGGCCTAGGATAAGACCTACTGTATACAGTTCTGGGGGACTACACATTGGTGTAAGGTTGGAGGGTAATTCTTGTAAACTTCTGTTTGAACATTGAACATTTGCATTTAATCTGTTATGTGCTCATATGATATGATGCTAAGTACTTATGTATGTTGTTTTGCAACTTATTAAAACACACTAGGCTTCGTGGTTTAACTTCTCCAACCTGCCACTCTATTAATTCTCTGAACAATAAGCTCTCTCTTAATACTCAGTAACATAGAAAGAACAAACCTTGAAGTCCTCAAGAATAGTGCTTCACTAAATCAGCGAAACATAAATGGAGACAAGTATTGCCTGGAACATCATAATAATGTTATGCCTACTGCATGTCTGCATGAGCTTATAGCATCTTTTGGTAGTTCTGTATTACTGAGCTTTCCCAAGCTCATGTTGTTTTTACCATCTCAGGATAAAAGATCAGACAAGTTGCACCTATCAACGTCGGTATGGGAGTTTCTTCAGCTCGTCAGGGAGTATGGTATCTGTGTAACTAGGGGGCATGTGTGTCGTGTTTGTATTATACAAATGAGTCTGAAACTTATTTCCGCAACTGGTATCATGATTGTTTTATCGTTTTGAACGATTTTCTGAAATTGTATTTTAAATCAGATATTTGTTTTATGATTTTAAAGGTTTAACTATATGTTTATTTGAAATTTTACTGTGGGTCGCTCTTGTGACCCTAATGTGACTTCCTAGGATCCGTCGTAACGCATAGGCGGGTCTAGGGGGTTACAGAATTTATACAGATATTCACTGAAGCGTGAGGATGAGCGGGTCGAGAGGAGCTAGGCTGAGCTGGTGAGTGGTCACACGAGTCTCGGGTACCTTTACACAATTAAAACACTAGTTTAGACACTTATTCGATTTACGGATATCTGAATGGAATAATTAAGTACATATGCATGATTTGGGTTTAAGGTCAGATTCGGGGGTCTTAGAGTCGGAATTTCGCAAAACGGGCTTCAAAAACGGACTCAGGACGTCGAAAAACATAAGATAGGGTCTTTTCGAAAAATTTGACTTTTTGGTCAAAGTCAACGCTGACGTCAGCAGGTCAAAGTCAATTGGGTCAGGTCAACCGATGACGTCATGATGACGTCAGCAACCATCAGGGTCAACTGTGTTGACTCGGTGAGTTAACTCACTGAGTCGACTCGGGCGAGTTGACTCACTGAGTTGACTCAACGAGTTGACCTAGACACGGGTCGGTTCGGGTCAGAGATAGGTCGGGCCGGACTCGGGCGATGGGCTCGGGTTTGGATGATGGGCCGACCGATCCAGCCGGTTCAGGCCGGCTTACTTACCCCAACGGAAACAATGTCGGACGACCACCGGAGACTCGCCGGAGAGCTCGTAACGGTTCGATTTCGCCTGAAAAAAAATTGCAGAATCGATTATTAACCTAACCCAACCCACACAAGCCTGAAAAATCGTCGGATTTAAACTGAAATCGCTGCGAAAAACCGAAGGGTCGTCGGAACTTACGTAGCTCCGGTGGAGGCTTCGCCGGCAACGAACGGACGAAGGGTTGGTTGGGTTTTACTTGACTCGACGCGGGGAGCACAGATCCGACGGCCGTTCCTCGAACGGACGTCGAGGACGGTCGGAAAAAGATCAAAACAGAGGCGACGGCGTTAGGGCTTCTACGAAGCTTTCAATGGTGCTTCACGGTGATCGGGGACGGCAGACGGCGCGTGGTGATGGGGGTTCTGGCCGGGGCTCGACGGGGAATGCCTTGGCACCGGCGGTGAAGCTCACGGCGCGGCGGTGCCGGAAAAGGACGGAGATCAGGGGCGGCAGTGAAAACGAGATGAAGGAGAGAGAGACGGGGTGTGTTCGATACAACAATAAATTCGGTAGGTGAGGAGTCAGAGTTAAATTAAGGCTAACTCAATCTGACTCCTATGTTAACAAACAAATATTAATGTTGGTAAAACTTGACAAAAGAGAGCACTTGGCTCAACGGTTAGCGGGTTGGGTGGTGAGGGCTGAGGTCTCAGGTTCGAGCCTCCACTCCTTCACCTCCTTTTTTCCTTTTTTTTTATTAAAAAAAATCGGGTGTTACAGTGAGGGTGGATGAAGCTAGAAGACAAAGAGCGACAAGGATGAGCTCATTCTTTTGCTTTTCTACAGAGAATTAAAAAGCTACCATTTCTTCCTTCTTAAAGAAAGAGGGAATTTACCATCATAGCCTCCCAACATCTTCTCAACCCAACACCCAACCAAGAACTCAAGCACAAAATCAAAATGTTAGTCCACTAAGGCTCACAAAGGCCCAAACGTGAAGCCCACACTTCTGGTAATTTCAACCTTCGAATTTTAAAATTTGGGTCGTTACATAAATTTTAAGAAGAAGCAAACAACAATAGAATCATATTTTACTAAGTTGTCCTAGTTATATTTTTAATTTTATAGAATTATTAATTTATAATATTGAAGGAACCATAAATTTATATAAGGGTATTTCAGAAAATTATTATCTTATTAATTTATCAAAATCATTAATTTAGACCTTGGGTCCAAGTCGGAATCGAAAAAAATCATTATTTTAGAAAGGTTATTAATTTATTGAGTATTCATTTATAGAGGTTCTACAGTATATATCTTATAGGCTTTGACCATATTACCATAAAAAATAATATACATATTAGTAGTCAATACATTCCTCACTATGCATGGATCTATAATGTATTTTCATATGTATCAAATTAAAATGTCAAAACTATTACTTTTTCATGCATGGATCTTGTTGTATCATTTGAACAATTCAAAAAGGCATAATTCATGTTGTTTCCATTCAAAATAAAAAAGTCGTATCCATCAGAAAAAGAAATGTATACAAGTATTATTGACAATAATACAAAAATAGTTACGACAAAGAATTAATATATGATGCGTTGTCTTCACAAAAAGTTATTTTTACACGAGCATGTCTATTTAAATTCCATAATATAAAATCTTAAAATTTAATCTCTAAATAATCCTAAATTCAAAATTTTAAGATTTTTGACCCTAAACTAAACTTATAAACCGCAAATTAATTTCGCTTGTAGAAAATTAAATTTTTCACCACCAACTGTGCATGAAATTTTTAGAACGAACTGATGAATAAAAACCTAAACGGATAAAAATTGTCTGCTCCTTTTCGGTGTCTCTACTTATACCCCAACACTAAATTCTAAATCATATACCTTACACGCTATACCCTAAAAAAATACACCCTACCATAAATTCCCTAAACCCTAACCATAACCTCTAACCTAAAACCGTAAACACTAAACCTAATTTTGAGCGTGAGACATAAATAGGGGCGCCGAAAAGGGTAGAGGATTTTCGTCCAACCCAAACTGTATTGATTGAGGATCATAGCCTTTTTGGTTTAATATTCAAACTAGAAACGATAAATAAATTTGAAAAATATAGGTATGATACATCTTTTCCTTAATAAAAGGCAAAGTTTTGGATAATGTTAGGAGAGGCACACACAGGTATGATTATCTTGGTGACAAGTAAGATATATGACGGTTTCTGAGTTTATTATGGCAATGTTAATTAAGCAACCTGTAATTTCCCTCCCTGGATTCTAAATATAAATGCTGGAGTTGTTATATAATAAATGCTTTTCAATTGGTCTAATATGGCACAAACTGGGAAAACAGTATACTAGGGCTACCCTGTCTTTCCTTTTTCGCTCTTTTTCAGTTACTTAAATGTTTTTATCCCCTCCCCCCTCCACTTCCTTTATTCCAAGGGAAAACAAAGAGTTTCATTTCATTTTTGGATTCAAGAGAATGGCCATACAAGCGCAATTCTTTCCTGACAATGCTTATCGCGGCGGTGCTGGCGGCAGCAACGTCGACGGCGGGTTTAATAATCAGTTCCGTTTCAGTACTCTTAAACCGCAACAGTTGCAGCAGCCATGGAATATTCAAAGTCTTTGTTCTGATCACAACAATGAGATTGATCAGTTCATCGTATCACAGGTTAGACAAAAAAAAACTAAAGGATTTATAGATCGTTTCCTTTGAAACTTTTTCTAAATCTGTTGATAATTTTATTTTTCAGAATGAGAGATTGAGATTGTTACTGCAACAACAAAGCAAGCAACAGATTGCAATATTGTTAAAGCAAATGGAGTCCAAGGCGTCGATTTTACTTAATCAACGAGAGGAAGAGATGGAAAAGGCGAGAAACAAAACAAGGGAGCTTCAAAATCTGTTGGAGAAGGTGGAGATGGATAACCATGCATGGAAAAAAAGGGCGTGTGAAAGCGAAGCGATGGCTGTGTCTTTAAACAAGAAGCTGGAAATACTACGAGAACAAGCAGCTGTCGACGATGAAGAATCATGGTGTGAAATTGAAGATGAAGAAAGCACAAGGAAAACGGCAATGGTTTGCAAACGCTGTGAATCTCCGAATGCTTGTGTCTTGCTTCTTCCTTGCAGACATCTTTGTTCATGCAAAGAATGTGAAGCTTTTCTCGATTATTGTCCTGTTTGTACAACAGAAAAGAAAGCTAGCATAGAGGCGTTGATTTCTTAGGCAAGCAACAGAATTTTCTGGGGAAAATGATGGGGTTTTTATTTAAAGTCTATCAGTTTTTTAGGCGGTACCCGAGATTTAAGAAGAAGAAAAAATACAATGAAATGAAAATTTATAGGAAGATGACACAATCTTCTTCTCTCTTTTTTTCGTTTTCAAATACTATGGCAATTATTTTAGAACGATTTGGTGATACTTGAAAGCTATTTGTTTCAGATATATTAACCTCTCTTCCCCATTTCTAGAGGTGTCGGGTAGTTCGGTCGAATTCCGATAGGATCATTTCAGGTCTAGAAATTTTTGTTTTAGGTTTGATTTGGATTGAGTCGAGTTTATTTCGAATTTAGTTCGGATCTATGTTATTTTAAGTTGGGTTAGGTATCAGGTCGGGTCAATATCTAATCGATTAATTTTCAGGTGGTGTCCTTATCAAATTGGATAATTTTCGGGTTGATCAATATCGGATTAGTTGATTTTCGGGTTCGGTGAATACCAGATCAGTCAGTTTTCGATTTGATTTAATATATGAAGATGATTTTTAGAGGAGAAAAGATGATATTAAACAATGGCGAGTGATGATCAATCATGTCAAGCGGGAGAGTAATGGTGTTGCCGACAAGCTTGCGTCCTTGAGTCGGGATGGGGCCTTGCTGCGTTGACTTGCTTGGAGCCACCTCTACTTGTGATGACGTTGGTTGCCGCGGAACGTGGCCTGCGCTTGCGAGGGGATTTGGAGTTGGAAGCCGAACAACATTTAGGCAATGGTGCTGAGGCTCGATGACATGTTGATCCCGATGGTTAAGGGATTGTTCTTGTCGCTTGTTCCGTGGTGTTTAGAGGCATGGTTATGGTAGTTTTGTGATTAGGCTTATGCAGACGAGGTTTTGCTCGCGTTGTTTTTTTATCTTAGTATTACGATAGGTACTCTTTTCCCTCATTTAGGTTTAGGGGGTTTTAACGAGGCCTATAGGTTCACCCAACTCCTTTCTATCAAAAAAATTATTACTAAAGGTGGTTGTTAATTAATAATATAATACAAAAAGAAAATAAAACATACATATTTGAGCAAATTAGATTCGAACTACTTTCGCTTCGGGTTACTTTTGATTTGGCTAGATTTTCAATTCAAATTACTTTTGGTTTAGGTCAAATTGGCCTTAGAATTTACTTTCGCTTCGGCTAAAATTCGGTGAATTTTAGTTTAATTTGACTTGTTTTAAGTTCGAAACAAATTTAAACCCATAGCAATTGGATGAGTGAAATGAATGGATGAGATTAAAAGTAGGATATGGAAAGATTATCACTTGGGAAAAAAAGTAAGGATTTTATCTCATCCATTCATTTAACCAATCTAATGGCCATAAATTAGTGTAAAACTAGTTGAGTTTTACATAGTGTAACTTGATCCTAACCCTATATATATATATATATATATATATATATACGCGCGTGTGTGATCTATATAACTATCCAACATCAAAGAGTATTAAAATATTGTTATGCCTGTTGATCTTAGATCTTGGATAATACAATGAGATGATTTATATCATAAATGTCATCCGATAACTCAAATGAACTCAACAAACGAGTCAACGCCGTTACCGAGAAACTACCCTTTGCATTCGAACGCCACACCAACCTGTCATCCAAATCACATACAAGCACACAGCTCGCAACAATCACCTGCAATTTCTTAAGCTACTCTTGCTCAAAATGCGGCCAAAGAACTCAGCCCAATGATCATGCACGAACACCCCCTCCCTTGCATACTCCGAGACTAAACCAATCTTCGACAAAGTCACTCGAAAGAGCCTAAGAAATAACACACAAAGAGGCTCGTCCGAGCACCATACATCATGCCAAAATAACACTCGATCCTCTAAGCCAACCACCCAAGAAAACCCATAAAACGTTGCACATTTCCATTCTCATAAACTTCGACAATTTGTCGTCACATAGCAGACATCTTTTTCTTCTCTGTTGTGTTAAAATGCCACTGCAATGCTTGCGCACCATACTTCGCCTCTACCTATGCCCTCGAAAGAGACTCTCTATCTAAGCAAAGTGCCAGGCCCATTTGGAAAGCAACGCCAAATTTCGATTCTATAAGTTCACCACCCCTAAGTCCCCTAAATATTTCGGACAACAAACTTGATCCCAACCTACACGATTCATCTTTTTTTTTCCTATCCGTCTCTCCTCATAAAAATGCACGTCTAATGTGATCAATCTTCCGAATAACACCTTTAAGAATTAACAGTAACGCCATATAATATGTCAGAAATAACGATAAAACAGAATTAGCTAAAACAATTCTAACTGCCAAAGACAACAATCCTCACTTCCAACCCGCTAACTTAATTCCAAATTTTTGTAACAAGGGCTCCCACACCTCCAACGCATCCCCCAAATACTTGAATGGTAAATCCCCACAATCAAATCCCAATTCTCGTGCCATACTGCCATATATTAAATTATTATCAGTTTATTGACAAAATATTACTTTCCGTGTTAGATTTTGAAATCAGTTAAATTGCCCAAATTTGAAGTATAGAGATTGTATTATATGCGGAAAGAAAATACTAAAAGAATTAATGATCATATAATACGCCCTCTTTCCCCTATATTTTTTTTTATAAAAAGTATTTTTAAGAAAATCCTTGTCTTTGTAGAATTAGGTCAATCGAGTAGGTTAAGTTAAATCCTTATAAATACCATACACATTCCCTCCCTTTTTCACTACAATTACAATCGACAATTATTGGAAATATTAAGTTTAGGGTTTCCTTCTGGAGTTTAGTTTTGCATTCAACAATGGCGTCAAAATCGAAGAATGTAATATTGAAGAGTTCGGACGGAGAGACATTCGTGGTGGAAGAAAGAGTTGCACATCAGTCGCAGATGATTAAGAACATGATCGAAGACGATTGCGCTAACGAAGTAATCCCCCTCCCCAACGTCACCGGTGAGATCTTATCCAAGATCCTCGACTATTGCAAGATGCATGTGAATGGGGATGCTGTTGATAAACTTAAAGCTTGGGATGCTGATTTTCTCGATGTTGATCAAACCACCCTCTATGACCTCATCATGGTTAGTTTCTTGATTCCGCCATTGCCAAACGGTTTTGAAATTGCTGAATGCTGATGATAATTATTTGATTTGCAGGCTTCCAACTTCCTGAATATAAAGGGTTTGCTGGATTTGACATGCCAAAAAGTGGCGGATATGATCAAGGGGAAGTCACCGGAGGAGATTCGAACCACCTTCAAAATTAAGAACGATTTCACCCCCGAAGAATATGAAGCGATAACCAAAGAGAACGCCTGGGCGTTCTCTTGATAAGGTTTAGGGTCAGATCAATCACATGGTTCTATAGGAATATATGTCGATTTGAAGGGTTTACCAGTAGGGTTTTTAGGTTATTTTTTATAGCTTTTTGGTTAGAGGATTTACATTAGGCAACCTTTCCCATACTATTCTGATAATAATTATTTTTATTTTTGTTTGATATTTGGTTGAACAATATAATGTGTATATTTGACTTTTTTTACTTAATTATCGGTGATCAATCTATTAATTGATTAATTTAGATTGTCGAGATTTTTTTGAATGGTTTTGTCTTGTATTTCTTTGCCATATAAATACACAGCATTGAGAATAATTTTTAAATGTTAATGAATTTATTGAAATTTTAAGGCTTAAATATACATTTGGTACCCGAACTATACATCTTTTCCCAAGTTGGTACCTAAAGAAATTTTACTCCCAAGTTGGTACCTGAATTAAGCATATTCTCCCAAATTGGTACTTAAAGAATTTTTACTCCCAAGTTAGTACTTGAACTAGGCACTTTCTCCCAAGTTGATACCAAACTTGTACATTCTATCAATTTGGTCCTAATTCAAAATAATTTAATAAATTTAACCCTTTATATTTAGAAATCTTATCAATTTACTATTTGTTATGTTCTTAAATTGTTTGTTTTTCTCTTGTAAATGTTTATATCACTTTCCTAGTATACAAACTTTAACAGTAATTTGATGTTATTTTATGGTAGAATGCAGTTATCTCATTGTTGTTTTAATCCGTTAGGCTTGTTTAATTTGAAAGTATCCTAAAATGACTAAATTGATGGTATTTTTAAATACACATGGTTAAATTTATTGAATTATTTTGAATTAGGACCAAATTGATAGAATGTATAAGTTTTGGGACTAAGTATGTTAATAAAAGTATTAGAATAGTTGATGGAATTAAAGTTTGGGCATCAAAATGGGAGGAAAAATTCTTTAGGTGTCAACTTGGGAGAAAATGTTTAGTTCAAGTACCAATTTGGGAGTAAAAATTCTTTAGGTACCAACTTGAGAGAAAAGGTATAATTCAAGTACCAAATATATATTTAAGCCAAATTTTAAACATTTCAGGATCTAATTATCGTCTTTTTATTTTTAAGGGATATATGGTATTTTCCAAAATTTTAGAAGTGACTAAATTATCATTTAAATTTTTTTAAAGGGTTAAAAAATAAATTTTCAAAATTCTATAAGATCATGGCCCCAGAGGTCCTCATATCCCTTCAAATATAATTTGCTATATTTCATAGGATATCAATTTGGAGCGAGGTTCGGAATGGAATTTGCTGGAACGTGAGGGATGGGATGCTCACGGATTTTTGGTTTGACACATGGCTTGATGAGGAGGGGCCTTTGGTGTCGTTCTGTTTGGATCCGACGGTCATTGAACCGGCTCGGGTGGCGGGGATGGTAACGAGTGCGGGGGACTGGAATTGGTCGGTCCTTGCGCATCACTTACCTGAGGATATTCTGCTGAAGCTAGCGGCTGTGCCACCACCTAAACGGGGGTATGGCGAGGATAACCCGGGATGGAGGTGGAATAAGTCGCGTTGTTTTAGTGTTAAGTCGGCATATTTGGCGAACCATCATGCAACCGGGGATGGGGCGAACGCCATTTGGAAACTAATCTGGTCTTTGCGTGTTCCTTGCACGGTGCAAAGTTTTTTATGGCTCGCTGCCCATGAACGTCTCCTTACGAATGACGAGCGTTTGCGCCGACATATGGTTTTCTCCCCGTCCTGTGGTATTTGTTGAATTGGTGGCTTGAAATGTCAAGCTTTGTGGGCTTGATAATGTGAATGGCTGCAAATGGTGCAGCAAATGAAGAAAAAAACATGTGAATAGGTTGCACCGAAAGTAAAGGTTGAAAATGGGGAATGGGGAAATTGTTTTTTGGTCTCTAAACTTTAGGCTATTTACAAGTTTAGTCCTTAAAGCTCAACTATAAATAGGCCTAACCTTTGCCATTTGAAACCATCCCAACATCTATCTCTCCCATTTGTTTCTCTTCTCTCATATTTGGGAATTCTTAGGAATTCCATTTGTTTGTACCATTTTGGTATTAGTGAAGTTATCATCCGGTGGTGGTGCCCGAGGAGTAGACGACATTTTCGTCGAACCTCGTAAATTCGGTGTGTTCTCTCCATTATTTATTTCGGTTGATTATTATTGGGTTTTTCCATTAGGTTTCAATATTCAATAGTGGACGGGTTTGTCCGCTGTGCAAATTTCGGTAGTTTCAATCTCGACATTTCAGCTCAGATTTGAAGCTACGTTCGTGTGGGAAATAACCCGGTTTCCCCAACAATTGGTATCAGAGCTTCGGTTAAGGCTATCCCGGTCGCTCGGTTGCTGCAAAGAAGTGTGGTGTTGTGACAGTGCATGTCTAGGAAAGTTCTGGCTAGGAAAGACTGGGTATTTAAGCGATCCGTGTGATCCACCTCTCTTTCCTGGGAACTTACCTGGTGCAGTGTTTCAATATCCAGTTCGTGCTGTTGAATATTATTCGTTGCCATGACAAAAGACGGATCAGATAGGGCATCAAGCTCTTCCTCTATACCGGTGAGGAGGATAATGTCAAATGCAAACTCCTAGGTGGAGTTGTTCGATGGATCCGGTCACTTCGGCATGTGGCAAGGCGAGGTGCTAGACTCTTTATTTCAACAAGGTCTAGACATTGCCATTGAGGAAGAAAAACCCGTAGATATGGAGGAGAAAAGCCAAAAGCCAAAAATGAGAGGGAGATCAAAGTCAAAGTCCAGACTTGGGAGCGATAGTATGAATGTTGGGACACGCTGGTGAGAAATCCTTGCAAATTTTGGCAAAGCAAGGATTGTTGAAAGGTGCAAAGGCTTGCAAGTTAAATTTTTGTGAGCATTGTGTTCTGGGAAAGCAGAAGAGAGTGAAATTCGGCACCGCTATCCATAATACGAAATGTATTTTGGATTATGTTCACTCAGATGTGTGGGGTCCTTCCAAAACAACGTCGCTGGGAGGAAAACACTATTTTGTAACTTTTGTTGATGACTTTTCCAGAAGAGTTTGGGTGTATAATGAAGTCTAAAGATGAAGTGCTCAAGGTTTTCCTAAAGTGGAAAAATATGATCGAGAACCAGACTGGCAAGAAGATCAAACGGCTTAGGACGGACAATGGAGGGGAATATAGAAGTGATCCGCTCTTTGACGTTTGCCAGGAGCATGGTATTGTTCGACACTTCACTGTTAGACATACACCACAGCAGAATGGGGTGGCAGAGCGTATGAATCGAACACTACTTGAGAAAGTTCGATGTATGTTGTCCAATGCTGGGTTGGGCAAACCATTTTGGGCTGAGGCTGTGACATATGCTAGCCATCTCATCAATCGTCTACCGTCATTGGCGATTGGAGGAAAAACACCGTTGGAGGTATAGTTTGGAGTACCTGCTACAGATTATGATTCCTTACATGTATTTGGATCCACTGCGTATTATCATGTGAAGGAGTCAAAACTTGATCCTAGAGCAAATAAGGCTATCTTCATGGGAATCACTCATGGAGTGAAGGGATTTCGACTTTGGTGCTTAGACACAAAGAAGATAATTTGTAGCAAAGATGTTACCTTTGATGAATCTGTCATGTTGAAGAAGGTAACAAATGGAGCTGTTCAGACAAGTAGTACTCCACAACAGGTGGAGTATACTCCAAACCAGGTGGAGTTTCAAGAGACGGTGATTAGTCCAGCAATTGATGTTACTGATTCTCCAACTCCAATGGAGGAATCAGAAGATGAAGAGGTTCAAACCCAAGAACCATTGGAGACACCAGAACCACTTGCAGTTACAAGGCCAAGGAGAGAAATTCGTAGACCTGCTAGATTTACAGATACAGTGGCCTATGCCCTTCCAGTTGTTGATGATGATATCCCTGTCACTTATCAAGAAGCAATGCAAAGCTTAGAAAGTGACAAGTGGAAAAGTGCCATGGATGAAGAAATGCAATCTCTCCAGAAGAACAACACCTGGGATTTGGCATATTTACCAGAAGGTAAAAGGGAAATTGGATGCAAGTGGGTGTTTGCAAAGAAAGACGGATCTCCCAGCAAGAAAGATGTTCGCTACAAGGCAAGGTTGGTAGCTAAAGGCTACGCTCAGAAGGAGGGAATCGACTACAACGAAGTATTTTCCCCTGTTGTGAAGCATTCCTCCATTAGAATATTGTTGGCCTTGGTAGCACAGTTGAATTTGGAGCTAGCTCAACTCGATGTAAAGACGGCTTTCTTGCACGGTAATTTGGAAGAGGAGATCTATATGACTCAGCCAGAAGGATATGTAGATGCTGGTGGTAAGAAATGGGTTTGTAAGCTGAACAAATCGCTATATGGATTGAAGCAATCTCCGAGGCAGTGGTACAAGCGATTTGATAGCTTTATGAGGAGGCAGAAGTACACAAGAAGCAAATACGACCATTACGTGTATTTGCGAAAGCTACAAGATGGATCTTTCATTTATCTTCTCTTGTATGTTGATGATATGCTGATCGCTTCAAAGAGTCAACAAGAGATAGACAAATTGAAGGCTCAGTTGAATCAAGAGTTTGAGATGAAAGATCTAGGTGAGGTCAAGAAGATTCTCGGCATGGAGATAAGTAGAGACAGACGGAGAGGCAAGCTTTGTTTGACTCAGAAGCAATATCTGAAAAAGGTATTACAATGTTTTGGCATGAATGAAAGCACAAAACATGTAAGTACCCCACTTGCTTCTCATTTGAAACTTAGTTCTCAATTATCTCCTAAAACTGATGAAGAGCGAGAATACATGGCAAAAGTTCCATATGCTAATGCAGTAGGGAGCTTGATGTATGCGATGGTGTGTACGCGGCCTGACATTTCACAAGCAGTTGGAGTTGTGAGCAGGTACATGCATGATCCTGGAAAAGGACATTGGCAAGTTGTGAAATGGATTCTACGGTATCTCCAACAAACCGTAGATGTTGGTTTAGTGTTTGAGCAAGATGAAACACTTGGTCAGTTTGTGGTTGGATATGTTGATTCCGACTATGCTGGTGATTTGGACAAGCGTCGGTCTACTACTGGGTATTTGTTTGCTTTAGCAAAAGCCCCAGTTAGTTGGAGGTCTACTTTACAGTCAACGGTGGCTTTGTCAACTACAGAGGCAGAGTACATGGCAGTTGCAGAGGCTGTTAAGGAGGCGATTTGGCTTAACGGATTGTTGGAAGACTTGGGAGTTGTTCAAAGTCACATTAGTCTCTATTGTGACAGTCAGAGTGCTATTCATTTAGCGAAAAATCAAGTCTACCATTCAAGAACCAAGCACATCGACGTGAGGTATCACTTTGTGTGGGAGATCTTTGAAGAAGGAAAGATTCTACTTCAGAAGATTGCGACGACAGAAAATCCTGCAGATATGTTGACCAAGGTGGTAACATCAATCAAGTTCAATCATTGTTTGAACTTGATTAACATCTTGCAAGTTTGAGCACCTTCGGGTGTATGGCGCTCATGAGCGCATTTGGAGGCACTGTAGAAGATAACGTTTGGAGAGAAGAAAATTTTGAGAAGCTTGATGAATTCAAGCCAAGGTGGAGATTTGTTGAATTGGTGGCTTGAAATGTCAAGCTTTGTGGGCTTGATAATGTGAATGGCTGCAAATGGTGCAGCAAATGAAGAAAAAACATGTGAATAGGTTGCACCGAAAGTAAAGGTTGAAAATGGGGAATGGGGAAATTGTTTTTTGGTCCCTAAACTTTAGGCTATTTACAAGTTTAGTCCTTAAAGCTCAACTATAAATAGGCCTAACCTTTTCCATTTGAAACCATCCCAACATTTATCTCTCCCATTTGTTTCTCTTCTCTCATATTTGGGAATTCTTAGGAATTCCATTTGTTTGTACCATTTTGGTATTAGTGAAGTTATCATCCGGTGGTGGTGCCCGAGGAGTATACGACATTTTCGTCGAACCTCGTAAATTCGGTGTGTTCTCTCCATTATTTATTTCGGTTGATTATTATTGGGTTTTTCCATTAGGTTTCAATATTCAATAGTTGACGGGTTTGTCCGCTGTGCAAATTTCGGTAGTTTCAATCTCGACATTTCAGCTCAGATTTGAAGCTACGTTCGTGTGGGAAATAACCCGGTTTCCCCAACAGTATATGTGGGGGTGCGAGTGAAGATGTGGTTCACGCCCTACGCGACTGCAGCAAAGCAAAGGAAGTCTGGAGGGATTGGTTCCACCTGCTGCTGCTGCGAGATTTTTTGCATTACCGTTCCAGGTTTGGCTATCCGAAAACTTGCGCGCTAACATAGTTTCTACGCAGAGTGGAGGAATGTGGGATGTTTTGTTTGCGACGACTTGTT
Organism: Hibiscus trionum; assembly: GCA_030270665.1. NCBI lineage: Eukaryota > Viridiplantae > Streptophyta > Magnoliopsida > Malvales > Malvaceae > Hibiscus > Hibiscus trionum. Next base: position 6,955,390 of record BSYR01000044.1, read on the forward strand.
GGATGTTGTGGAAGGACCGGTGCAAGCGGCTGTTGGATGCGGATTACGTTGAGAATCACCGGTTACTGCTACAATGTCGAAGGGTGGCTGTGGAATTTACCGAGGCTGCTAGAGGGAGGTTCCAGCGAGAGTGGAAAGGTCGGTGGTACAATGGTGCCGGCCTGCTGTTGGATGGATCAAAGCAAACGCGGATGCCGCTGTCAACCCGATTAACCACCGCGCGTCAATTGGTGGAGTGTTACGGGATAGCGACGGGCGATGGATTTTCGGGTTTCATCGCAAGGTGGGTAGTTGCCCTGTTATTTTTGCGGAATTATGGGGAGTTCATGATGTGTTGATTCATGCTTGGCGACTTGGTTTCCGGCATGTGGAAGTGGAGTCGGATAGTTTGGAGACGATTCGGATCTTGTCGAAAACTTCAGCTGCGCTTCAAGGGCATAGTTTGGTGGCCTCGATCCGTTTGTTGATGGATAAGGAATGGTGTGTTCGGCTTAGCCATGTTGGACGTCAAGGGAATATGGTTGCGGATGGCCTAGCGGCCATGAGTCAAGGAGGGACAGTGGTGGAAGAATTGTTTGACGCGCCGCCAGTTGGTGTGCAACGCTTGCTGCTTGAAGATTTGAAATCCTAGCTTCATGCTCTTTATCTGTATTAGCAAAAAAAAAAATAATTAAAACTTTTTTCACCACATCATAAAAAACATTAAAATTTTACCAAAAGAAAAAATGGTATCCTATTAAAAATTAGAGGGGGAAATATTCTGATATTATTTACGTCTCTTAGTTAATTGGACTTGTTAACCAATAACCCACCTAAAGAGTTAAAAACTCTTGAGTTTGCGTAAAAAAGTAACATCCCCCAAATTTAACTAAGCTGAGAAGTAATAACCCAAAAATTATTGTTGAGAAAGGCCGTGATGGTGGCATTTGGCCTTGGGTGTGGTAAAAAAGATAAAGACAATGTGGGACTGCTACATGGAAATCAAGCAAATCCAGGGATGGACCGAGGGATTAACGGGGTGGTCGCCCCCTCCTTAAAATTTTAAAATTTCTATAGAGTTAGAAATTTCTAACACACTTTTTTATTAAAAATTTATTTTTGCCCTCTAAAAATTTATAGATTTCCTCCTCCTAATTTAAAGTCTTACGTCCGTCCCTGAAGCCATACATATACATTTCTTTCTCTCTCTTTTTTAACACAATATACATTTCTATTGTCGTCTTTGATTGATTAAACAATATATTTTGAAGAGCATTGTGTTATTCCAATTTTGCAGTTTAATAATTGGCATCCATGAATGATTAAGGGACCGCTAACCCCACTCTATTGATGTTTCCAGCTATATTAACTGGAGGGGAATGATTTTGTTCTTCTCAAATCTCAATTATATAAGAATCTGGCTGGAAAAACAAATGGGACATGTGGACTAGATAACCAGATTTTCCTGGAATTGTTTTTAATCTCAAACTTTCTACATTTCACTTATTAATGCATGCCTCTTAAAGCAAGCAAAAGGGTGAAAAACTGAAGCAAATGAATCATCCCTTTGACATGTATGAACCCTTCCAGTTCCAAAAAAATTAAAAGAAAAAACACCAAATATAAATATGATGCCTCATTTCTATTATAAAAAACGTATTAAGCAAATCTATAAAAATTTGTTCTGAAATTGAGCAATACGCTGTATTTGAATTTTGACTCCAACAGGCAACAGCTTGGTTTCAAGTTTAAATTTTGAAGAAATATAATGGACCCACGAGTGAGAACCGTTGTGTTGCTTTAAAGCGAGGGAAAAGTTGCTGGTTTCTTCCCGTTATTTCAACGGCTCCAACTGAACAATCCCGACGCACCACATGATTTCGACTAATACCTACTCAATGAACAAGCTTCTGTATTTCTCTCTATGTTGCGATTCACAATAATTTTAACGTTGACTTCATTTATAAATGAAAGGAGTAATAAAATTCCATAATTTGTTCTAATCAAAATTTATTTAACACATAGCAATTGGATATTCAAGATCTGATTAGAAACAATTAAATTAAATTAAATTTGCAACACACATTATACAATTTACGGATTTCTCTGCCATTTTGCGTTTTGCCTCAAGAGTTGATATTTTTTTTAATTTGTATTGATTTGATACAATTATATAACTCATTAACTTTGATTTTAATCAATTAGTAATATTTTGATTTAATAACAAAATTTTAATTTTGAATCTTAGTTTATATAAATGATGTGTGTTTTACCTAGATAGGATGACAACATGGCGGGGCAGGGCAGGTTTTTTGGCCGCCCCAAACCCGCCCCGCCCGCCTTGCCATGATATATCAACTCATAAACCTGACCACACCTGACTCAGAAATTTTAAAAGTATATATTAATTTTCGCCTACGATAAATGTTAGATCTAACAGAACCACCATCAAAGTCACAAAATATAGGTTTCAAAAGAATTTAAAATAATATAAAAAAATAAAATCAAACCAATTAAATTGCACACATAAAAAATGCATATTTAAAAAACATATATTAATTTTATGTGTATTTATTGAAAAGAAAATAATAAAAAGTAAATTCAGTGATAAGGGAGAATAATAAAATAAATAAGAATGAAACAGACAAGGGTTTGGTTGGATGACAGGCAATGGGTGAGGGTTTGAGCCCCCACCCTTGGTCACATGGTCTGGCTGTACACCTTCTTTTTTTTTTTGTCCCACCCTGTCCTAAATTATTACTCCACTCCCTTTTTTTCCTTAAATAATTTAATATGGATGGAGTTTGTTCCCATGAACTTAGCTGCCCTCGACCTCTAAGCAGTTTATAAAAGGATTGGGTGAGCATAGATGATACACAAAAACAGACACTACTCTTTTGCTTCTTTTGTTTAATTGTTTCTTTCAAATGTCAAAGGAAGTGAGCGAAGAAGGGCAGAGCCGAAAGGACTATGTGGATCCTCCACCGGCACCACTCATCGACATGGCTGAGATCAAGCTCTGGTCTTTTCACAGAGCCCTCATCGCCGAGTTCATCGCCACCCTACTCTTCCTCTATGTCACCGTCGCCACCGTAATTGGCCACAAAAAACAACACGATGCTTGTGATGGTGTTGGTCTCTTGGGCATTGCCTGGGCTTTCGGTGGCATGATCTTTATCCTCGTTTACTGCACTGCCGGTATCTCAGGTAAAAATTATTACTACTTCATATATATATATATATATCCAAAAGAAATAGCCGGTTGTTTGATTTTGGTTGTGGGTTACAGGTGGTCACATTAACCCAGCGGTGACATTTGGGTTGTTTTTGGCTCGTAAGGTGTCGTTGATAAGGGCTGTGGCTTACATGGTAGCTCAGTGCTTGGGTGGTATCTGTGGCGTTGGGCTGGTGAAGGCATTGATGAAGAGTGAGTACAACTCCCTCGGCGGCGGTGCTAACACGGTGGCTGCTGGTTACAGCAAGGGCACCGCTTTGGGAGCTGAGATTATTGGGACATTCGTGCTTGTTTACACTGTTTTCTCAGCCACAGACCCTAAAAGAAGCGCCCGTGACTCCCATGTCCCCGTGCTGGCTCCACTCCCTATAGGGTTTGCGGTGTTCATGGTTCACTTGGCTACCATCCCCATTACCGGCACTGGTATCAACCCTGCCAGAAGCTTCGGCGCTGCTGTTATTTACAACAACCACAAAGCCTGGGATGACCAGTGGATCTTCTGGGTTGGGCCATTTGTGGGAGCTCTTGCAGCGGCAGCATACCATCAGTACATCCTTAGAGCTGCGGCTATCAAGGCATTGGGATCTTTCCGAAGCAACCCCAGCAATTAAACACACAACATTCATATTAATGTCATGTTTATCCCTTAATTTGCTGCTTCTTCTGCTTGTATTAAGAGGCTGGATTCAACCCTTTGTTTCTTTATAATTTATTATTTCCTCTGTATGTATCACTGGTGTTAATAATATTACTATTATTTCAACTGCTTTCACTTTTTATCTTTAGGATTATTACATTCCTTCAACTTTATCACCCACTAAACTTAATTGGATTTTTCTTTATTAACCAATAAATGTCGAGCTGGTTCTAAGATCAGATGATATTTATGATAAAAGTTGTTATAAAATTATCTACCATGTTTAGGTTAGATGATAATGATCTCTCTTATCTTAATTAGTGTTCAAGAGTTCAATCCTCATTTTTAGGAGCATTCGTTTATTATGTTAAATAATAAGTATGAACAAATTTTTTATGTTCGTTTAATAAATAAACGAACACGAACAAAGGTGTATTCGTTTCGTTTAGTTCACGAACAAGCTCGCTTATAGACTCATTTATATACTCGTTTATAGGATGAAAATGCTTGTGGATATATCTAAATACTACTTTTTGCTATTGCTAAGGATGTTATATAAGTTCACATTGAAATGTAAGTTTTATTTTTGTTGTTTTTGTTTTATTTATTTATTGTTAATTTAGTTAATATTTTTAAACATAAAACCCAACATGTTTGCGAACGAATAAACGAATACATTTTTGAACACTTAAATGAACGCGTTCGCAAACACTTAAATGAGCACGTTCGCGAACGAACACGAACACCTTCAAATAAATAAATGAACATGAACACAATATTAAAAATTTAAACAAACATGAATTAAACATGAAAACTTTTAAAAAATAAAGAAACGAACGTAAACATAGTCTCGTTCGTTCAAGCTCAGTTCATTTACACCCTACTCGCTTTGAACATGAAGCAGCTTCAAAGCTTGTGGTTAATGTTTACTCTCAATATAGATAAGCTGAATTTAAAAAATTAATTGCCGGAAACGCTCCGGTAAATACTTTAAGAAACAAAAATATATAATCATACAATTAGAATACAATATGAAATAGAAAATATAAAATAAAAAAGAATAATTTTTTAAATATGAATGGAACTAAATTCAATTTTTCTCAAATCAAATTTGAATTTTGAAAGTGTAAATTCAATTTGAGATTCTCTATACAAATAATAATAGTTTATACTCTTATTTAAGATCGAGTTTCGATTTTTCAAAGTAAAATTTTTCTAATGTAAAGCTTTTTTAGGCACATAAGATCAGATAAAATAGATCCAGTAAGGAAAACATAAAGCCTAGTAAGTAGGCCCAATCTCCATAGCTAAAAACCAGTAACGAAGCAAAAGCTCCCAAGTGAAATTTCGCGCAGTCAACACCTGATTTGGCTAAACCCCAAAACCCTAAACGCTCCCACCACAGAGCTTCAAAAATGGCTGCTTTCAGTGGAAGCCGATTCAAGGAGTTCCTCAAGAAATACGGGAAAGTGGCACTTGGCGTCCACTTCTCAGTTTCCGCGGCTTCCATAACCGGCCTTTACGTGGCCATCAAGAACAACGTCGACGTCGAAACGTTGTTGGACAAGTTACATCTCCCGGGCTTCTCCAACGACCAAAACCCATCTCCAGAATCGGCAAATCCAGATGGGTTTTTGATGGAGGAATCAGGGGTGGTGGCGGTCGAGGAGAAGCAAAGGAATCGGACGGCTGAGCTTGCCGCTTCAACTGGCGGAGCCCTTGCATTGGCTGTGATTTGTAACAAGGCGTTGTTCCCTGTTCGTGTTCCTATCACCATCGCGCTCACGCCTCCCATTGCTAGGTTTATGGCTCGGAGGAGGATCTTTAAGAATACTGTATGAATTCCTTTTTTTTCTTTTTAATATTTAAAACCGATCAATTTTCCATTTGAATGGTTCTTTTGGAGAAGAAGGGTGATACTGATAGTACACGTTATGTATTTAAATTGGAAATGGAACAACGATTCTGCAATAATGATCATCATTTGATAAAGAGGATTGTTCTAAGTTGTGGTATAAAAACTGTTGCACCCAAAGGCTTATTTGTTACTGATTGAAATACCATTGATCATTTGAATCCAACAAAAAGGGTTGGAGGTAAAATAAGAAAAATAGGCTTTAGCATGCAAAACATTTATACTCTCTCTCATTTTTCATTAACTAAGTCTAAGACAGCATCTTCAGTTTTCATTAACTACCAATCCAACTTCAGTTTTCCGACAAAACTAGTTAAGCCATGCCGAACCAAATTAATACCACAGTTTCAAAATTATCATAAGCAAATTGTTAGAAGATAACTGCGAATCATTCATTCTTGACATGATAACCTTTATATTAAACACAAAAAGGCCTTGCAAGTATTTCACTCCTACTTGTACAAAAAAGACAGTCCCTACATTCTTCAAGTGGTTATATCAAACATAGGAAAATTCCAAATATATATGTTTAAATTTCCCTTACCAAACAATTTCCAAGGTATTTCTAGTTAATGCAGAGAGATTTGAACCTCTTGATTCCAAAAACAGCCATACCATTAGGTTAAGCAAACATCTGTTGCAACAGCCATAAGGCTAACCAACCATTATCCAACTATCTGTTGCTTTCTGGAAACTTTGCCTCGTAAGTTTGCGGCACCTGTTATTAGCCGCACATTTTTATTATAAAAATACAAAAAAAGAAGAGAAAAACATGGAAATATATATATAAAAACAATGGTCTTTACCATGAATGTTGCGGTAATCATTTTCCCAGCAAACCATCTCCCATGTAGGTTCCGTTGAGCATTGATAGCACCTTGTGCATCCTCAAATCGTAAGTAGACAAAACCAGCACTGTCCCTACAAATCAATGAACAGTCATAGAAAAAAAGAAGACGAGAGAGGTGAGTAATAAAAGCTTTGTTAACGGGTATAATTCATTTTTTTTCTTCTAAAATATCTGTGCTCAACATTTTCATCCAAAACATTTAGACATAAGTTAAAGAAGGTATGATCCTCCAAATACATGAAAACATAGAGAAAAAAAATCAAAACATGTTTTTTCGGACACATTCATATTCGACACTCAAACCGAGTCTGATTAACATAGAACAAAAGTACTCATAACAAGATACTGTAATAGTAACTACAAACTAAATGACATATTGACATCTACAATTTCAGACAAGCATGCTGCCAAATCTAACAAAGGTAAAGCAGAGTAGCAAACATAACTAGTTATTTAGTATTCACCTGTCTACATGTATATGCTTCAGTTTTCCAAATTTAGTACATTCTTCCTGAACATCTTCTTTGATATCCAATTCAAAATCAGGCTCCGTCTGTCAAAAAAATACAATAAGGTTAGGCAGACGTGACCCCCCCCCCCCCCAAATAAAATTTGGGTGCAGACACAAACCTCCAGAGTTGGATCAAACATATTCGTTAACAATAGGCATTCACTTGGACTTCCGATTGTGTCAATAGTAGGGATGCCATTAGTAGAGAGTTGTAGACCACCTGGAAGTCCAGAAATTGTAGAAATAGAGGCCTGTATAGTAGGAGGAACAAGGGATGGCAACAAAGGTGCAACTCCAATAATTGGTGCTGATCCAGTAATACTGCAAATAATGGAGGGAAACGCAGTTTCAGCCAGAAAACATATAAATTAAACCACTACAAGATTCAAAGGCAAACCTTGATGCGGTGCCACTGCGATCCAGCTTTGACATAAGAAGTGCTCGAGATGATGAATTCAAAGACTGAAATTCATAAAAATGATTTGAGCTTACTAAAATGTACAAAATTGTGCGTGCCAAAGCTAACCAAATTCATCAAATGCTGATAAAGCTAGCAAAACAAAATTTGGAACAGCCACAAAGACATTCTATGGAACTTCTCATTTGTTGGCTATCCTTTGGGAAAAATAGTCAGTTGCTGATGGCCTGAACATGATGTCATGAGTTCAAATGCAATGTCAAACAACAAAAACCATTCTTTACCCAAATGTTACCACTTTTAGAAGGATACTGCAATTTTGGATCATTTACAGAAAATGAGTATGAATACTCACCAAGCCACCAGCACCATCATCATCATCAAGATCAGCTGCAGTTGTCCCAACATCTTGCAATGCACCTTGATCGGTAACAGTTGATACCTAAACAGATGGAAAAAGAAATATAATATATATGTATATATATAAACCGTCTTTGTAAAGGTTGCCTGGTGGATAGAAAATTGATAGATGTATAGTCTATAGATCAGCAGCTAAAAGAAAAGTTGGTGGCAAAAAAATATAAGAGGTTACATGTTTATAGAATTATAGCCAATTCACTTCGGAAATTAAAGATTCAAATGCAGTAGGAACCTAAAAACATATATCAACAAATATATGCACATGTCCATAGATTACCTTGATTACTTGACCCCCAATCTCCAGCTGTCCATTCAAATTCAGTGCATTCTTTGCATCTTCCAGACGGGCAAACTGCACAAACAATTATTTTATTATCTTTTCAAAACAGAATCCTTGCTGTCAAGAATAATTGAAGTATCATACCGAAAAAGGCCTGTTTGATTACAAACAGTTAATTATAGTTTATCAACATAGAGCAAAAACATAATTATGTAATGTCAAAGCAAAACATTCTATAGAATATGGATTGAGGACTTGCAATAGAAAAATCACAATAATTTCTCAGGTTGCCTCGCTAAGTATTACCTGGACAAAACCAAAACCTTTAGAATGACCGGTTTCATCAAGAGGCAACTGGACCAGCTCCACAGAACCGAAAGATTCAAAAACCTGAGCATTTTAAGCAAGTAAATGATAAATATGGATCCAGAAAAATGTACAAGGCTCTCAAGGAAATATGATAAAGAGATATTGCTCCAACTATGAGGATCAGACAGAGAGAGGAAAGAATGAGGGACATATTAATCATTATAAAAGATGACCAACAGCAACTATATACTAAAAATATCTCCAGGGTATGTGGACTAGCAAATATTAAATGAAAAACATCAAGTAACCAAAGTACATTTAAGAGCTCGTTTCATATTGCTTACTAAATTATCTGACCACTCTAATCCCAGCGGATGACTTTATTATTTAGTCAAACTGATACAAAAAAATGGAATTCACATCATCTCATTAGAAAAGGGGAAAACTTTGAGTTGAGGAGCAAATTATTGTTATCTTTAAAATTGTAAAGAACAGCTTGGTAAAGAAACAAGAAAAGAGGCAGCAGTTCAGTTTAGGTGAAGAATCCTTGTGGTGGGTAGTTTCTCTCCAAGTCAATTTTTGTAGCTAAGACTTCAGCGTATTTAAGAATCGGTTTGCCAAAGCTATTGAAGAAAATCTTTTGAAGCCTACATGTTATTGCAAGGCATGTCTAGGTTTTGCCTCTGATATCTTAGGATGGTTCCCTCCCTAAATATTTAATGCAACTCTTCTTAAATCAGGTTAGATGCTACTTGATTCTTTAATAAAGCTTTCAGGTTATAATCCAAGCCCAAGTATTAAAATTTAGCAACATTCAAATCCAATAATCAAGACCCAATTCAAACATAGAAGTTTAACAGTCACTACAATCTTACCTGACGTAGTTGATCTTCCGTGATGTTGAAATGTAGGTTACCAACATACAACCGTCTACCCCCAGCAGCATATGGACCTGTCTGTCCGGCTGCCACAGATGTAGTCGACTGAACAAGATTCTTCTCAGCTTCAGACGGTTTCACCATCACTGGTTGACCAAGAAGAGGCTGCCCAGAGAGTGCTATTGCCATAGGGACTGACATTACATCATAAAACTCAATGTACCTGCACAGAGAAATTAAATAAAGATCCATTAAGGACTCAGATAGAAATATGAAGGCATAATAACCAAACCACCCCACACCATTTAGTCCAAAAAGAATTTACAAATATAACAAATTTTGCATTTTGTTTTAAATTCACCTGCACAAAACAACCAACTAACAACTAAGAACATCTACTTATAGTCATTAAGTTTTAGTTCTCACCCAACCCCCCTAGAACGTCTTGAATTCCGATCCATTATGAGGCGAACATCTCGTACCTGAAAATTGTGATTAATAAAGATTCAGGACCAAAGAAGAAAAAGAAAACAACAACACCCATCACGGACAAACACCAAAAGAAAACCTGTGATCTTTATTTGCCTGCATCCGTCATGATTTGTATTTACAGTTAAAAGAATTCAAGTAGAAGACTATACATTGTAGTTGCCATCTTTTAGTTTAAAACAAAATAAACTAATTATTCTATAACTTAAATGTAATTTCAAGTTTCAATTAGATTCACACACTGAAAGGGTATAAAACCAAAATAAAGGATCAAAAGCAAATTAGAATGCGCAAATTTTATTACGACTAAAGCATATGACTCCAGTCCCATGGAAACTAATTACAGTAGAGAACTCCAGCACAACCTTTTGGTAAATTACATCAATTTATACATTCTTCATAAATATTACAATTGCTAACAAATCCCTAATGCAAGAATAAAATGGTAATAAAATAAAAATGAGTTCCATAACATAAAAACAAGATCTTAAGCATCATACAGATTACTTTTAAGAACTAAATGAGTTTTTGCCTAATGTAACCTGTATAGAAGAAAAACTGAGGTGGAACCATGAAATAACAGTAAACCTCACCTTGCCAGCCTTAGTGAAGAATTCATAAACATCTCTTTCATTAGCCTTCAAGGATATCTGTCAAAAATAGTTTACAAAATTTTACATCAGCACTCATGAGGAAAAACATGAGGTGTGCAAAAACATGATAGAACAAACATTATATATGCATCTTTACCTGATAAGCAAATACAGTTCTCTGATCTCTTTCTGGATCAACCTCGGGCTCTGCCGCATCTTCCTTTTTGTTTCTATGCCTCCTGTAAAAAAGAGGAAAAAGATAAAATAACCTTTTATATTATTTAAAAGATAATACCTTAAATTGGAACCACTCAAAAGCACAAGAATATTAGAGGGAAAAGGTGAAGAAAGTAGAAAACAGAATTTTTGCTTCCGGAAAGTGAAGAGATTTATCAAATGTAAATCACTTCCCAAAAAGAAAATACAAAAAAGAGTAGTGCAAAATCATGCATCAAATTCTCTCCAACATGCATAAAAAATGCCAAACCCCTGTTACAAGGTCCTGCAGGGAACTAAACAAAGTCAATATAAGAACTCAAGTCTATATAGGGAAATCAAGCATCGACTCTATAACAGTGAAATCAAACATGAGACAATAAAAGAAAGCACTATGGTTACCTAAAACCTAAAACTTCAAGACAACGTTTTAATGATTATATACCACTGAAAGGTTAATCAAAAGCCCATCACACCCTCAATAACGTTTCTGCAACAGAATAAATATGATTAGGCAACTTATTTTTTGAAGTTGGAGGATTATGGAAACCATAACATGGTATCAGCACTCAGGTCTAAACCTCCAATATCAAAACTCCATTTTTGCAATGGAAGCTTACAATATAGTCTAACAAGAGATATTTGATACCCATGACTTGAGATCCAATGCCTGGCCCAATTGCCAGAAAGACCATCTGAAGATTTCTCTAGGACATCTGCGAGTTCCCAGAATCTAATGTTCAATATTCAGAATTGGACTGAATAAATAGAACGACCATATGAAACTTAAGAGCAGGAGGAAAAATCGTAATTAGGTAGCCATGTAGAACCCGTTAAGCAAGCAAGAAGTACGTTTGGAGGAAACAATTGACAGAGCCTAGCTATGGCAGAGAAAATGTTGATCATCTAGATCATCTATGTGTGTTGAATGGACTTGACATATAGCAATGCCAACCTTTAGAAAGCTTTTGAGAAATCGGACACCAAGAACAGGGAGAAAATGTCCACATTCAATTTGGTCACTAGAACAACAGAGGTGGCAGAAAATGAACTAAGAATTATTTCTTCACAATTCACACCACCAACAAGATTATATAGCAGAATATACAACTCTAGGAAGAAACTTGTTATCAACAAAAGAAATACAATCTAAAAATGAATCCAACCCAGCATTACATGAGAAGTATCACAATAACAATCATAAATAATGTACACACTTGCAAAGAAATAGGAAAACTGCATGTTGAAAAAAATTAATAGCATGATCTTACTGCCTCAAATTAATAGTAGCAACTATGCATCAAAGTAATCCTCAACGCAAATATGACAAGAAAGACATGAACCAGGAAGCCAAAAGCTAAACAAATGGAAGTGACAATAAAATGCACGGGTACCTGCTTTCTCTGTCTTGTTCCCTTGGCTCTCTCTCTTTCTCTCTTTCTCTAAACTCTCTGTCATGACTCTTGTCTGGTTCTCTTTCTGATCGACTCCTGCTTCTCCTTGATCGCTCTCTCTCCCTTTCCCTTTCTCTGCCCCTCTCACTTTCTCGATCACGCTCTTTCCTAACACGTTCCGTTTCTCTTTCCCTCCCATTTCTCTCCTCCCTATCCCTGTCCTTGGCTCTGTGTTCTCGGCTACTCCGGTGTCTATCCTTCTCCCCATCTCTAGACCGTGACCGCCGATGAGATGAGCCTCGTTCCTTGTGCCTGTCATGATCATGTGATGACTCCTCTTTTGACTTGGAGTGCTTGGAAAGATGATGATGCTCATCGGAATCATCAGCTCGCTCTTCCCTCTTATGCTTAGAACTCCTAGTTCGACTTCTCTCCTCATATTTGACAGCATCAACGCTGCCATTTCCATTTTCATTTTTTGCCTTTTGAGGCTCAAGATTCTCAACTGCTTTTTCTAGATACTCGTATTCATCGAAATCCATATTCAGTCACTTGTAATCTGCAATTAACCTAAAAAATCGATAACAAAATTCAGCACAGATACGAAAAAGAAAAATTAAAATGTAAATCAAACAAATAAACAACACTCGTTTCACTGGATTAACCAAAAACCAGCTCTAATTTGAAACTAATGCTCGGTTTTAATTGGCAGACTGGGCGTGAAGAGAAATAAGAATAAATTTAAATTCAAGATTTACTTTCTTGTTCGTCGTAATTAAGCAGTGAGAAACGCAATGTTAGTGAAAACGAAAATCGTGAAATTACCTCTGGAGAAGGAAGCCGATTCAAAATCTTGAACGCGAGTAGGTGTGGGTAGAGATTTTTCAGAAGCTACAATGTACCGCCAAATCCAATACTAGGGCTGACTGCAGTGAAACAGGCGGGTGCTTTTTTGTTTTCGCGTATATAAATATAAGCTTGGTTATTCATGGATTTGGGTTAAAAAATACCGTCAATTGGGACGGTTTTGGGTATTTTCATTTCTTTTGCGGGACGGAACAAGAGGGGTTATCAGTGGTCTTGACTTGAGCCCCTAAAATAGTAAAATTTGATTTTAATCCCTTGAAAATAAAAATATTCGTTTTAAAATTGTTTTTAAACTAATAATTGATAAAATAATGGTTTTTATTATGGATTAATATCTTAGGCACTTGTTCAGTTTCCACAAGCGCCTTAGTTTTAGGGTATAAGGAATTATTTAGGGCATATGTTTAGGGGTTTAGGTGTACGGATTTAGAATTTAGGGATAATTGTTTTAATTTAAGGTTTAGGGTTATAATTTAGGGTATATAGATTAGATTTAGTTTTTAGGATAATATGGTGAGGATTTAGGTTTTAACCCCTACACCTTAAACCTATAAATCTTAAAATATAACCCTGAACCTTAAATTGAAACAACTATTCTTAAATTCTAACCCTTACACCTAAACCCATAAACCATATGCCCTAAACTGACTTCATATACCCTAAAACTAAATCGCTTGTGAAAACTTTCAATTTTCACCGCATGTGTATAGAATATTTACCCTTTTATTATTTACTTGTAGCTCCCTAAAATTTCTTTTTGGCTCGAGTATATGGTATATTATAATGTGGTGGATGTGCACATGTTCCATTTTATCTCGAAAGTGAAGAAGAAGGATTCATTGGTTTGCTAATGGATCTAAATTACAATTATGCAGTGATTCTCCCACTTGCCCGTCAAAACCGGATATGTTGCAGCTCTTCACCTTTGGTTAAAGAATAAAAGTTATTCGGGCTTACATTTCATTCTAACCAAGATGAAAGTGAAGACAAAGGCGAGAACTTGCAATCCTTTTGCATGAATATGATTTTGCAATTCAATCAGAAATATGTTTGCAGAAACAAATTGTGGTAGAAATTAATCAATTGCAATGGGTCGCCTTTAGTTTTAATTTTTAAAGTTTAAACCAGGAGTGTCATCTGCTGTAAGACAATTTGCATGCTTTGGGTTTCTATATTTAAGCCCAACAAAATGCGAATGAAATTCTATAACATTGCAGACCCAACCTTAATGGGGAAACTAAAATGGACTAAGGGGCAAACCCAAAACCTTGAGATTTTGCAACACAATGGCTACCCAATGTTGTATTCTTCTTCTTCTTCTTTTACATACATATAAGCAAACTTCCCTGTTCGTCGTCTCCCCCTCCTCTTCTCTTTTGTCAACTTGTCCAAACTACTTGGGGAATTCCCTCAAGTCAAGTGCTGCTTTAACCCAAAAAAGACAAAAGAGGGGGGGAAATACTTAAAGTTCCTTGTCTTTGAAAAGTAATCAATAGAACTGATAGAAAAGAGCTTAAATTTTTATTAGAATTACAATCTGATTAACAGAATGGCGGCGGCTGGGAGTGTCTCGTGGCAGCCACAAGAAGAAGGGCTGAAGGAGATCTGTGGACTACTTGAGCAGCAGATATCTCCTTATTCCTCCGCTGATAAGTCTCAGATTTGGCAAAAGCTTCAGCACTACTCTCAGTTCCCTGATTTCAACAACTATCTCGTTTTTATCCTTGCTCGAGCCGAGGTTTGCTTCAACTAGTTTAGTATAATATTATTTTTCTTTCCTGTTTTGGATTTTCGTTTCTTGATCAAACATATCCAGTATGATGTAGTTTTGCCCATAAATTGGTGTCTAATTCAATCAATTGATGTCCTTGCCTTTGGATATATTACAAACACTTGTTTACTTTCATGTGCTAGCAGAGGCACTGTTTCATTTTTGGAAATTTATGCAGGGAAAATCAGGAGAGATTCGACAAGCAGCTGGCCTGCTGCTGAAAAATAATCTCAGAGCTGCATATAAGTTAATGAGCCCTGCTCACCAGCAATATATAAAGTCAGAATTGTTACCCTGTTTAGGAGCAGCAGATAAACATATTAGGTCTACAGTTGGAACTATTGTAACTGTGGTTGTTCAACTAGGGGGAATTTTTGGGTGGCCTGAACTGTTGCAAGCTCTAGTCAATTGCTTGGATAGTGGCGACCTAAATCACATGGAAGGTGCTATGGATGCATTGTCAAAGGTATGCAATGAGTAATCTTCTGAGTTCTCTCATCGTAGAATGGAAGTCGTCATGTTGTTACTATTGAGAGGCAGAGGCTTCCTTTTACTTTATTCAGTGTAAAATTATGGTTTTGTAATACTTTTACATGGTCTAAACCATAAAATCTTGGATGAGTAAATTGAATCAATTAAAAAACATGTGGCTGTAATTTATTCCATAAGCTGTTAGAAAACATTCAGCATTAATCACCTGAAGATAGTATGGCTTAAAATCTCTAGCAATATAGCAGATGATTCTTTGGCCTTTTAGAACTAGATTCCCTCGCATATAAACAAGCATTGTCAGTGGTCTGACTGCAGTCCTAGGAGCAAACTTCTAATCTAGCTGAAAGATGTTCCCACTTAAAAAACACATTTTGATGCCAAGTTTGTACCATGTTAATTACACTTAATTTATCAACCATTGTTTTCTAACACAGATCTGCGAGGATATACCACAAGTGCTGGATTCAGATGTGCCTGGGTTAGCTGAAAGGCCTATCAACATATTTCTTCCTCGATTATTTCAGGTTAAACGCAGTTCCTTACATTAAAATCCCATCATGATACATCAATTCTGTATTGTTGTTGCTAATCATGTTTTTTCCTCTTTTACTATGAGCAGTTTTTTCAGTCTCCGCATGCTACTCTTAGAAAGCTTGCATTGGGTTCTGTAAACGAATACATTATGTTGATGCCTTCTGTAAGTTAACTTGAAATTTTGCGTTCTTAGTCGTAGTGAAGTCATTCTGATGCTTTGGGGGGCAATACTTGATATTATACATTAATATCTTTGCAGGCTTTATATACATCCATGGATAAATACCTTAAGGGTTTGTTTGTCCTAGCTAATGACCCTGCTGTAGAAGTGCGGAAATTGGTGAATGTTCTCTTTTACCTCTTGTATTCTTATTGGAAGTTATAATCCAGTCGCTTGCATGGAACATTTAAATCTGCTGCAATTATTTCTTAAAGTTCTGAAGTTACCAATGTGTATAAGATATTGGAATGAATCACTTCTCTTTTCTGATTTTTTGTTGTCACCATTGATCTAGAAGAAGCAGTATTAGAGTTACATATGTTTTTAAACTAGCCTTTGATGTTAATGGTGCTAGGTTATTTCTGTCGTGAATCTTGCTGAAAACTGATAGTATATGTAGTAAATAGGATACTGTGTAAAAACTGTTTGTCTCCAACTAAATTTTCTTCTGCATAAAATTTGCAAAATTTTTAGTATTGTGAGTTAGTGATGATCGTAGAATGCAGTCTTGTTTCTTCTAAGCCCGAGCTTATTTAGATCAATGTCTTTTTTCTGCCAAACGATCAGGTTTGTGGAGCATTTGTTCAGCTAATTGAACTCCATCCATCTTTTCTAGAGGTCAGTATATTTTGTTTGTTATATTTTACTTTTCTGAAATCCTTTCTTAATTGCTGTTAGTCTATGTTGTTCTGTTGTCTAATTTTCCGTACTTATGTGATTTTCACTATTTCTCAGCCACATTTGAAGAATGTAATTGAATATATATTGCAAGTCAATGAAGACACTGATGATGAAGTGGCACTTGAAGCATGTGAATTTTGGTAACTTTCTACTGTGTGCATTCCATGACTAAATGTCTTCTTTGTAGACTAAGAGGTCTTTTAAAATCATACTTTTATTGCTTTGGCCTATTGAGAAGCAATGACTCTGGAAATCAAACCATTTTTTACACTTTCTCTCCTCTGTGTTTGTTACATAATGTGAGTTAAATATGTCAGAAGTGCTGGAGGTCTTCTTACCCCCGTGCGTCTGCCTCTATGTG
This sequence comes from Hibiscus trionum, assembly GCA_030270665.1. Lineage (NCBI taxonomy): Eukaryota > Viridiplantae > Streptophyta > Magnoliopsida > Malvales > Malvaceae > Hibiscus > Hibiscus trionum. The sequence continues at coordinate 6,972,440 of BSYR01000044.1, forward strand.
CTATTTATGTTGTAAATTTAAATGTAGTTATCGATAATTTGATTATTTTAGCCATTAGCCAACATATTTCTAATCCTTTCTGTTAGAAATGTAGATTCATTTTCTTGAATCTGTGCATGGACGGAAATGAAGGCCATAGATTTAATTTACTGGCTTTAACCCCCACTTCTCCTGGCTAAGTGTTCATGGTTCAATGTTGATTGTGATTGGCAGGTCTGCATATTGTGATGCGCAGTTACCATATGAGAATTTGAGAGAATATTTGCCACGTCTAATTCCGGTATGCTAATACTTTGCTGTGTTTCGTATTTTCAGTTTCCTTTTTCCCTTTTCTTTTTGCAGAGCCATTTACAATAGTTTTGTTCTTACTTTTCATGTTTCTCTTACCTTTTTGTAGATTTTGTTGTCAAACATGGTTTATGCTGATGATGATGAGTCACTTGTAGATGCTGAGGTTATGTCTTGTTATCTTCTGCTTTCAGATTAACTGAATTGGCAAATATAATTGATAATTTACTTGGAACCATTCATTGTTGTAGGAAGATGGGTCTCTTCCAGACAGAGATCAGGTTAATACAATTTGTTTTCTGCTCTTAGTTTTCTTGATTTGTCACATATCAGCATTATGTCTTGCTGAGTGGGGTTCCTAATATTTTCTCATGTGGCATTTCCTCTTCAGGATCTAAAACCTCGATTCCATACATCGCGACTTCATGGTTCTGATGATGCAGAAGATGATGTAAGTGTTTTTTTCCCTCTCGCAATCAATCAGAGCCAACTAACTAGCTAAGTTCTATGGTAGGTGTCTGTTAGTTTGAGGGAAATCTGTTTCATACTGAACTATGTTTCATGCATAATAAATTTGATAAAGGATGACGACTCGTGCAACATATGGAACTTACGGAAATGCAGTGCAGCAGCCCTAGATGTTCTAGCAAATGTGTTTGGAGATGAAATTCTTCCTACTTTGATGCCTATTATTCAGGTATGGTTATCCGTCATCCAATAGGGGCATGTTGCATTATGTTTTCATCTTGGCCAAAATATATTAAGTCAGTTAGGCAGTTTGTTCCATGAGCATTTTAGAATATCATATTGTTTCATGCTGATGAATCTACAAACTTCAAGTAATTTGCTATGATATGGATACGAAAGCTTGAATCATACACGTTGTGGCTGTTAATGCCAACTGCATGTGCACATGAAACTTAATTATAGAAAATATCGATATCGAAAGTCAGTTGACTTTTAATAGGAGTTGCATCAAAAAATTTCTTTTGGTGTTGAGCTGTTTGATTACTAGTTCTTACTTGAGTATCTGCAGGCCAAGTTATCTGCTAGTAGTGATGAAGCCTGGAAAGATAGAGAAGCTGCTGTTTTGGCTCTTGGTGCAATTGCTGAAGGATGCATTAATGGTCTTTATCCTCATTTGTCTGAGGTAATACTTGTTTCTTCGTACTGATGCACAATGTTCTGAGGTTGATTACAGGCTGAAGAATAATGGTGCATATGTATCATTTATTTGTTTTCCTTAGATCAATTTATGCTCATAATTTATAATTGTTGCTTTTAGCAATGCTTTTACTTTATTATTCTTTGTCATGCTTGCTGTTGCATTGATAGAAAAACATATTAATATGTGCAGATTGTGGCATTTCTAATTCCCCTTTTAGATGATAAGTTTGCACTCATAAGGAGCATTTCTTGTTGGACACTTTCTCGATTCAGCAAATACATTGTTCAGGTAATGGATGAAATCTTATCCATAAGTTGTTTCTCCTCGAGACTATTAGCCATCAGCACACCATGACCAACAAAATAGTTTATTGTTTTGATTCTTATTCCTCTCATTTATTGTTCTTGGCACATAGAACTTGATTGGATTCTGTATTTGAGACTCCAATATTTCATTTATTTCAGGATAGTGCTGAGCAATTTGATGCAGTTCTTATGGGTCTCCTGCGAAGAATATTGGATACTAACAAGCGGGTGCAAGAGGCTGCTTGTTCAGCTTTTGCAACACTTGAAGAGGTTATGAACGTGCTGGATGATTTGTTGATTTAGGATTTAAATTCTTATTTATATCAACATTGTTTTATTATTTTGCAGGAGGCTGCCGAAGAGTTGGCACCAAGGTTGGAAGTGATCTTACAGCATCTTATGTGCGCTTTTGGCAAGTATCAGGTTATTTTTCGACCTTTATATTATAATAATATCTTTTTAGTGTTGCAATTATGAGTTATGACTTATGAGACCCGGCACTGTTGGTTTCTTTACTATTATCATATGCTTCTTCTTCTCCACCATTGAATAAAATTGCTTATTTATACGTGAATAACATTTACAGAAACGGAATCTCAGAATTGTTTATGATGCTATTGGAACTCTAGCAGATGCTGTTGGAGAGAAATTGAATAAGGTATATCGATATGCTATTGCTAAAGATGATAACAATGTTCCTCACACTATATCTCTTCCTTCTTATGTGTATTAGAGTCCTGTTTTGCCAATAAGCTATTGCACTTTTCTGTGGGTTTATTTGTTTGTGGCAAGATGATTCTCTCCATTGACTAGCTTTATCTTTTGCAGCCTGTTTATCTTGAAATTCTGATGCCACCACTCATTGCAAAGTGGGAGCAGGTTTCAAGTTCTGACAAAGATCTCTTTCCACTGCTTGAGTGCTTCACGTCTGTAGCACAGGTCAGTCATAAGTGTTATCTCACCTTTTCATTTATTTATTTCTTTTGGGAGGGGAGATGTGGTGGAGCTCTCTTTTAACATTGATATTGTAGTCTGTTTTTAATTTTTCATGTTTTTTCTTGCTCTGACGTTACTGAATACATCTAGTGATATTTTGCAAAGAGACTCTGGGCTGCTATGAAGACGGTTGTAATCAAATTGTCCTGGCTATGTCAAACCGCCATTTCTTCTGCTAAGAGTTTTAATACACACTGCAGTAAAAACAAATTGCATCGACAAGTGGAAAAAATAAGAGTAATCTCGATTTTAGGGGGTTGTAGAATATGATATTAAAGAACACCAAACCTGATACTTCCACATTATAAGTTATATAGTTGAAAACAAGTTGTGTTTATCTACTCCTTGAGCATCTGAACCAGGTTTCGCTTCATAATGTAGTTATTGCCTAGAATCACCTCCTTCATAATGTAGGTTGTTTATCTACTCATTTGTTCTTCTGCATATTATATTTTGGAAGATGGGTTACGAAAAAGTGGAAGTGTGTACAAATAAGCGGTGTGCTTAATTCTTTTAAAATGCAAGTGCAAGCATCTAAGCACCATAATTTTAAACATTTTATTATTAGGATGTTACTCCAGTTATATGCATTTCTATGTTGTATTCGTCAGTATACTGACATTAGTAGTTACATCATGGCCTCCTACTTTTTCTTGTAATCCCTTGTTTAATAAATTTGCTATATTTTTAAACAAGATGATGTCTGTATTGAATTTTAAGATTTACCGTTAGATTAATGTATTTTAATTTTTCAGGCATTGGGTCCTGGATTCTTTCAATTTGCTCAGCCTGTGTTCCAGAGGTGCATAAATATCATCCAGACTCAACAATTGGCCAAGGTTTTGATACCCTGACTGTTATTTCTCTACTAATAAAAAATTATGTTGACCTCGTTTATCATTTTTTTAATTTCTGTTCTCTATCCTTCATGTTTGGAAAATATTTTTTATATTCTTTACTCAGTGTGATTGATCTCTTCAATTAAGAAGCATATTGACTAGGGGTTATATTTTGATAGACAGCCCGTGTAAATTTTGTTTACACAACCCTTCTTTAAAATCTAAAACCTAGAACCCTAACCATAACATCCTAAATTATAAACCCTAAACTCTAACCCTAAATTTTAAATTCTAAACCCTACAACCTAAATCCCTAAACTCTAAACTATATACTAAACCCCAAACCTTTAAATTTGACAAGCATGTGTTAACTTTAGTTTACACGGACTGTGTATCAAAGTTTTTCTCATTGACTAGTGCCTTGCTTTATAGAGTGACTTGTTTCTGTTCCATCATCTGGTTAATTTTATCAATGATATAATGGTGGTTTGTGTTAGTTTTTGATGTGTAGATGTTTAGCCGATACATGTAAAATTACATTTTTTAGTGTACATTAAGTACAATTCTTTCAACTTGTGCTACTTATGTCGTATTTGCATCAACTGTAAAGATACTGTAGATATTAAGAGAAATCAAGAGCATCTATCTGTAGTTTCAAATATATCCAGCAGCTGAATTTTTTTCTTTCATATTGCTGTTGTCAAAATCACTAGTTCTTCTGATGAATCAGCCATAAAGTTAACTACAGTCTCTATCTTAGGAATCTTACCTCAAAGCAATTTACTGTTGTGATACCATTCACCACATGATCTGTTGTGCAGCACTCTTTTCTATGTGCATAATAATGATACTCTAACAACCCTTTTTCCCCTGACATATCACATATTTATAGTTTTTGAAGACATTGATGAGAATTTCTATTGCAGGTTGATCCTGCTTCAGCTGGGGCTCAGTATGATAAGGAGTTTCTTGTATGTTCCCTTGATTTGCTCTCTGGACTTACGGAAGGCCTTCATAGTGGAATAGAGAGTTTGGTAATTTCTTTCTCCTTTGCCCTTGATGAAGACATACGATCCTGCATGGAAAGTTTCTATTTAATGAGAAATTCATGTGAAGCTAATTGCTAGTGATTATCACTGTTTATTGACGGGGTTATTGCAGAGCCCATTGATGAGTGTTGGCTGGATGACTGATTAGCGGCTGGACAAATATTATAGAAACTTCCTTGCACCATATTACTTTTTTATCTTTGTACCTCCTTGCTGGATTTTTTATTTCGTTTTCATCATTTGTGGGTTTTGATTACTTGTCCATTTCTTCCAGATATTGGTGTTGCAAACATGCTATTCTCATTAACCGTTGAATTATAATTTAGTTAAACATGGTATATTAATTATTACAATGTGAACTGGTATTTTTTGTGTTGCTCACATAGACCTTACATGCAGGTTGCACAGAGCAATTTGAGGGACCTGCTTCTGCAATGTTGCATGGATGATGCTTCTGATGTGCGACAAAGTGCCTTTGCTCTTCTTGGAGACCTTGCAAAAGTAAGTTAAAAATGAACCCCGTCTGTTTTTATTGTTTAGAGCTATAGGCTGATTAATAATTTCATCCTTCCCTCTTTTTCCTTGATAAGGGGGATTCTTTGGGACATGAAGCTTGTAAAGCTCTTAATATATAAGCCTCTAACACGGTCCCAGCTGATCCACTTTTTTCATATATTGAAATTGATTAGGTTTTCCCGGTTCATTTGCACCCTCGGTTGTTTGAGTTTCTTGATGTTGCAGCTAAACAATTGGTAAGGTCTCATTTTCAGATTCCAAATCTTAGTTTGCCATCTTTATAGTTTTACATAGTATATGTCCATGCAGAACACTCCCAAGTTAAAGGAAACCATTGCAGTAGCTAACAATGCATGCTGGGCCATAGGAGAGCTAGCTATTAAGGTATTTGAGCTCTTCATTTTTGTGTTTAATGAAATTAGATTAGTTATACCATTTTGTAGACTTGCTTTCATGAGTTGACACCTTAATGCCATAATTGACTATTTGACTTTAATTTCAGGTTCGTCAAGAAATTTCACCGGTTGTCATGACAGTGATCTCATGTTTGGTTCCAATCCTTCAGCATGGGGAGGTAATTTCCCCTTATGTTAGTGAAGTTTGTTGGCCTGCATTCCCATATGAGGGTAATGATGTGTTTGCACATTTGTTTCTGTGTATGATTAGCAGGGGCTCAACAAGTCACTTGTTGAAAATAGTGCAATTACACTAGGGAGGCTTGCATGGGTCTGTCCAGATGTTGTATCGCCACACATGGAGCATTTCATGCAATCATGGTGTATTGCTTTGTCTATGTAAGTATTAGTTTACCTTTCTTATAAGGTACGGTCCTGGTCTGGTATTACTTTCTTAGCATCATTGTCATTATGTCAACTCGCCTGGCAAACAATTTGTGGCAGGATACGTGATGATATTGAGAAAGAAGATGCCTTCCGAGGTCTCTGTGCTATGGTATGAATCTGTTGTGTAATAATTGTGGTTAGCAGTTGAATTGGGAATCTAATTTGTGCTTTGATGACAGGTGCGGACGAATCCATCAGGGGGTCTGAGTTCACTAGTTTTTGTGTGCAAAGCTATTGCAAGCTGGCATGTAAGGATGCAGTTATTTGTTGTTGATGTGAAACTGAAAAGTTTGAGGTTGACATTTGTGTATGCCTGTAGGAAATAAGGGGGGAAGAACTACATGGTGAAGTTTGCGGGGTGTTGCATGGATATAAACAGGTGCGTAGTTTCCTCATCACAGGTCTTGGTCTGGCATAAAAATTGCGTTTTATTCATCCAATAAGCAAGGGGTGTTGGTTACAGATGCTTAGGAATGGGGAATGGGAGCAATGCATGTCTGCTCTGGAGCCGCCTGTGAAAGACAAACTATCAAAGTATCAAGTATAACATATTGATTATCCGTACTAATCACTCGAGGTGTTATAAGCTAAAGATCAGCATACCAGCAACATTGAAGCATATAAACCACCGTGTTTGTGTACATTGAAGCATATAAACCACCGTGTTTGCGTATGGGATTTAACATTTCAATGGATGAAACGTTTGATTAGGTAGGGTCTTGATCGGTGAATTCCACGTGTTTTTTGTAACAAGGGTTGAAGTTTTGGGTCTGAAACATGCTTATTTTGTGGGAGACTTTCATTCTTCAACACTGGTAAATGTTTCCTAAAGGATCTTTTTATATTCCTAAAATAACAATAAGACAAGTTGTTGTTCAAGAAAATCCCTTTTTCACGGTCAATCCAGCAGCATGTTCCTTGTAACAGTGGAAAATGCTCGAGTAATCAATAGCTTGACAATCAACAATTTCTTTCAAATTTCATTAGCAAGGAACAAGAAAAGAGTACACTAAGCCAGAAGATTCCTACCATCTTTATTTCCTCTCCCCCATGCTGATCATGCTGCTCCATTGGCATTCGGAACAAGCTCCCTCTGGAATGGAGCTTTAGTTGTTGACCAGCTGTATGATTATGTCTCCTTCTACAATATCCCTTTGGGTGAACAAAGGCTGAGACCAAAACCAACACTGCAAAGACAAAACATGTTGCTTGCTTTCTTTTTCTTTTTGGCTTTAGGTATGGATATTTATAACCGTACATTAAAGTAGAGAATGGGAAAAGTTTGAAGAAAATAATAAATAGTGTCTTGTTACAACTAATAAAGCAAAAAAAATGGTGGAGAAGAGATTCACTAATTGCTTCAGTAGTCATGGATGTTCATCTATAAGTTTGAACCCAACATTTGTTAGGAGAATATTATTGTAACATTATTTAGTAAAAATGGAAAAATTGTAGTTTTCTTCCATCTTCTAAAAGGTGAAGAAAGGTTTTTTAATGAAATTTTCCAATTATATATAAAACGCGAAAAAGAAAAGGAAAAAGAAAATATTATACAAACATAAAAATATTTTCACTTTTCTTTGAATATGTTGAGAGTTGTCTTACCATCCATCTATATTTAAACAATTTTATTGGCTTTCATCATTTGTATCATCAATTGCTTCCTTAGGGTCCAGGAAGGTATCATTATTCAATAAATAAGAAAAACCAAGTGCTTTTATTCCCACTACACATTCAGTTGTGTGATCCCATTTCATGTTCTTACCACATCTCTTGTCTTTACTATGAGCAAATTCGTCATTAATCAAATTATTCAACGGACACAAACTATCATCCATTCAACACTTGATACGTGAATTAAACCCTCCCTAGTTCGTGTTTTAAGGTTTATTGGCCTCATACGGCTTGGAGAAACCCTCTTTTAATCAAACAAAATGAAAAGCTAACCAGTTCGGAATCCGCTTGCTCTATCCTGCAAATTTGTTTTATTACGACAGGTTCACCAAAAACATGAGTGGAGAAATATCATGTTACCAAGGCACATTTATACCAGCAAAAATGGATAATGGAGGAAATCAATCAAACCATTGATATATCATGCTGTACAGTGCTGATGAAAATGCTGGGAATCGCTGGCCTATGTTTATAAACATCATCAGTGTATAACTTTTGTCTACTTGGTGCTTCTTCTAAGGGCAGACAAAAATCCTCCCGAAGATTTCCCTTCATCTGATCCTACCTGTTTTACAAACTCCTCCCATATTCATTGTCCATACGTGAATACAACAAGAAATCAAGGACATGTGCAGAGAATGAAAACAAACCTCCTTGGCAATTTGCTGCAAAATCTCTATAATTTCCGAAAAATCAGGTCTTAGTGTTGGGTCTTGTTGCCAGCATCTCTCGAGCAGTTGACTCAGCTTCGGGTTACTGTGCTTTGGTATTGTAGGGCGTAAACTCTAAAATCAATGTCAATGAAAAATGATTACTTTGATGTTTCTTCTCAACGTACATATGCTATGAAAATTGCTTATCCTTGTCCATTTGGTAGATAAAGGAAGGAAAATGTTTGTTCTAAATCTAGTGGTTGAGCTACAAAATTTGTTTTTAAAATAAAGAAAAAGGATGACAAACCTTTTGTACCACTCCTACAGCTGCTTGTAATGGGGTTAAGTATTCATACGGAAGCTGACAACGGAAACAAAAGTAATGTAACCATTGGATTCAACAATTCCAAACATCTTCATGCATGGATACCCTGAACATCAAAGAAAAGATGATGGTCGAGCAATACCTTTCCGGTTAACAACTCCCATAACATGATTCCAAAACTGAAAACATCGGCCTTGTGATCATATGGCTTATGTTCAATAACCTTCAATGTAAAACAGGTGTTGTAAGAAAATTATGGGATGACAACAATCTCAAATCAAATGGTTGCTATTACCAATCAATAATCTAAAGATCAAAATAAAAGCAACAAAGACTAAAAAGATATCAAAGGCCAAAGGGGCAAGTAAACCAATTCCCAAGTGCTACTTTAGTGTAGAGTTGTAAATGAACAAAGCATTCGATAAATAATTCAATTTATGATTGCTTATCAAGATATTTAAATGATTATAAACAAGATTTTAAGACTGCTTTAGCTTTTATTTTTCAGAATGCCCCGTGTGTCAAAGAACAACCAAAGGGCTTTAACCTACGAACAAAATGTAGCTAATCTAGTTTTTGAAGTATATCCATTGTTTCAGTTTTCTTTATGTTCATGCGACACTTAAAGGGAAGTTAGAATACTCATAGATTTAGAACAGTTCCAAACAGCTTTTGTATTAAGAGCAAACCTCTGGAGCCATCCATCTATACGTTCCAGTTTCAGCTGTCATAACTCCAGATTGACTTTTCACCCTAGCAACCCCAAAATCAGCAACCTTAACCACCTGTAATGGAAGCATGCCATGGAATTTTCATTAACATAGTAACATATGACGAAAGCATCAAATTTGACTTTGATCACGATGATTTATACAGCATGGTCATGTATTAGGGAGAGAAAATTTGTTCTCAAAAAGACTTGGAAGATGATGAAAGAAAAAACTAAAGCAAATTCTAACAACTTACTTCATTTTCATCCATCAGAAGATTGGCAGCCTTCAAATCCCTATGGATTATATTATTTTGGTGCAAGTAGTTCATTCCTTTGGAAACATCTATCGCAACTTTAAGCAATGTAGGAAGCTTGAAAACACCCCTTTGTTTATGAAGGTAGTCATACACACTTCCGCCAGACATAAATTCTGCAGAGAGAAAGACGGGAGAAGACAAAAAAGACTGAGAAAGAATCTAACGTTAAAATTTGCTTTTAATTAGAAAAGAATATGGAAGAATGAAAGAACAAGGCTTAAATCTCACTTTCATCTAGTCTATAAAGACAAATAGAAAATCATAAGTGATCAGACTACCTGTTACAATACACAAGTTTGGAGGCTTGGTACATGCACCGATAAACTGTACTACATTTTTATGTCGAACTTTCCTGCAAATACCAAAGGAAAATGTTGATTACAGGAGCAAAGTATTCCAAGAAATAATGCAGTCATCCAAAAGAAGCATTCTATTTTGATGAAATATTAAAAACAGTGGATTTCTTGATGAACGAAAGGTAAAAAATTTGAACATTGATCATGGATGTCAAAGAAGTAACTTCCTAAATTGACCCTGGTATGTGTATCTAGCAGCAAAAAAAAAGCAGCAGTTAGAGAAGACTGCCTAGAGGTTAGAGGGAGTTCGGACAGAAAACAAGGGTATCCTAAGACTTCAATTTTTAATAACTGGAAGGAGGGGGGGGCACCACTGATCATCAGTGGATGGAAATATTTCTCCACAAACCTCATAATAAAGACTTCCTGAGCAAAATCTTTCTGTATATCATCTATACGCTCTGGCTTGAGGATCTTAACAGCCACTTCCTGACTACAGTAAGTACCTTTATACCTGAAACGGGTTAACAAGGACAATATTATTAAAGGTAGAATATAGGAGGGTCAATTAGAAAGTAATTAATTCACTTACAGATCCCCATATGATCCAGAAGCTACTTTGTTCTCCAACTTCAAATGTCTACTATCAATTTCCCAAACATCAGTCCCATCATTAGGAATTGCAACAAAATTCTGATCACCATTGGTTTTAGTTCTCTCGTAGTCCTTCGAAGGATCGGAGGAATGTTGTTTCAGCAAAGATTGCTTCTGCATAAAAACCAGTTGAAAATTATCTGACTAGAGTTGATTATAATATACGACAAACTTTAGTAAATAAATTCTAACTCTTACATCAATATTTCCAATTTCTATAAACACCAAGCATTTTAAGCATAAACACCTCTGAACTAATCACTTATCGGTGGAAAATCAGAAAGAAGAGAGGACTGAACACTTCCAAACAATTTATGCAGATCAGAATACATATTAACCAATTAGTATTTCAAGCTCATTAACCCTAAACCTTGGAAAAGGGAGGGAGGGAAAGCACTCAAAAAGGGTTTAGAACTGGATTAACAAATTAGTGGACCATTTACAGCACATAATCTCTAGTGGTACATGAAATGACCTCTGTACCATGAAACTGTAAAATTGTTTCAAACATTTCAAGTAACAGAAGGGCCTATTTACAGCTGATCAATTCTGTATGCATTATCATGCATTGATTACTTGAAAATCTAGAGAAGGCCAACAAAGGAAAGCAACACAGAAGATTTTATGAAACTAGTCCAATTAAACCAGTACTTTTCAATGACCCCCCCCCCCCCCCCCCACCCCCACCAGTACTTGTAGCATAATAGGGCAGGCATATAAGTACATTCAATGCAAGGGAATTGTAAGCTTTGCAGATAGAACTAACACCATAACACTCCATAATAATCACTATACTTCTGGGAACGAAACACCTTATTAAAGTGAGAGATTTTTCACAGATGATATCCTTGATAACACTCGAAAGTCACGTAAGTAATTGAACACACTTATAACTGCAGTAAGGAATTACCTCAATTTTTAAGACTTCCTTTTCCAAAGCATCTTTAAGCTGCTCAGTTTCCTGACAATTTCACATCACAAGTCAAGCAAGTCTAGAAGAATTATAATTTTCTCATAGGACGATGCTTCAACTTTTTAGGTGCAGCCACCAGCAAGCAATCATCTAGTTCCCTAATGGAATTTCAATGACTCCCAATAAAAAAACAAGTACCACCTAAACTAACAAATGACAAAATTCATACATTGAGGACTTTGGAATAAGAATACTTAGTTAACAGCTAAAGTAAAATATCAAAAAGCTAATTCGGAGAGCTATTATTTGTTTTCAGTTAAAGGATAGTTGTGCAAAACAATTATGTATATTTTAAAATGAAAAGTACCTCGTATGGCCAACCATCAACAACAAAAACATCCAAGGAGTAACCATCAACAGTGGAAAATGCATGTGCTTCCTGGATGTTCAGCCCAATCTCAGCAAGCAATGATGTCAACTGCAAATATTGCAGAATTATGGCCCAATGGAATGAGAAGCATTATATAGTCAAAATTTTAAAACTATGTTCATTTTATATGTAAGCTCATAAACAGTTTAAAGGAGCAACTCAATCGTGGGTAAGAATAGTTTGATTGTAGTTTTTGCATGTAAAATGACTAGCCTGGCCAGAGAACAATACAAATTTGCAGTTCATTGAACCAAAGTCTCAGATGGAACCTAAAGCGTACTCTATTATCAATAACCTCATTCCTAGATAATATAAAAGTGTAATCCTCTCAAGTTCATGAAGCATCAACTTAAAAATAACAAGTTAAAAAAGTTTATACTTCTAATTCCACAAACAAACATATACCTGACTGAGAAGTTTTGGTTTGTCTTCCGTTGAAAATGTAATTTCATGCATGGGCCTGTATCAGCAACAATTAGAGAAAAATGCAAATTTCACCATCTAAATAGATAGAAAGCATTTAAAAAGATTCACCAAAAATGAAACAGTATCAGTAGAAGAAAAATAAGGTAGACAGATAGAAGCTGAGCATGACAGTAAATGTCATCACACGCAGGCACAGATGAGCATAAGCACCTAAACCTTAAGTAAAAAAAAGACAGCTGGTAGTGGTAACGATGAGCAGCTCTGTGGTAAGCAAACTTGAGCTTATACAAGAGTTTACCCATTAATATGCTCCTGAATATTCCAAGAACCAGTACATGATACTTAAAAACGATAGCAAGTCCAAAAACCAAGCTACCACTAACTTTACCAAAATCTTTGTAGGAACAATCAGCCCACAAGGACATTTTAAGACATGAATATATACCGGGAAAAATGTGAATTGGAATGTTCAGAATCATCTCCATCTTGATCATGAGAATTATTTGCTTCCAAGGCTCCGAGATTAGGTGAGGAGCCAAAGGCAGGTGGTGGATGTATGCTGACAATTGAAAAGCCAAAAGAAATCATTAACAACAACAGCCAAGGTACAAAAGGAACAAACAAAATATTGAAAGAAAGAATACCACGAGGTATAAAGATTACACAAGTCTTAAAGACAGATTCTGAGCCAGACATATGAGAGCTGTTTTTAAGAAATTAACGCATGCACATTATATGGATTACAATAAATTAACGCATGTACATTATTGTATGGATGGGAAAAAAAACTTTCCAAAAGCATACCTTTGTTTGTTTGACAAATTCATAGAACTTTGAACAGATTCTTCAGACAGGGGGCTCCAATCAGAGATAGACTGGACCTACACAAGCAGGTAAACATCATGGTACATTTGACTATAAATAAAGTTTCGAACAAAACTTCAGAATATTTGAAAACAAATTAAGAGCTATGATCTCCATGGTGGGCTGAGTATATGACACAAAACGAAAGAAATGACAGCTTCAGCTTAAATTTGAAAGTTAAGATCACTGGATGTTTGTAAGTGACAACTACAGGCAATTTGTGGTAGCTAAAGTTCAAAATCATAAACCTGACACATATTGATGAAAAATGATGTATGCATTTTTGCATGCATTCTCCTGACACTTCAAAGAAAGGAGAAATCTCATTAACCAAAATTGAGCCAAACAAAAATCTAATTAACCGACTGAATGTTGTTTCTTGGTTACACATAGAAAAGAACAACTTCTATTTTGTAGCAAATCATATGGCTGAAGACCCAAAATAGTGAAATAATAGTTCAACTTCCAAGTTTTCTCTCAGATATACTATGAAAGTTCCTAATAAAATAAGAAAATTAGGCAGTGAGAAGTGGACCTAACAACTTTCAATTTGCAAAGTCTGGTACAGGATATCACAGATTAACCATAAACCTTTTAACATTCTAAGAAATCAATGTTCGAAAATCCCAATTTTTTCACCTATGCTACAATCATAGAGCAAATCTTAATGCTTACAGAGAGACGAGTCACCTGCACCAAACGAACTTCCATTGCGAGTCTGTTGGCAGGATCATGAGCCAAATGCAGCAATCTTTGGTGCATTAGAACATCTTCTGCTCTTTCCACATTCACATCCAATGCATAGCTGCAATGTATAAATTCAGCTTAATTCAAACAACATTTTGTTTGTTCAGAAAATCAATTTCTGATGAATGAGAAGAAAAAATGAGGAAAAATAAAGAAACTATCAAATCTGCTTCAGTTATTACTTGTTTATGATCTTATCAACAGAAAGATAAGACTATATTAATCCACTGATCAAAACTAACAACAAAATCTTAAGCTAGATATCTTATTAACCGCTACTGATTTAAACATAATTTTAAACCAAATTAAACTGTTCCTTGACTTCAAGGTGATATATTATTCAAGGTGACATAATTTTAAATCCGCTTCAGAGATTCAGCCTCTCGATTAAAAAAACACATAATTACAAACATATACATACACATATATAAATGTCAATGCGTAGCCTTATTCCTTGTTGTATTTTATGCATGTAAATTTTCGAATAAAAAACGTATATACTATTATACCGAGTAGGGAGGCGATTGAAGTGATTCCAGAGTTCGTCGTCAAAGCGAGGCCGATTAACCTCTTCTTTATCGGACCCTCGAAGCCGCCGAAGCACCTCATTGTAGACGTCAAACTTTAGCCGTTGTTTCCGGCTCTGCAACGGCGTTGTATCGTTCGATTTGCTCCCACAACTCTCGTTATCCTCCGTCACCATTGGTGGAAATTAAAAAAAACAAAACCACAAAGAACGGCGTAAATGTGATTTATCTAACATTTGCCTTTTGATTTACATTGAGTTGATGTTATATATGGAGAGACGCAGGTTTAACAAAAATGGAGATATTTTTTTTCTATTTTTTTAAATGTTTTAATAAATGAAGCCGAGGTGGTATCGTGCCAAAACTCGATAAGCATAAACCTTTTTTTGGATATTCTAATTTGTATTTGCTTTTGTTTTGTTGGAGATATTTATTAAAATGAATTAATGGATAAGATTGTGGGTAATGCCCACGTATATCGTTTCGTGGGGATTAAGTTTAGGAAAATTCTACAACGGGCGACGAACATTGATGAACACCACTAACGATGAACACCGATGAACACCATTAATTTTTTAAAAAAAAAACTAAAAATCACAAGGACTAAAATTGTATTTAAAATTTATTTTAAAAAATAAAAATTAAATTTAATAAAATAATTATATTTCTTTATTATATTAACAATTTATAATTTTGAATCAAATAGACCCAAATATCATAAACCCTATATCCCAACCCTTTCAATTGCTATTGCCGGCGTCGTTTGTTCTCGCCGTGACCAGCCTTGTTTCGTCGGCGTTCATCCAGTCGTTCCGCCGCCCGCCGTCTGCCGTCCTTGTGTATCGTTTCAGCATCGTTCCAGGTTAGTTTTCTGCCCCTTTATTGTCCCGTTGATCTTGGTCGGCCATCGCAGCCGTCCACGGCTATTCCTGGCATTCAGCCGTCATCCGCGAACTGAGCTCGCCGAACCGAATCCCATCGCCGACAACTCCAAATCTAAATCCAAAAATCTTAATTTTTATTTTCCCCAATTTCATAAACCTAATTTAATAAATTAGAAACCTTTTTTTAATTTTCCCAATTCGAAAAATGTGAGTATGAATGTCTTATGTATTATGTTTTGAATGCTTAATATATGCAACGAACCATTTCTAGATTAATTGAAAGATCCATACCATGAATTGAAATACGCGTATAGTTCATAGAAAGAATTATGTACACTCTTCCTTTTGAGCCTTGATTTTATGATAATTATGAAGTTTTTGATCTTTTGAATGATAAACATGTTAGATTTTCATGCTATGTGTTGTATGATATAATCAAGATAGTAGAATGCTTGTTAATAAATTCTAAATTCGTATGGAATAATCTAAACAATGGATTAGATCATTGCTTGATCTTAAAGTTGAGAGGGAGCTAAAATTTGATTACATGGCTTGTCAAATACATTCAGAATTGTCTTGAGCATATACATAAGAATACATATATGTATAAGAAATGTAATGTTTTCTTGATCAAGGAATTACTTGAAGAAATGTAATTTAGAAACTCTTTTTTTAAGTCTTGCATAAATTGAGGAAGGTCAATGAAATAAACTTGATTTGCTGTTGAACTTGCTTGTGTATAGATTCTTAGAACGGCTCAAAGAGAAACAAACCGATGACGATAGGAATATGCCCAGTTTTGGATAGCTTTAAATGCTAATTAAAAAGTATCAAAAGTGGTAACAATTTGGAGTTTAGAATTAGGTTTGATGTTAATTATTGAATCTATGAATTTTAGATTAAATAAGAATAAATAATAATACATTCGGGCTGTTTATTAAAAATCTGAAATCAGGGGTTGATGTGTATAATACATAAGCATGTCATATAAGATTGGGAACTGCTTGAATGTGTTTATAAATGTTAGGGGGCTATCCTTACAACAATTCAAGACTGTTTTGAACTTATGTATATACATATTTATACATGGCTTGAATCTAATTATATAGGAACACATTAAGAACTGTATTAAGGTATAAAAATATGAATGCAAATGTAGGGGGTTAATCTGGAAGTATAGAATCATAAGTGGGACTGTTATGAATGTATACACTTACAATAAGAGCGGATCACATTTAAAAACAAAATGGACTGTTTTGCAATGTTAAGGATGTCAATAGACTATTTTGATGTGTAAAACATGTATGTAAGTATAATGGATTAATTTGGCATAAGTACAAACATTAGGGGACTGTTCTAAGTAAATATATGTGTGAAAATAAAATATGCTGGACTGTTTTATAATTTGTTTGAATGATTGTACTTAGAAGTGTGAAATTAGTTACACATGTACATTTAGGGGTTGTTTTGTATGAATAAAATGAATGGTGGACTGTTTTGTTATACATAACTTCGTGAAGGATTTTTCGGTTGATTAAATTGATAAATGAGTATAGAATGCCCTGTTATGAGTTGAGGTAAATAAACATGAAAATTTTGACTACTATAAAAAGTTATAGAAGTGTAAGGGACTGATTTATATTGTGTGCTTGAAAACACATTTAAACCGGACTGATTGGAATAGATATAAAAGGTATAAGGACTGTTTTGTGTACTGGAATAGTCTCATGCATGTATTAGATTGTTCGAAATGTTACTAGATACTTATGAGGATCTGTGATTGGAATTACACATGTGTGACCTTGTATGACTTGTTGTCCTGGTGGTAATTATGTGTATGTATACGTTAAAGAAATGTCTAGCTATACTCGAGTTCAGCCGTTGAAATTCAAGAGGTATACTGATACTCTTTGTATTGAATTCTTCATTGCAGTAGTCAAAAACAAAAGAATAAAATTTTACAGACATTTCTTTAACTAAAGGACTCTAGATTTGTTAATCATGCTTTCCAATAAATTTCCAAGTAATGGATTGCAGTCCCTCTGTTTTTGGATCTTCAACTTCAGGTGTGTCAATTCTTGTCATCTAAATTTTTGGGTATTTCAGGAGTCTGTTGTGCCTGAAAAGAAAGTGATAGTTGCTGTGAAGCAAGAAAAATTGCTAGAAACTGCATTCCACCCTGAGTTAACTGCAGACACCAGATGGTATAAAGATGTTAATCATCAATTAAGTTCTTCAGTTTTGCTTATGATCTTATCTGGTGTTTAAATGTTTCTCTTTTACATTGCTAAGCCAAGGATGTAAATGGTTTGTTTGTGCAGGCATAGTTACTTTCTAAAGATGGCAAGCGACCTCAGAGATGAAACCTCAAATACCATAGTTACAGTGAGTGAAGCAGCCTCAAGTTCTGACCCACAAACAAAATATGATCTTCCTATATTTCGATAATCAATAGTGCCAATGAGATAATTTTGAGTCTTTTTTAAGTTCTTTTTCTTTTCCTTTGCTCCTCATTTTATTTTCTCCTCATCACTTATGTCTCCATGTTTGTGGACGTTTCATCATTTATTTCAAAGGCAAGTTTCTGTTTGACTAGTATTTTTTGCTCGTTTTAAGTGACATTTGCTCAATTGACAGACCTATTTACACATTGCTATAAATACAAATGTTTTGTATATTTTTATACAATGCCTAAATTACTCATAATCTTTATCGGAAGCTGTAGCCTCCAAAATATTGTAGCAACAATGATGTCAATCGAATTATAAGACTAGGTCAACATATGATTTTGTTTATATTTATGTGATACATACTCGTATATAGATATAAAATATATGATTTTTTAAATATATAAAATAAAAATTTTATAAATCATTTTGGTTTGGACTTTGGATCGATGTGTAAATTGATATATACGCCTTCCTAAATAAATAAGACGATAAAATGAAGCAACTTTGATATATTTAAGTTGTGGTTGTTTCTACGACAAGGCATGTGCTCTGCTAGAAGATACTATGCAGAAATGCCATTACCACTGCACTAATCATCATTTTTCTAGTGCTGGCATTGGCAAGAACATATTTCCGGAATGAGACATCTCCCATCTCCTTATGAGAAGAATTTTTTGTTGAAAAGCTTATTTGATTTGAACACTTATTGGGGGACAATGCTTCGCTTGCACCCAGTGATGCATGCTTATAGACAATTTTTTATGCACAAGAAACTTCTACCGCCAAGCTCTTCTTTACTCCCTTGCAAGGGTCACCGAACGTGCTAGTTGATACACCGATACTGCAACTGGTTTGTCCAATAGAAAACATATTCAACTTATAGAGGGAGTAGTAACTTCATCACTACAATTTGGAGATAACTCTTTCCATTTTTCAGTTAATGATTATATAAATCTTAGTGAAGAGAAACTGAACCTACAGTCTTACAGTCAAACTCAGGAGATCGATTGTGTTCTTCCCAGGTACTACTGTGATGGGGATATCCACTTTAGCCTTAACATTTCCGCTATTACCAGTTCCGCTCCCTGTTGTAAGTTTCGAAAGACACACACAAACAATCAATATTTCATATAAGTCAAAATGTTAATCCTTCCATAAGTTTCGTTCATCCCATTTCACTATAGAAACCTTGAAGGTACTATATGCTGCTTTGAAAAAATATATTGTTTCCAACTACCTGCAAGTTTCCCATTTATAAAAGCATGAAGAGAATGCCCAAGTGATTCAATATGGAGAACAGTTTGAGATCCATCTTGGAGGAAAGGCTCGTCACCCTTGATATCCATGATGTCAAAAGCAGTTTCATTTTAAATATACTGTAAATAGTATAAACTTGAACGATAGCACTTATTCCCTTAGGAAACAACTTCTAAAATAAAGCACCAGGATACCTTAACGAATACCACAAGTAGTCACTTTTATCAGCAGTAGTGTTGATTTGCTCTAGAAATCCAAGTTTACTAAATGCACTGTCCTTTGAAATGCCCACAGGTTCGTTTATCCAACTCCAGCCTGACCCGATTGAGTCAGTTGAGTCAGCATTTGTATTCAAAGATTCGTGCATGAAGCTCGGAATAACAGTATGAGAGTTAATCTACCAGGTGAAGAATAAAACTACTAAGTTACTTGAAAGAACAAACTTTCAACAAATTAACATAATTGAGTAAATATAAATGCAAGCAATCCGTGGGAGTTTGCTTGTTATATATGTATCACACCATTCCATTTCATCAAAGGTGAAAGCCGATTAGGATCCTAAAAGACTGGCCTAAAAATAACGACAATTTGAATTTCCAACTATGATCCTTTTGTAAGAGAAGATAAAAAAGACTAACTTTACATAATTAAGTTATTCATTCAAATGTTTCAAAGAAACTTGTCAATGAGAATCTCGACTGATGATGGCATGAAAATCTAGAACAAGCAAGAAGGTTAATCTGTTAATGAAGCTAACCAAAACTTAAAGTGGGACTCGAATGTGCTAATGAATCATACCTTGGCAGTATTCAGAACTACATTCTTGCAGTCTGGTAAGATGCCAATGAAACCCTAACTTTAGCTATCCCTTCTTCCCCAATCTCTCAAAAATGTCGTTCAAGAAGTACGTGGAGATCGGAAGAGTTATTACCACCAGGACAACAAATCATACAAGCTCACACATGTGTAATTCCAATCACACATCCTCATCAGTATCTAGTAACATTTCGAACAATCCAATACATGCATGAGACTATTCCAGTACACAAAACAGTCCTTATACCTTTTATATCTATTTCAATCAGTCCTGTTTAAATGTGTTTTCAAGCACACAATATAAATCAGTCCCTTACACTTCTATAATTTTTATAGTAGTCAAAATTTTCATGTTTATTTACCTCAACTCATAACAGGGCATTCTATACTCATTTATCAATTTAATCAATCGAACAATCCTTCACGAAGTCATGTATAATAAAACAGTCCACCATTCATTTTATTCATACAAAACAGTCCCTAAATGTACATGTGTAACTAATTTCACACTTCTAAGTACAACCGTTCAAACAAATTATAAAACAATCCATCATATTTTATTTCCACACATATATCTACTTAGAACAGTCCCCTAATGTTTGTACTTATGCCAAATTAATCCATTATACTTACATACATATTTTACACATCAAAATAGTATATTGACATGCTTAACATTGCAAAACAGTCCATTTTATTTTTAAATCACCAAAATCCGCTCTTATTGTAAGTGTATACATTCATAATAGTCCCACTTATGATTCTATACTTCCAGATTAACCCGTTACATTTGCATTCATATTTTTATACCTTAATACAGTCCTTAATGTGTTCAATATAATTAGATTCAAGCCATGTATAAATATGTATATACATAAGTTTAAAACGGTCTTGAATTATTGTAAAGACAGCCCCCTAACATTTATAAACACATTCAAGCAGTTCCCAATCTTATATGACAAGCTTATGTATTATACACATCAACCCCTGATTTCAGATTTTTAATAAACATCCTGAATGTATCATTGTTCATTCTTATTTAATTCAAAATTCATAGATTCAATAATTAACATCCAACCTAATTCTAACTCCAAATTGTTATCACTTTTGATACTTTTTAATTAGCATTTAAAGCTGTCCAAAACTGGGCATATTCTTATCGTCATCGGTTTGTTTCTCTTTGAGCTATTCTAAGAATCTATACACAACCAAGTTCAACAACAAATCAAGTTTATTTCATTGACCTTCCTCAATTTATGCAAGACTTAAAAAAAGAGTTTCTAAATTACATTTCTTCAAGTCATTCCTTGATCAAGAAAACATTACATTTCTTATACATATATGTATTCTTATGTATATGCTCAAGACAGTTCCGAATGTATTTGACAAGCCATGTAATCAAATTTTAGCTCCCTATCAACTTTAAGATTATTTAGATTATTCTATACGAATTTAGAATTTATTAACAAGCATTCTACTATCTTGATTATATCATATAACACATAGCATGAAAATCTAACATGTTTATCATTCAAAAGATCAAAAACTTCATAATTATCACAAAATCAAGGCTCAAAAGGAAGAGTATACATAATTTCTTTCTATGAACTACAGGCGTATTTTAATTCATGGTATGAATTTTTCAATTAATCTAGAAATGGTTCGTTGCATATATTAAGCATTCAAAACATAATATATAAGACATTCACACTCACATTTTTTGAATTGGGGAAATTAAAAAATAGGGTTTCTAATTTATTAAATTAGGTTTATGAAATTGGGGAAAATAAAAATTAAGGTTTTTGGATTGAGATTTGGGGTCGCCGACGATGGGATTCGGTTCGGCGAGCTCAGTTCGCAGATGATGTCTGAATGCTGGAAATAGCCGGCGACGGCTGCGATGGCCGACCAAGATCGACGAGACAATAAAGGGACATGAAACTAACCTGAAACGATGCACAAGGACGGCGGACGACGGGCGGCGGAGCGACTGGATGAACGCCGGCGAAACAAGGCTGGTCACGGCGAGAACAGGCGACGCCGACAGTAGCAATTGAAAGGGTTGAGGTATAGGGTTTATGATATTTGGGTATATTTGATTCAAAATTATCAATTTTTAATAAAATACTAAATATAATTATTTTATTAAATCTAATTTTTATTTTTTAAATAAATTTTAATTATAATTTTAATCCTTATGAATTTTAATTTTTTTTAAAAAAATTAATGGTGTTCATCGGTGTTCATCGTTAGTGGTGTTCAGCAATGTTCGTCGCACGTGGTAGACTCATCCTTAAGTTTAACATTGTTTTGTAGAGCAATTAGGAGTTGGAGTAGTTTGGTAAAAAAAAAGTGTAGGGGTAGAAGTGATCATTTGATCGGGACGAGTAAAATTTTTTTAAATTAGTGTAGTTGAAGAGTTTTATTTTATACCTATTATTTATATATGATTGGAACTCATATTTGAAATATTGAAAATCTCAATGTTTTAGGTTTACCATTAAAATAAGGGTTATGCTATTGACAGCCCTAAGGGCTGTCAATAAAAACACTATAGATTCTTGTAATTAATGTTTTTAATTTTTTTTAAAAGAAATATAGTATAATGTAATTAATTACATTCCTAAAAAGTTGTGTTTCATTAATTTAAATTTTTTAATTTAATTAAACAATAAAACCCTAAATTCAAACTCCAAACCTCAAACTTAAACCTAAAATCATAAACCCCAAACCTCAAACCCAAACCCTAAGCTCAAACCCTAAACATCAAACTCTAAAACTCAAACCATAAACCATAAATCATAAACCCTAACCTTAAATCTAAACCATCAAACCCTAAACCATAAACCCTAACCCTAAATCTAAACCCTCAAACCATAAACCATAAACCCTAAACTCAAACTCTAAACCCTAAACCCTAAACTCAAACCATAAAACTTAAACCATGAGCCACAAACCCTAAATCCAAACCCTCAAACCTTAAACCCTAAACAATAAACCGTTTTAAGTGAGTATTAATTACATTAAACAACCTAAAATTAATTAAACATGATTTTTTTTAGGAATGTATTTAATTACATTTTACTAGATTTCATTACAAAGCAAAACAATAATTTATTATAAAGCAAAACAAACATTAATTACAAAGCAAAACAAGCATTAATTAAAAAATTTATAGAGTTTTTATTGACAGCCATAAGAGCTGTCAATAGTAAAATCCTTAAAATAAAGCTTATTTGATGATATAAATATTTATTCATCGTCCATATATTTATATTTTGGTATAAATATTAAAACTACACATGAGCTTTAGTCAGATGTAAAATATGTTACATGCATTTTGATTTCATGTAATTTATACACATAAACTTTTGATTTTAGTTTAATTGCACATATAAAAATTTGATTTTTGATTATTTTGTATAAACTATAAAAAATAAACGCATACATTCATTTTCATATTCATTAATTAATTTGTGTATGCAATATGTAAACATGAAACGATTCTATGTCACTAATAATTTTAATAATTTATGAAAAATGAATCGAATCAAACTTTTATTTATACAACTACATAAAATTAAAATTTATATCACATAAAAGTTAACGTATAGTTTTAATATTATTATTATTTTTGATTAAATAGTTTTAATATTATTAATTCTTATATTATTAAGAAAGTTTAACTCTCAAATAAGTGCTCAAATTACACTTTTTATTTAGATAGGTGCTTAAATTTTGTTTTGGGTGATTAGGTGCCTAACAATTTTTTTTTCGTGATCTAAATAGGTGCTCATCGTAATAGCCGTTAATTTTCTGCCAGTTCCAATGAAAATCGTACACGTGGCATTATCAATCATTTTTAAAAATCTTATTTTTTAAAAAATAAATCAGAATTTTAAAATATCTTGAAATTTTGAGATAATCTAAAAATAGTCCCAAAATCCCAAAATCCCAAATTCAGCCACTTCCATCGACGTTGATCGTGTTTCCAGAGACGGAATGAAGCGTCCTCCCCTCGCTGAATGACCCACAAACCATTCATTGTCTGTTATGTCACGTTTGTCGTGAATCATTCAAATGAACTATTTAATGATTTTATACGGTGTCTGTCTTTCGGCGATAAGGTGGTTGGGTAAATGGTCGTGATGGTCCAACGATGGATGTGATAGGCGACAACGTGACAATCGACGACGAAATCATGATTTGGGTTTGGGGATGTTAGATATTTCAGAGTTTTGAGCTATTTTGTTTTATTAATTTTTATTTATTTTTAAATAAATTTTGAAAACTTAAGAAAATTATATATGTCAGATAACAAAATTAACGGTAAAAATTAACGGGCAATAACAACAGAACACCTATTTAAATAATGTTAAAAACGTTAGATATCTATTTAACTCAAATCAAAATTTAAGTATCAAACTTAACAAAATATATAGTTTAAACACTTTATTTTATTGATAAGCCTATAGAAAATGTCATTTTTTTAAACTAAAAAAAACCCCATATCCAACTAAGCATACCAACCCTAGTTGGATTAAAAAGGAAAAGCACACCCACACCCATATCCAACAATCACAATAATTTAGCCCAGTTTGCAGTAGTTTGGCAAAGCCATGGGATGAACAATGCTGGGCCCATCACCTAAATGCAATTTCCATTGACGACATCAAAGAAAATGGAATGGATAGCGTTTCTTATCCCAATACTTATCCTCCTTGAGATTGCAGGCAGACATAACGCTCAACATGTCAATGCTGCTTCAGTTCCGGGCTTTCTAACTCTTCAGACAACATGGAAACTCTGTTTGTAAACCAAACTCTAACGCGACTCCATCTTTCCTCAAAACCCAAACTCCCTCTCTCTAATTCTATCACTCCCCAAACCCTCCGCTACGTTCCCCCGACAACAACCCACTCGAAGCCCAACAAGAATTTTGCTCTCTTTGTTGTCCAAAACCAAGAAACAGGGAACACAGTTGAAGCAAACGTCGGCGATGAATCCTACGGTGAAGTCAGCAAAATCATCGGCAGCAGAGCTCTCCCCGGTGGGAAGGGGATGGAATACTTGATTGAGTGGAAAGACGGTCATGACCCTTCATGGGTTCCACGAGATTTTATAGCCGAGGATGTGGTGGCTGAATACGAGACCCCATGGTGGACAGCGGCTAAGAAGGCTGACGAAAACGCATTGGCTCAACTTTTAGCAGCCGAGGAAGATTGGCGCGACGTGGATGCTGTAGACAAAGATGGCAGAACAGCGTTGCTCTTTGTGTCCGGTCTGGGGTCGGAGCCCTGCGTTAAGATCCTAGCTGAAGCCGGAGCTGATATTGACCATCGTGATAACGCTGGCGGCTTAACGGCTCTTCATATGGCAGCAGGGTATATAAGGCCTGATGTGGCAAAGCTTTTGTTGGATCTCGGGGCGGATCCTGAAGTGGAAGATGACAGGGGTTTGACACCATTAGCTTTAGCAAAAGAGATTCTGAAGGTGACCCCAAAAGGGAACCCAATGCAACTTGGAAGAAGATTGGGTCTTGAAAGTGTGATGAAGGTGTTAGAAGAGTCTATATACGAGTATGGGGAGGTGGAGGAGATATTGGAGAAGAGAGGGAAAGGTGAAAACTTGGAGTATTTGGTGAAATGGAAAGACGGTAGCGATAATGAGTGGGTTAAAGCAAGGTTTGTGGGCGAGGATTTGGCGAGGGACTTTGAGGCAGGGCTGGAGTATGCAGTGGCGGAGGCAGTTTTGGGGAAAAGAATGGGGGACGACGGTAAAGATGAGTACCTTGTGAAATGGGTGGATATGGAGGAGGCCACTTGGGAGCCAGAGGAGAACGTGGACCCTGATTTGGTAAAGGAGTTTGAAGCAGGACAGGCTCAGGCTCAGCAGCCAAGCTTGGATTGATCACGATTCAATTTTTGATGTTCTTCTTTTTCAACAAAGTTGTAATATCCTCTTCTTAATCAGGATTGTTATTGCCTCATTGCTCCTATAATGGACATTATTTGCATGAAAAGCTCAAAGATCAAGATAAGCAATTGCTGGACTGGAAGAATCTACCTACTCCGTAGTGAAAGAGATGGCAACGCTTGAATTATCTATTACTAGAATCGTTGAATAATGTCTGCAGTCCTAAATCAAACTTATTAGCAGTCGCCACTCGAGTTTATTGCACAAATATGAATCACTTGCTAGGACCCCCTACAAGATGAATTGATCAATTCATTAGGATATTGAAAGACTTATATAATAGGTTCACAAAGCGTGTAAGATGTGAGAAAAAAAAATCATCTGACATTAAGGTTGCAGGAAGATGTCACAAAGCATTAATTAGGAAAGGAGTAGACGAGCAGAGAAACAGAGCTAATGGTTAATGTCAAATGCAATGGAAGGAGCCTCCAAGTCCAATCCAGTCCCTAAAAGAAAATAAATGACCAAAACTTTACCTCTCATTCTTCCCCAACTCCAAACTAATGGGGTCCCAAATGGCCAACTCCCACATATATGTGCAATTTCGAGACACCTGAAACAAAAGGGAGAATTAAATTCTTTATTAACCAAATATTTAAGCTGTAAGCACCCCCAACAGATGACATGCGATTATTTTTAAGGCATGATATATTCTCCATACATTTTAGTTTATTTTTCAAACTGTCATTATGGTGATTAAGGGTATGATGTAACCCTTACCACTCTATTTAATGCAGTGAGTGCTACTGTTTTCTGTTTGATATATCTTTTTTTTGAGTATTTTTTATATTTTATCTTTTCTGGAGGGTTTGTTTGAGAAGTTCATTTCTGTGAAAGAAGGATTTGTAGATGGCAATTGTAACCTTTTTCATTCTGAAAGGATTCTTTTGCATTACTTGGGTAATGGAAGCTGCTATTGCCTATTGAGTTTGATAATACAGCTTTGAGAGTAATACCTGAAGCCCTGGAACTTGTACCTTGAAAGAGCATTTGCTTGCAAGAGAGAGCTTTGCACCTGCTTTTAGTCGAGGAAAATAACTAAACAAATGCTGTTAGCTGCAAATTTTGGATTTTTGGCTCTTTTGTAATGAATAAAAAGGAACCCATAGCTGCAAATATAGCTCCTCTGGTGAATGATCTAGGATGAACTTATCAGAATCATCAGAAATGTCTTAACCTCACGCGTACTCTCTAACACTGCTTCTTGAATTTAATGATCGAAAGTGGAAAATGAATTTTCTGAGGAAAAATGCATGACATCAATGATAATACAACTCACTACACTACACATATTTCTTGCGTCATGATTGAGCTGTTAATTGGATACTATAGCATGATTAGTGCATGTATTGTTTTATTTTATTAATATTCTTATAGCAATAATTTTTAAAATATGGTGCACTAAATTGTTATTTTTATTTAATTAAAAGTAAGATTTTGAGTCAATTCTCTTTGGTGGGAGTCTATTTATAAATAGGAAGCCCGTAGCCTGCCTTATTCCAAAGTGAAGCAAAGTAGTTTGCTTGCCCCACATATCTCTCTCTAGACTAGAGCCCACCTTTGTATAAGAGTAAGCAAATAAGGAAAACTTGACAAGAATCTGTGGAGATATGGAAATGGAAGGGAAAGTCGTGAAATCAAGATTCAAGAGGGTATGTGTGTTTTGTGGGAGCAGTAGCGGCAAGAGGATATGTTATAGAGATGCTGCTGTTGAATTAGCCCAAGAATTGGTACACTCAAAAACATTTCCCACACAACTCTCTAAAGCCTACTCCTTATATATATATATATATATATATCAGTTTGTTGTCGTGCTTTGCTTTTTCTAGTGTTAGTTTCATGGGGTTTTAGGTTGTTTTTTGAAAGGTGGCAAGAAAATTGGACCTTGTTTATGGAGGAGGGAGTAGCGGATTGATGGGTTTGGTTTCACAAGCTGTTCACCATGGTGGAGGCAATGTTCTTGGGTATACTCACAACTCACTAATTAAACTACACTATTTCACTTCAGTTTCTTGGTTTTGATAAAAACGTGCTCATTTATCTTTTCTGTGCATCATGTGTTTGTATTGTTCCGACCATTTAACAGGATCATTCCTAGAACTCTGATGAACAAAGAGGTGCAAATCGATTAGTTTGGTTTTCAAAGTTTTTACCTTTTTCCACTTTATTTTAGAATTTGAATCTCTACCTTTCTGAATGTCCCATAGATATGTGGTGAAACTGTCGGGGAAGTGAGGGCAGTAGCCGACATGCACCAAAGAAAGGCAGAAATGGCCAGCCACTCTGATTGTTTCATAGCCCTGCCAGGTCCCATCTCACTCTTATGCATAACAAGCAATTTTTGTTCCAAAACATATCCATAGAGTGCTAGTTGTTTTTTTTATTGTTTCGTTTTCAGGTGGCTATGGAACTTTGGAGGAGTTATTGGAAGTCATAACTTGGGCTCAGCTGGGTATCCATGACAAGCCTGTAAGGAAAATGATTTGCTTTTGAAAGTTGAAAGTTGAAACCTAACCCTTTTTTGGTTTCCAATAGGTGGGTTTGCTTAATGTTGATGGCTATTATAACTACTTTCTTACTTTCATCGACAAAGCCGTGGAGGATGGCTTTATCAAACCTTCCCAACGCCATATCTTTGTCTCTGCACCAAATGCCAAAGAACTGGTTCAGAAGCTTGAGGTAAGTTGTTCTTTATAAAGTATTGGTTTGCTTCAAACACATATATCAGATATGATGCTTTGAATCAGTGTAACATTAACTGGGGTTGGTTCATTACTGTCCTCAAACGTTTGTTTGCTCAACAACGATATAAGGTTTGTATATGGAAATGGAATAGACAATCTGGAGGTCTCGAAAAGCAATCTTTCTGAGATTGCTATATTGGTGTCTTTTGTGGTTGTAAAAGATATCAGTGTTTTTGTTTTGATTAGGAGTACGTGCCTGTGCATGATGGAGTCATTGCCAAGGCAAGTTGGGACGCTGAGAAGCGGCAACAGCTGGCTTTCACTGCTACTACTTTACAGACTGAGATCACTCTATAAAAGGAGAAGACATGAAAATAGAAAAAGGAAAAAAAGTAGGCAAAAAAGGTGTTTTAGGCTCTTTAAGTCTTAGCTTTTTACTCTGATTGTTGGGTCATATACACCAACCATGCCATTTACGATTTGGCAGGAGATAAAGAAGACAGTTGACAGAAGTGGGTCCTTTTTGGCCTTAAAAGAGGTAAGCTTAGTTAAAAATTTGGATATTTAAGCTGTATTTTGGTTTCACCCTAAAACCATGTACAAATATCATATAAGTAGAAATCCAAAGAACAGCAGTTTCATCATGTAAGCCAAGAGCTTGTACTACTTTGATGAAAGTTGCACAAATTTTTCTGCCGGTTTCTTTTATGCTGAGCTTCATCATTTGACGACACCCTTAAAAAATGAACTTGGAACTTGTGGTTTTAGTGGACAATATGAGGCCTCCTTACAAAAGTTTGTTTTTAGTTGGAATGGGATCAGAGCATTTCAGACTACAATACAACTACTACTACAGTCTCCAGCTAATTTGCAGGGACAGTTTTGTTTTCTAACTGTGCATGCTGAATGCTGATTGATTATATATATACTATAGAATTACTAAGCTAGCCTTTGACTTCTTCCGGTGGTAAGTCAAATCACTTGCCTTTTGCTTGATATTGATGTTATCTGCATATATTTTTGGTGTGTTTGCTGTACAGTAACCTAAAAAAATAACAATGGTTGTGTGATATGGTAAGGGGTTTGATGCTCTTGTGTAGAGTTTCGAATTTAAGTCTTGTATAGGGAAACAAGGATGAGAGAGCTTATCCTCCAAAATGAGATTTGATCGAACTCGATTTTGTATTATTATTTTTTATTTTGCTCCGACATTTATACATGTATGTTTTTTTTTTCTTCTAAAAGTTTCACAACATTATTGTTGCTATTTTTCTTTTGAACATAGTGTTGATATTGTATTAGTTTATGAAAGAACAATTTTATATAATTAAATTCATTAGAGTGGATGGATGGAACGTGGACGTACTACTACCATCATTAATCCAAATAAAGGCTTGCAGCAAGTCAAAGTATCCATCAAAACCACGAAATTCATATAATATATTTTTAGAACAATAAAGATGGTTTTTTTATAGAGAATTTAGGTATCATGACCAATTCAAATAAAGGTAATAACAAGATTGGAAAATGCTTAAAGACCAGTTCAAATTGCAGCAATCTCAGTTCATTTGTTTCTAAGAATCAAATCATGTGGCAGAAATTTACTTGGAAAAACATGGTGCTTATGAATTTCCAAGTAAAAGTCCAAAACAAAAGGGGAAAAAGGGTCAGTCAAGCAACAACACAGAAAATGAATCGGTTACTTGTAGTCACTGGTGACTTTATTGTGTATAAGCGTGTGGGTTCCATCCCAAACTTCCCTTTTCTTGCGCTTGTAATGACTTGGTCTTTTGATCATTACAGTCACTGTCCAAACATTTATAAGCCAAGCACCGCTGCACAAGCCTTATAAATATCTCCCAGGGCTCTGTCTTTTGCATGCATATATAAACATAGCTGAAAATAATTAACCATACAAGTATTTGGTTTAGTCATGTACTAAGTTGCTATCCAGCAATCACTATGAGCTGCCAATCCAATACAGAGCTTCAACTTCCGGGCTTCAGATTCCATCCAACAGAGGAAGAACTACTGGATTTTTACCTCAGAAACAACATCTATGGCAAGAAGTTGAGTTATGATATAATTGGATTTCTCAACATCTATCACCATGAACCTTGGGACTTGCCTGGTATATATATAGATATATGTTTCTTCATTTGTTTCGAGTAATGATTATAGGAATATTTATGTTTTTGTCCATTTGATAATGTTTGATAGGGTTGTCAAGGATTGGAGAGAGGGAATGGTATTTTTTTGTGCCTATAGACAGGAAGCATGGTAATGGAGGGAGGCCTAACAGGACTACTAAAAATGGGTTCTGGAAAGCCACGGGCTCCGACAGGAAGATTGTGAGCTTATTGGATCCAAAGCGGATCATTGGCCTCAAAAAGACTCTTGTTTTCTACAAAGGGAGAGCCCTACGAGGACGCAAGACTGATTGGATCATGAACGAGTATCATCTCCCTGATGCTTTCCCCTTTCCCAATGTATATATATCTTTTCCATTTCTCAAGTTCAATTTTTTAGTATGGAAATTTGGATGAAAAACATTGTTATTAATGATGATGTCATTCTCATTTTATATTATCTGATGTTTCTGCATGTTTGGTGTTTGCAGGACATAGTATTGTGCAAAATATATAGGAAAGCAACTTCATTGAAAGTCCTAGAGCAAAGGGCAGCAATGGAGGAAGAGTTGAAAGCAATGAATAGCACATCTCCTTCATCATCACCATTGTCATCCATGGAGACCATTTATTTCTGCACCTCGGAACAAGATTTGGCGCCCCAAGTGGTCTTCAAGAAAGAAACTGAACAAGAATCAATGGTGCATAAGAAAAGATCAGCAAAGGAGAGCAAAGTTTCTTTATCATCTCTGCAATTACCATTAGGAAAAGAAATCATGGCAGAGCTTCAACTACCCAAAGTGCCCAGTGACTGGACCCAGGATCAGTTTTGGACTCAGCTAAATAGCCCTTGCTTCCAAAATCTGACACCCTATGCTGCCAATATCCTGAATATCTAAATCCAGACTCTGATGTTGTATATAAGCTTTAATTAGGTTCTTCTCAGTGATAAGTTTTGGCTTTTGGTTGCAACAAGAACCAATAAATGCAACAAAAAAAAATATGTACCAAAATATTCTGTTAAGCTGATTAAAATTTATCCAAAAGTAAGAAAAGAGAGGAAACTTGTGGGGGTGAAAGAGACCATGTCACCATAAACATGCAAATTTCATTCATGTACAATTGTGATCTCAAATCACCATAAACCCATTAACATCTAAAATGGATGAATTTGGGGTTTAAACTTTAGGGTTTTGTGGGGGTTTTAAAATTTTGAAATTTTAGATTTTTTTAAAATCAATTTTTTAGTTTTTATAATAATATATTATTTGTTTGTATTTTTAATATTATTTGTTTATGAATAAAATTTTAAGATTTAAGGTTTATAATTTAGGGTTAGGTTTAAGGTTTTGTTGGATTTTGGGCTTTCTAAAAACTAATCTTTTAGTTTTTATAATAATATATTTATTTATTTAATATTATTCATAATATAAAAAGTATTTATATATATTTATTTTATTTATTATTTATATATTAATATATGTATACTAATATATTTCTAATATATTTATATTACAAATAATATATTTATATTATTTATATAGAGTAATATTATTTATATGATAAACTATAGTTTGGAATATATATTATTGTGTTGGAAACAAAACAATTATGTTTAGTTGGCTTAGTGGTTAGGAGGTTGTCTTTGATTCTAAAGGTTTCAAGTTTAAATCTCATTGAGTGCATGGTTTTTTAGATTTTCCTCTAACAAAACGACTCTGTTTTGGGCAATTTAGTATCAAAATAGCGGCACTAAAACAATGTCGCGAGTGGGCTTCGTCTGGGTTGACCGAGCCGGTTGACCGAGCCACTAAGCCGGTTGACTGAGCCGGTTGACCGAGCCGTAGAGCCGTTTGACCGAGCCGGTTGACCGAGCCGCCGAGCCGTTTGACCGAGCCGACCAGTGACGTCACCATGACGTCAGCGTTGACTTTGACCGCTGACGTCAGCATTGACCGTTGACCGTTGACCGTTGACTTCGACCAAAAAGTCAACTTTTTCCAAAAAGTCCTATTTTATGTTTTTCGACGTCCTGAATCCGATTTTGAAGCCCGTTTTGTGAAATTGTAACCCGAAAGCCTCCGAATTGGACCTTGAACTCAAGTCTATTTATGTATTTTAATAATCAATTATGAGAAAGGTGATTAAAGACTGAAATTGGAATTTGTGCGATTGAAGGTATTCAAGGTTCCTTGTATTCGGGATGTTGAGGACGTCGCATTCGGGTTCAAGAGTGATCGAACGGAGAATAATGGTTGACCGATATAGCAAGGATTAAAGGTAATACACTACTACCTCTTGTATGCTTTATGAGCATGTTGGTATGTGTTAATGCATGCATAAAAATGATGATAAGTACTATTAAATCTGCTCAAGTTAAATCGAATATAGAAACGAGTATGATAAATTAAATAAGATCGAAATGCTCGAATGAGGCAGCAAATCTCCAATTCTGAGCATTAGTGTGAAACGTTTAAATGTGAAAGATACTTGTACATGAAATTACGAATCACCCATAATTGTTAAAAGACCCAAAATGCCCTCGTTGGCCAAAGTAATCAAAATAGCCCCGAATGTATCGGATATTGTGAAAATCTTAATGTAGAAATATCTGAATGCCTGGTTGGATTAGACCTGGCAAACTTGACCCGAGAACCGAAACTCGAACCGAATTACCCGAACCCAGACCCGAAACCGAAAATCAACCCGAAATTGACCCGAAATCTGATCCAAAACCCAAAATAAACCAAACCGAAACTGAACCGAATGGACCCGAACCGAATGGACCCGAACCGAATAGACCCGAACTGAATGGACCCGATTAATAGAAATAAAGAAAGATAAAATATGAACAGCCGCACAAATCACTAAAATGTCAAATATATTGACTTTATAAAGTCATATATAGGGTGTACAAATCTGACCAACCTAAAAATTTGATTAAAAACGACTGATCTCTCATTGAACCGAAAATAACCGAACCGAAATCAACCGACCCGAAATGACCCGAAACACAACAGACCCGAACTAAAACTGAACCGAAACCGAACCAAAACCGAAACTGAATATGAACCGAAAATATCAGACCCGAAATAACCGAAACCGAAATGACCCGAACCGAACCCGAACTGATTGACCGTTTGCCACCTCTAGGTTGGATACCCGATGAGCAAATAGAATTTCTGAGCTACCGTTTACGTCTTGTTGGTATAAATTACCAAAATACCCGCATATGATAAAATGACCATAATGCCTTATAAGTAAATGGCTAAATCACTCATGAAATGCCTAAACTCTCAAGATCTTGATGTACCCTCTCCTAACTGTTCGGTTTGAATTGTTAGTTCAAACCCCTCTTTTAATAGGGGCCTTGTTTCAAAGATCCGTTCAACCGTCAAAAGTTAATATGTTCTCTTTCGTAAATGTCAAGTATCTCCAAGGAAATAAACGATTCCACCTAGAGTGTTCCTTGTGTGCTATATAACCGTTTTAATATTGTTTTACATGACGAAAGCATGATTATATTATATGTGTGATACATCATAGTTTTGATTGAACAATATGCTCCTGATTACCGTTATGTGGAAAATGCATGTCTATTTTATATCTACCGAAATTTCAGTTGTTATTGATAACCGAACCGTTACATAAACCGTTACCGTTATAGGTTCCTATGCTTCGGCTAGGGTAATTCCTCACCGTTACCGTTATAGGTTCCTATGCTTCGGCTAGGGTAATTCCTCACCGTTACCGTTATAGGTTCCTATGCTTCGGCTAGGGTAATTCCTCACCGTTACCGTTACAGGTTCCTATGCTTCGGCTAGGGTAATACCTACCATACCGTTCCTAAGATGAGGGTTGATAAAAGATTAAACCGTACCGTATTGTTACTTGAACTTTATGTTTTTTTTTAAACTGAAAATGTATATTATACTGTTGTTGTACATGTTTTACCT
Organism: Hibiscus trionum; assembly: GCA_030270665.1. Taxonomy (NCBI): domain Eukaryota; kingdom Viridiplantae; phylum Streptophyta; class Magnoliopsida; order Malvales; family Malvaceae; genus Hibiscus; species Hibiscus trionum. The sequence goes on from BSYR01000044.1 coordinate 7,007,133, forward strand.
ACACCGTTTGGAACACACTAGGAACCGAACTCTCTAATTCCACCTCCGTACATTAATAGCCTATAATTACCGTCTAATTCTCGATGTTTGAATAAAGAACAAGTACCGTTATTCTCAAGTATAATGTTGCCCTGAAATATCGAAAGAGAAATGAAGACCATTACTGCGTAAAGCATCATGAAAATGTTATGCCTACCATATATCTGCATGAGCTTATAGCATCTTTTGGTAGTTTTGTATTACTGAGCTTTTCCAAGCTCACGTTGTTTTTATCATCGCAGGTTAAAGAAATATATCATGGTATAACGTTTGACATCAGTGTTCGGAGTTCTCTCGGCGTTGCTTTTGGAGTACGGTACCAACATAGTTAGTGGGCATGCATATCATTATTGTTTTATGATAGTGTCTGTAAAATGTTTTCTGAATTTTTGTTATATGTTTAAATGATTTCATGAAAGAATATTTTCAACAAAAGTTACCGTTATAATATAATATGTATTTTTTTTAGAGAAAATGTTTTATGTGTATTTTTACCGTGGGTCGCTCTTGTGACCCTAATGTGGCTTCCTAGGATCCGAACTTTGAGTTTGAATTTTGAAAATCCGAGGCCACCACCGTGTTCGGAAGGTCGAAAACTATCGGCCTGTAAAATTTGGTGGCCAACGGTCGTTCACAGCCGCCGCACGCGCCCCACGCGCCGCCGGTCGCGAGTGGGCTTCGTCTGGGTTGACCGAGCCGGTTGACCGAGCCACTAAGACGGTTGACTGAGCCGGTTGACCGAGCCGCCGAGCCGGTTGACCGAGCCGCAGAGCCGTTTGACCGAGCCGGTTGACCGAGCCGCCGAGCCGTTTGACCGAGCCGCCGAGCCGTTTGACCGAGCCAGTTGACCGACCCGACCAGTGACGTCACTATGACGTCAGCGTTGACTTTGACCGCTGACGTCAGCGTTGACCGTTGACCGTTGACTTTGACCGTTGACTTTGACCAAAAATTCAACTTTTTTCCAAAAAGTCATATTTTATGTTTTTCGACGTCCTGAATCCGATTTTGAAGCCCGTTTTGTGAAATTGTAACCCGAAAGCCTCCGAATTGGACCTTGAACTCGAGTCTATTTATGTATTTTAATAATCAATTATGAGAAAGGTGATTAAAGACTGAAATTGGAATTTGTGCGATTGAAGGTATTCAAGGTTCCTTGTATTCGGGATGTTGATGACGTCGCATTCGGGTTCGAGAGTGATCGAACGGAGAATAATGGTTGACCGATATAGCAAGGATTAAAGGTAATACACTACTACCTCTTGTATGCTTTATGAGCATGTTGGTATGTGTTAATGCATGCATAAAAATGATGATAAGTACTGTTAAATCTGCTCAAGTTAAATCGAATGTAGGAACGAGTATGATAAATTAAATGAGATCGAAATGCTCGAATGAGGCAGCAAATCTCCAATTCTGAGCATTAGTGTGAAATGTTTAAATGTGAAAGATACTTGTACAGGAAATTACGAATCACCCATAATTGTTAAAAGACCCAAAATGCCCTCGTTGGCCAAAGTAATCAAAATAGCCCCGAATGTATCGGATATTGTGAAAAATCTTAATGTAGAAATATCTGAATGCCTGGTTGGATTAGACCTGGCAAACTTGACCCGAGAACCGAAACTCGAACCGAATTACCCGAACACAGACCCGAAACCGAAAATCAACCCGAAATCTGATCCAAAACCCAAAATAAACCAAACCGAAACTGAACCGAATGGACCCGAACCGAATGGACCCGAACTGAATAGACTCGAACTGAATGTACCCGATTAATAGAAATAAAGAAAGATAAAATATGAACAGCCGCACAAATCACTAAAATGTCAAATATATTGACTTTATACAGTCATATATAGGGTGTACAAATCTGACCAACCTAAAAATTTGATTAAAAATGACTGATCTCTCATTGAACCGAAAATAACTGAACCGAAATCAACCGACCCGAAATGACCCGAAACACAACAGACCCGAACTAAAACTGAACCGAAACCGAACCAAAACCGAAACTGAATCTGAACCGAAAATATCAGACCCGAAATAACCGAAACCGAAATGACCCGAACCAAACCCGAACCGATTGACCGTTTGCCACCTCTAGGTTGGATACCCGATGAGCAAATAGAATTTCTGAGCTACCGTTTACGTCTTGTTGGTATAAATTACCAAAATGCCCGCATATGATAAAATGACCATAATGCCTTATAAGTAAATGGCTAAATCACTCATGAAATGCCTAAACTCTCAAGATTTTGATGTACCCTCTCCTGACTGTTCGGTTTGAATTGTTAGTTCAAACCCCTCTTTTAATAGGGGCCTTGTTTCAAAGATCCGTTCAACCGTCAAAAGTTAATATGTTCTCTTTCGTAAATGTCAAGTATCTCCAAGGAAATAAACGATTCCACCTAGAGTGTTCCTTGTGTGCTATATAACCGTTTTAATATTGTTTTACATGACGAAAGCATGATTATGTTATATGTGTGATACATCATAGTTTTGATTGAACAATATGCTCCTGATTACCGTTATGTGGAAAATGCATGTCTATTTTATATCTACCGAAATTTCAGTTGTTATTGATAACCGAACCGTTACATAAACCACTTTGACCGTTGACTTTGACCAAAAAGTCAAATTTTCCGAAAACTCATATTTTATGTTTTTCGACGTCCTGAGTCCGTTTTTGAAGCCCGTTTTGCAAAATTCTGACCCGAAGGCCTCCGAATCTGACCTTGAACCCGAAAGTGTTAAATTTTGTTAAGAGCTCTACGGATAAGAACTGAAATGTTAATTTGTGTATTTGAAGGTATGCAAGTATCTTGGTATTCGAAATGTCATGGGACATCCAGTCCGGATTCGAATGCGATCGAACGTAGTATCATGAGTCAACCGGTATAACTCGGAATTAAGGTAATACACTACTACCTCTTGTATGCTTTATGAGCATGTTGGTATGTGTTAATGCATGCATAAAAATGATGATAAGTACTGTTAAATCTGCTCAAGTTAAATCGAATGTAGAAACGAGTATGATAAATTAAATAAGACCGAAATGCTCGAATGAGGCAGCTAATCTCCAATTCTGAGCATTAGTGTGAGATGTTTAAATGTGATAGATACCTGGACAGGAAATTTCGAATCACCCATAATTGTTAAAAGACCCAAAATGCCCTCGTTGACCAAAGTAATCAAAATAGCCCCGAATGTATCGGATATCGTGAAAAATTATAATGTAGAAATCTCTGAATGCCTGGTTGGATTAGACCTGGCAAACTTGACCCGAGAACCGAAACTCGAACCGAATTACCCGAACCTGGACCCGAACCGAAACCGAAAATCAACCCGAAATTGACTCGAAATCTGATACGAAATTTGATTCGAAACCCGAAATAAACCGAACCGAAACTGAACTGAATTTAGTTGAACCGAATAGACTCGAACCGAATAGACCTGAAATGACCCGAAACACAATAGACCCGAACTAAAACCGAACCGAAACCGAACTAAAACCGAAACCGAATCTGAACCGAAAATATCAGACCCGAAATAACCGAAACCGAAATGACCCGAACCGAACCCGAACCGATTGACCGCTTTCCACCTCTAGGTTGGATACCCGATGAGCAAATAGAATTTCTGAGCTACCGTTTGCGTCTTGTTGGTATACATTACCAAAATGCCCGTGTATGATAAAATGATCATAATGCCCCTGGTAGGCTTAAATGACTAAATCACATATGATATGCCTAAACTCTCAGCGATCTTGATGTATCATCTCCTGACTATCTGGTTTGAACCGTTAGTACAAACCCCTCTTTTAATAGGGGCCTTGTTCCAAAGATCCGTACAACTATCAAAAGTTAATATGATATCTTCCGTAAATGTCAAGTATCTCCAAGGAAATAAACTATTCCACCTAGTGTGTTCCATGTGTCTACACAACTGTTTTTGCATACGGAGTTACATGTTATAATACCGATTATGTGTACATGATAGAATACTTGTACTCACATGAACGTGACATGTTTATAATTAAACATGACCGTACTATATTTCTGATATATGCATATGCACATGATATGACCAACATGCTATATGGATGATATATTACTAAAAATACAGCTATTGATTAACCAAACCGTTGCATTAATTGTTACTGGGGTACTTGGGATAGAATATGAAGTGACCGTAGGTTCAGCTCTGATCCAGCTGGTAATTCCTTTACCGTTACAGGTTCCTATGCTTCGGCCAGGGTAATTCCTCACCGTTACCGTTACAGGTTCCTATGCTTCGGCCAGGGTAATTCCTCACCGTTACCGTTACAGGTTCCTATGCTTCGGCTAGGGTAATACCTACCATACCGTACCGTACCATTCCTAAGATGAGGGTTGATAAAAGATTAAACCGTACCGTATTGTTACTTGAACTTTATGTTTTTGAACTGAAAATGTATATTATACTGTTGTTGTACATGTTTTACCTACACCGTTTGGAACACACTAGGAACCGAACTCTCTAATTCCACCTCCGTACATTAATAGCCTATAATTACCGTCTAATTCTTGATGATTGAATAAAGAACAAGTACCGTTATCCTCAAGTATAACGTTACCTGAAATATTGAAAAAGAAATGAAGACCGTTACTGCGTAAAGCATCATGAAAATGTTATGCCTACCATATATCTGCATGAGCTTATAGCATCTTTTGGTAGTTTTGTATTACTGAGCTTTTTCAAGCTCACGTTGTTTTTACCATCGCAGGTTAAAGGAATATATCATGATATAACGTTTAACATCAGTGTTCGGAGTTCTCTCGGCGTTGCTTTTGGAGTACGGTACCAACACAGTTAGTGGGCATGCATATCATTATTGTTTTATGATAGCGTCCGTAAAATGTTTTCTGAAATCCTGTTATATGTTTAAATGCTTTCATGAAAGAGTATTTTCAACTAAAGTTACCGTTATAATCTAATATGTGTTTTTCAGAGAAAACGTTTTATGTGTATTTTTACCGTGGGTCGCTCCTGTGACCCTAATGTGGCTTCCTAGGATCCGTCATAACGCATAGGCGGGTCTAGGGGGTAACGGTCTTCATTTCTTTTTCAATATTTCAGGTAACGTTATACTTGAGGATAACGGTACTTGTTCTTTATTCAATCATCAAGAATTAGACGGTAATTATAGGCTATTAATGTACGGAGGTGGAATTAGAGAGTTCGGTTCCTAGTGTGTTCCAAACGGTGTAGGTAAAACATGTACAACAACAGTATAATATACATTTTCAGTTCAAAAACATAAAGTTCAAGTAACAATACGGTACGGTTTAATCTTTTATCAACCCTCATCTTAGGAATGGTATAAATTACCAAAATGACCATAATGGCTAAAATAGAATTTCTGAGCTACCGTTTACGTCTTGTTGGTATAAATTACCAAAATACCCGCATATGATAAAATGATCATAATGCCTTATAAGTAAATGGCTAAATCACTCATGAAATGCCTAAACTCTCAAGATTTTGATGTACCCTCTCCTGACTGTTCGGTTTGAATTGTTAGTTCAAACCCCTCTTTTAATAGGGGCCTTGTTTCAAAGATCCGTTCAACCGTCAAAAGTTAATATGTTCTCTTTCGTAAATGTCAAGTATCTCCAAGGAAATAAACGATTCCACCTAGAGTGTTCCTTGTGTGCTATATAACCGTTTTAATATTGTTTTACATGACGAAAGCATGATTATGTTATATGTGTGATACATCATAGTTTTGATTGAACAATATGCTCCTGATTACCGTTATGTGGAAAATGCATGTCTATTTTATATCTACCGAAATTTCAGTTGTTATTGATAACCGAACCGTTACATAAACCGTTACCGTTATAGGTTCCTATGCTTCGGCTAGGGTAATTCCTCACCGTTACCGTTATAGGTTCCTATGCTTCGGCTAGGGTAATTCCTCACCGTTACCGTTATAGGTTCCTATGCTTCGGCTAGGGTAATTCCTCACCGTTACCGTTATAGGTTCCTATGCTTCGGCTAGGGTAATTCCTCACCGTTACTGTTACAGGTTCCTATGCTTCGGCTAGGGTAATACCTACCATACCGTACCGTACCGTTCCTAAGATGAGGGTTGATAAAAGATTAAACCGTACTGTATTGTTACTTGAACTTTATGTTTTTTTTGAACTGAAAATGTATATTATACTGTTGTTGTACATGTTTTACCTACACCGTTTGGAACACACTAGGAACCGAACTCTCTAATTCCACCTCCGTACATTAATAGCCTATAATTACCGTCTAATTCTCGATGTTTGAATAAAGAACAAGTACCGTTATTCTCAAGTATAATGTTGCCCTGAAATATCGAAAGAGAAATGAAGACCGTTACTGCGTAAAGCATCATGAAAATGTTATGCCTACCATATATCTGCATGAGCTTATAGCATCTTTTGGTAGTTTTGTATTACTGAGCTTTTCCAAGCTCACGTTGTTTTTACCATCGCAGGTTAAAGAAATATATCATGGTATAACGTTTGACATCAGTGTTCGGAGTTCTCTCGGCGTTGATTTTGGAGTACGGTACCAACATAGTTAGTGGGCATGCATATCATTATTGTTTTATGATAGTGTCTGTAAAATGTTTTCTGAATTTTTGTTATATGTTTAAATGATTTCATGAAAGAATATTTTCAAAAAAAGTTACCGTTATAATTTAATATGTATTTTTTTAGAGAAAATGTTTTATGTGTATTTTTACCGTGGGTCGCTCTTGTGACCCTAATGTGGCTTCCTAGGATCCGTCGTAACGTATAGACGGGTCTAGGGGGTTACATTTAGTGGTAGTTTCGTAGTTTTGGACATAAACTATGTGCACGAAAGGCTTGTCTTGCTATGCCATAAAAGACAAACTATTTGATTATGATTTGAAGGTGCAGATTAAATTGTATTTTTTGGGCTAACTACCGATGGTTTATGCTAGGGATGTAAAAACAGGTAATCGGACAGGTTTTAGGTCGGGTAAAATCAGATACAGGTCATTTCAAGTAAAAAGAAATTTTTTGACTCGACTCGGGTCGGGTGCGGGTCCATTGCAGTCGGGTAATTTGCAGGTCGGGTCCATTTCAGGTCGAGTCAATTTTCAGGTCGGGTCCATTTCAGGTCAAACTCGTTGCAGATCGGGTAAAAACAGGTCGGGTAAAATCAGTTAATTGGCAGGAAAATTGCAGGTCAGGTAAATTTCAGGTCGGGTTCATTTCAGTTCGGGTTCATTTCGGGTCGGTTTCATTTCAGGTCGGGTAATTTCAGGTCGTCGGGTTCATTTCAGTTCGGGTTAATTCAGGTTCACCAGAAATGAACAATTTTGAATAAAAACAAAGTTTTATGGACTATAGTGAAAAAAATAATAATAAATAAGAGCTAATTTGGACTAAAATAAAGTTTTATGGACTACAATAGACTCAATTTTGAATAAAAACAAAGTTTATGGACTATAGTGAAAATAATAATAAATAAGAGTTAATTTGAAGTAAAAATAAAGTTTTAAGAACTCAATTGAATTGAATTAAAACTTAAAGGACTTGAATAAAAAACTTGTTGGGATGTGTGGGGCTCGATTCGATCAACCAATGTTGCTCACCAAGTGGTGGAGAGGTGGATTTTTGGGTGTTAGGGTTTAGGAAGCTAGAATGGAAATGGACACAATGATTTATAGTGGTTCAACCTTCTAACCAAACTCTACATCCACTACCTTAGCTCCCCACTAAGGATTTCTCAATCAATCCACTATTGATTCGTCCCCTTTTCTAGACTTAGGAGGTAACCCTTACACACAATCAAGCTTTCTACCCAAAGCCTTGATTAAAACCCTCTCTTACAAAGAGATAAACAAAGCAAACTTAAAACCCTCTAATAGGTGTTTGTTTGCACAATTAAGCACTCACTCAAAACCTAAAACACTTGAGCAAATTTGACAATTTTGGCTCACAAGTGTTTGTCTATACAAGAATTGACAATTTAGGCACTAAGACAATATTTGATCATTTGATGTTTGACAATATGAGCATTAGCCTTCTCTTGATGCTTGGAGGTCCCTTTTATACTCCCAAATGAGTTTGTAGCCGTTACTAGCCGTTGGGATCAAGTTGGAGCCGTTGAGGACTTTAATTTCCACCATAAATGCAGTTCTGCTACTCCCCGTTTCGAAACGCTCGAAGCCATTTCGAAACACTCTCTATATAGAAAGAGTCGTTGCAGTCTGTCAGGGTACCCGTTTCGGAACACCTCCTTGCCGTTTCGAAACGCGTATCGAAACGCTATAAGCCCGTATCGAAACGCCTGCATTTGAAAGTTGGTTGGGAAAGAGCCGTTGGTTTTTATGACCGTTATGGTCAATGCCATGTAGGCGTATCGAAACGGCCTAGCCCGTTTCGAAACGCTGGGCAAAAATCATGTCTAAGGAAGTCCCGTTTCGAAACAAGTTTCGAAACGATTTTGCCACTGGAGTCCCCTGTTTCGAAACGCCCTAAGGTGTTTCGAAACACCTAGACAATTTTGAGAAGTTTGGCTTTGAAAAACATGAAAAAAACTTCCCTAAACATAATTTCAAGTTGTTTGGACTTTGGTAATGTTTTAAATACTTTTTAAATCAGTCCAAAACATTTTTCAATTATTATATCTGTAACCCCCTCGTCCCGGTCTGGCTGAATGACCGGTCCAAGTGGGCCACACGGGGAAAACCGAGCGAAAACCAATCAAGATTTCCCCTCGGTTAGCAACCCTAATTTTTTTTCTTCTTTTCTAGATGCTTGTATTAAATCCTATGTGAGGGGACACGCAGCGAACAAACACTGACACAAAACTCACAAGCCTGCAATTAAACAACCAAATTTTCCATTTTTAGTAGGACGTATCGATACACCTACATGGGGTATCGATACGCCTTGACCAAAGTCAACCCTCTCCGTCGACTCAGGAAGGCCGTATCGATACACCATTTAGCGTATCGATACGCACCTCTCGGTCAACAACACTTGGTCAACTAGGTTGACCCGTATCGATACACTTGACCCCGTATCGATACGCTTTGCACTCCACAACTCCCTCAGGATTCCAGAGAGTTGAGACCGTATCGATACATTCCGTGTATCGATACGCTCAGCCTAATATGAAACTCAGACAGTTGAGGCCGTATCGATACACTCCTGTGTATCGATACGCTCTGCCTGATTTAGATCTCAGAGAGTTGAGGGTGTATCGATACACAGGGGTGTATCGATACGCCCTGCTTTACAATACTCTGTTTTTCAGCAAAAACATATATGGCACACACTCTAAATGCATAACTAAACCTCCCTAGACCCAACAACCCACAAACACCCTTTAACAACCAAGATGTCAACACACATGTCATTCAAACACACAAGGATCATGCATCTCAAGAATTCATACACCAAGGCAACCTAAGCATTTACAACATACCATCCTCCTTAACATTCAACAAAGTAATTCATGCTTTACACACCAAAACATCATATATAACAAAGAGTTATAAAAAACTTATACAACAACCCTTTTGCCACATTGCTAACTAGTACAAAATTACCACCGTACTTGAGTTACAAAACTTGGAAGCCCTTCTTGCCTTGCTCCGAGCTAACGCCACACTAATGATCTGCATTGTTGAACATTGAGAGCGTAAGCTATAAGCTTAGTGAGGGTGCTCTAAAACGAAAGCAACAACAATGCAGGGTTCAAGCATGTAATCCCTAAACCTCATATCTAACATGCATAGGCAACATCACAAGTAGTCCTAGCTAGTCCATCAAGTGGCATAATATGGCATATTACCTCATACTAAGCACCAAGCATCAATAACAATAGTCATGTTTCACCACCATATATCACCATATATGAATAAGTTAATTGGCCACTTTAAATTACCCCGATTGTGCGGATTTAAACCTCAACAACACGTTACCTCGGTGGGATTACACTCATCACCGGCCTTGCATGGACGGGATTCCACTCATCGCCACATGCCCTACGGATGGGATTCCACTCATCATCACGTAGAAATGAATAAAAGCTTCCGGTAGAATATTACATTACCGTACTCCTCCTTGGTGCCTCAACGCCACCAAGGCCACGTACGTTTTGACTCAATTTGTGTGCACACTAATCCTAATGATCGATCATTTACAACCGGTAATTATTTAGTGCCAATTATCAATTTCCACAACACGTTTTCCACCAATCATAACTCATGCTCATCACATATATATACACCTCATGAATATACATGTACAAAACCACCAAGATCACAAAAGTATGGCTAAGTAAGCACAATAGCATATATGGATATCAACGGATAACTAACAACTCGAATTTACTATAAGTGGCCTACCAAGCACACTTTACACAAGCACACTACACATACTCGAACCAACTTTAAGATAAGTTTAAAACCACTCACCGCCCTTCCTTTGTCAAACGAAACAATCCTCCTACGACCTCGTATTCGGCTCCAAAGCTCCTTCAACGTTTCTTCTTGCTTCTAACCAAACAAAACACACTTATTACACCACAATTCAATGCTAAAACTCAACTAACAACTCACTTCACAAACATAAGCCATATTCTTCAATTTCTCAATCCACCATCATCCAAAAACTCAATTTTCGTACTCCCCAAACACCTTGCTGAAAACTCCACTTCCAAACACCAAAATGACCTCTAACACATCCCAAATCACTCTCATATCATACCCTAACCATCAGCCCTTAGTTTTCAACATAAACTTCACCAAAAACCAAGTTTTAACACCTTAACATTTAACATATGAGTTTAATACGAATTTTCATCCAAATTTAACCAAATCGACATATAATGTGTATTTCATCATGATTAAGCTAAATCCCATCTCAAAACATTAAAACAATTTGGAAAACCACCTAAAATCCAAACTTTAACATAAAACCATAATTTTTCAAAGTCTCATGTTTTTAAATTTTAAGACCAAATATAGATAGAGAATAAGGAGGAGAGTCGGAAAACATAATTTACCTTTCAAAACGGTGTTGAAATCAAGTAGCACAAGCAATGAAATAGTGAAAAGCTTGAGAGAGTAAAGAGATGGTGGTTTCACGTTTGGAAAGAAAAGAATAGAAGAGAAGAAGAAGATGATCTCTTATATTTTAAGAGTTATCTTACTTTAATTAAAAGTTTTGGGTAAAATCGCAACATAGGTCCCTCCCCTTTCATTAAAGCTCAATTACACCACAACTTAAGTTGAGTTGATTCTATTTAAATTTTATTAACTCGACTATAAACTCGGTTTACTCCTAGGCCCAAAACACGGGTGTTACAATATCAAAACATTAGTTCTACAAAACTTATATAATATAAAGGGGTTTATTTATAATTTACCCCAAATTGAAATTCAATTTGGGAATTGGGCGGTTTCAAAATAAATTTTTCCGCCCATATATATTATAATTTAATATTATTTATTAATTATTATAATATAATATAACTTATTAATTATTATAATAACTTTATAAGTATAAATATATGTGATTATGTGTATATATATGTATTTTTATGTATTCATATGTATATAAATTACAATATATAATTATATATTATATAAACATGTATGTATTTATGTATATATAATGTATTATACATAAATACATGTATATGTATATACATAATACATACTATGATACTAACAACATACATGTATATATATGTATATATATATATATATATTATACAGACATATGTATATATTAAATTATTAATACATATAACATATAACATATCATACATAATAATGAATACATATTATACAAATATATGTATGTTAATATATAATATATAATGTACATGTATATATATATATGTATATATGTGTGTATATATGTATATAAATACATAAATATATGTATTTATAAAATTATAAAATATATGTATTTATATATGTATTTAAATACATAATTGAATTGAACTAAAACTTAAAGGACTTAAATGAAAAACATCTAAAAATTAAAGGGCCACAAAATATTTAGCCCATCTAAAATTCAAAGGGCTACAAAATATTTAGCCCATCTAAAATTTTTAGCCCAAAGCCCAACAATTAATAATTATTATATTTAGCCCATCTAAAATATTTAGTCCAAAGCCCAACAATTAATAATAATTATTTATTATTGATATTATTAATTATTATAAATGGGTGGTGAGATATGAGCCCAAAGGCCCAAGCCCCAAACTATTATATATATATATATATATATATATATATATATATATATATATTATACGTTTTAGGGCCCATCTAAAATAAATGGGTGGTGGGATATGAGCCCAAAGGCCCAAGGCCCAAACTATTACTAATTATTATTTATTATTAATTATTATATTATAAATACATTATATAACTTATAAGTTATAAGTATATATATATATATATATATATATATATATATATATATATATATATATATATATTATTTATACATTATAGGTTTTAGGGGCCCATCTCAAATAAATGGGTGGTGGGATATGAGCCCAAAGGCCCAAGGCCCAAGGCCCAAACTATTACTAATTATTATTTATTATTAATTATTATATAACTTATAAGTTATAAGTTTATATATATATATATATATATATATATATATATATATATATTATTTATACATTATAGGTTTTAGGGGCCCATCTAAAATAAATGGGTGGTGGGATATGAGCCTAAAGGCCCAAGGCCCAAACTATTACTAATTATTATTTATTATATTATAAATACATTATATAAGTTATAAGTTTATATATATATATATATATATATATATATATATATATATATATATATTATTTATACATTATAGGTTTTAGGGGCCCATCTAAAATAAATGGGTGGTGGGATATGAGCCTAAAGGCCCAAGGCCCAAACTATTACTAATTATTAATTATTATATTATAAATACATTATATAAATTATAAGTTATAAGTTTATATATATAATATATATATATATATATTATATTTATACATTATAGGTTTTAGGGGCCCATCTCAAATAAATGGGTGGTGGGATATGAGCCCAAAGGCCCAAGGCCCAAACTATTACTAATTATTATTTATTATTAATTATTATATTATAAATACATTATATAACTTATAAGTTATAAGTTTATATATATATATATATATATATATATATATATATATATATATATATATATTATAGGTTTTAGGGTCGCATCTCAAATAAATGGGTGGTGGGATATGAGCCCAAAGGCCAAGGCCCAAACTATTACTAATTATTATTTATTATTAATTATTATATTATAAATACATTATATAACTTATAAGTTATAAGTTATAAGTTTATATATATATATATATATATATATATATATATATATATATATATATTATTTATACATTATAGGTTTTAGGGGCCCATCTAAAATACATTATATAATTGAAAGACAATTGTTTCACATGTTATATAAGTATAATAACGTTAACTTTATGTTAAACATAATACTAACTTATATTTTGTATTTATTTTAATTTTATGAGCATAATAAAGTTAACATAATATATATTATATAATAAAGCATAATAAGTTTAATATATTATATTATCTATATATTACTAATATATTATATACTTAGTAAAAATTATGACAAATCTTTTAAGTATATAATTTTATTATACAAAATATATATTTTTATACTTAAACAAATTTTCAAGTATATAATTTTTTTATACATAATGTAGTTACAAATTAAGACAAATTTTTAAGTATAATGGAAGATAAAATTTTTCTAAGTAATGAAATTAACATAATCTACTAAAAAATTATTAAGTTTATAATGAACAGTTTACACTTTAAATTATTTAACATTTTTAGCCAGGTCTACATTAGTTCAGGTCAACAACAGTTCAGGTTCAAAACAGGTCGGGTCCATTAACAGGTCGAGTTCAAAACAGGTCGGGTTCAAAACAGGTCGGGTAAAATCGGATCTCAGGTCGATTCAGTCGGATAATATCAGGTAATTTACCAGGTCGGTCTCGGGTTCGGGTTCGTTTCAGTCGGATGCAGGTCGGGTTTCAGGTCAAAATTAATAGGTCAGATTCGGGTTCGGGTCGTTTTCAGTCGGACGCAGATCGGGTTCGGTTGCTACAGTAACAGGTTCAACTCGGGTTCGGGTCAGCAACAGTCAGTTACAGTTCGGGTTCGGATCATCAAATTCTCGGGTCAAATCAGGTTCTGACTCGAGCAGGTTTCAGGCAGATTTTCAGGTCCTGACTTATTTTTACAACCCTAGTTTATGCAATTACGTGCCTCCCTTGCCAAAAACTAAGTGAATCTGAAGTATATTGTATTCTTTCCTACAAACAAAACCTACCAGCCCAATGGTCATTTTTTTAGAATCTGTTTAATTTTTTTTTAATTTTTTAAGACCATACACAACATACATTATTACTGTTTAAATCTAAGTCTCAAAAGATGATGACATTTACTTTTACCACCAGAACACAAGGATGAGCGGGTAAAATGATGATTTAAGTACGAGAGTAAGTGGGCAAATGCATAAAAGTGTAAAACGGGTATAGTATCAGTATGGGTCTTAAATTGGGTATTTAAAACGCTAGGCATTATAGGGATAACAGATAAAACGGATCCACGTGCCTGAGCTTAATGTTTCATTCGAGTATCCACTCTCCACCACCGTTTGGCTTTTGCCTACATTTCAATCGATCAATCTTTCTCTAGGGATTTCAAATCTCCTGTTCATTTGTTTTGAATCAAGCATTACCGATGATCATCCGTTGATTTTTTTTTCCGGAAGCGGAAATTCAGTTATTCCCGATAACCGCCAAAAGTGTAGTGATGAAGATCACAGATTACCTGTTGGGCTATTCGCCTCCTATTTGGGCGACTCTGGTAGCTGGAGTGTTTTTAGTTGTCACGCTTTCGCTTTCAATGTATCTTGTCCTCGAGCATCTCTATTCTTATAAGAATCCTGAGGTAAGTTTTTCGTTTTGTTAGAAATTTTAGGCTACTTTACACTGTTTCGTGACTTCGTTTCTGGACCGGCAGGAGCAAAAGTTTTTGATCGGAGTTATTCTTATGGTTCCTTGCTATTCTGTAGAATCGGTGAGTTCTTTTATCAGATTTTTGCTGCTTTTTTCAGTTGAGTGGAACCTTTGAATCCTAAACCTAGTTGTGTAATTGAACTGTGTTCTAAGTTGTTTGATCAAAATAAGTGCTTTTGTTACTGTAAGATTAAAATCATTAGTATGTATCTAGAGGTCAGATAAATTTCTTAAAAGAATGCTCAAAATTATGTCCTGTTAGGTGGAATTTGGTCTTTTGGTGTTTATGGAATTTACTTCTTAGTGAAATCACTAGCATACATATTTTCTGATCAACGCTGGAAACCTTTTGTTTCTGAGGATGCTTGCAGTTGGAATTTTCTCTACTTAAGACTCTTGAAATTGAAATGTCATGCTTGACTTTTCACAATTTAAAGCTTAAGTGTTTGGGGTTGTTGAATATGCCTTACAAATTGTATAAAATCATTGGCATGAATCTTTACTTGATGTGGTATTGCTAACATGCTTTCATTGAAGGTGTTGTTTGTTGGGTTTTCACTTAACTTTTTTAACTGGTGTGTATGAAATTTGATTTATATTCAGACATCTGGTTCAATGGTATGCTATCTTCTGTCTTGCTTACCCAATGATTTTTAACAGTTTGTATCTTTGGTGGATCCATCAATTAGTGTTGATTGTTCGATACTACGCGATTGCTACGAATCATTTGCCATGTATTGCTTTGAAAGATACCTTGTAGCTTGCTTGGGTATGTCCATTTCTAGAGCCTCGAAGTTCAACTAAAGATTTTATTTTGTAATTCTGGCTTGCAGTTTCTGGAGTGGCATCCTATTTGTTTTTGTATAGATTCTTCTGATGTCTAACATACAATGCCCCTTATTCATTCTACTTAAATTCTAAAGAGAATATGCTCTACTCTTTTGGTTTACTCAAGAAAGGGCCAGAATGTGATTATTTGCAGGCCTTACCATTAGCATTGATGAGAAACTCTGAATGGTCAACAGTCCACATTCTTCATGGTGGCTGTAGGCTATTTCCAGTTACCTGCCAATGGTTAGTTCTATTGTAAAGTTAACTGGTGCTAAGAATGTCACGCATTGAGCTATTGACATAACACCCATATGAAACAAAACACACAGACATGCACATACACAAAAGGAAAAGGTACTATGTATGATATATATTTCCTTTAAGGTGTTCAGAATAAGATTGGACAGTTATGTCAAACTGAGTATATTTATGCTATTTTTCATGCATTTGACATTATGGACCTAAAATTCTGGCAATAATTTCTATCAAAATATTTAGAAGATTAATGCCTTTGCGTGACATATGCATTTCTGGTTTATGGACTTTTCAAAGGTCCATCATATAGCATAAATGTCAAAGTGCAACACTAGTTTTTTTAGCTTCGACAACATAGGCTATTTGTTAAATTATTGATTTTGCATTTTTCTTCTCCCTTACAGTTTTTTACTGTCATTTTTCAGAGTCAGGCTCCTGTTTACTTTTATGGCTAATGTTGAGAAATTTTCTGTTCTTCACTGCAATCTTCTTTAAATTTCTGCTTTTAAGGTGGTGAAGAGAGGACCATTCAATTCATGAAAAGACTAGGGAGTGCAAGTTCTAAAACCCCACTATTGGAGCTCAATTATGAAAAAGGAACTGTTAAGCACCCTTTTCCCATGAATTATATCCTAAGACCGTGGAAACTTGGTCAAGGGTTCTACCAAGTTGTCAAGTTTGGCATTGTCCAATATGTAAGTGGTCTTGAGCTTTAAGAAAATTGGAATATTTTATTTTTGTTGTTGTTCCCTAGTTAACATAGCCATATGCTTTGTTGGCAGATGCTGATCAAATCATTGACTGCTCTTTTAGCAGTAATTCTTGAAGCTTTTGACATATATTGTGAAGGAGAATTCAAATGGGGATGTGGGTAAGATGATCTTAATGTAGAATGTTGTGTATGATAGTACAGATTTGTGCAAGTTATCAATAGAAAATAAGTAATCTTGAGTGATTGTGATTCGTATTGATGGCTCTTTTAGTGCTTCACCTGCTTAAGTAATGACCCTCCTGAAATAAAATATGTTATGTTGTTTTACTTGTGAGCACAAGTGTGTGTTAAAAATATTCGGGAATTTGTAAATGTCCCTGTTAAGAAATTACTCATTATCTTGGCATTATTTCCTGATTTTCAGGTATCCTTATATGGCAGTGGTTCTCAATTTCAGTCAGTCATGGGCGTTATACTGTTTGGTTCAATTTTATGCTGTCACAAAAGATGAACTGGCACACATAAATCCATTGGCCAAGTTTTTGACTTTTAAAACTATTGTATTTCTAACTTGGTGGCAAGGTGTGGCAATTGCCCTTTTTTATTCTCTTGGTCTGTTCAGAAGTCCAATTGCAGAAGGCTTGCAGCTTAAGTCAAGTGTCCAAAATTTTATCATTTGTATAGAGGTAGTTTTCTCCAATCACCAACATATTTCTTCTTTGTAGTACTCCTATCCACCAATTCCTATGTAAACTGAAATATTACACTTGTCAATCGTCTAAATTTAAAGGGTTCGTTGGCCAAAAAAAATGCAAAAAAGCTTGTAAATTCTACTACTCTTTTTTCTAATATGACAGTTTGGCATGTTGTGATATTCCTCCAGTACAGATGGGCATTGCTTCTATAGTTCACCAATATGTTTTCCCTTCCAAACCTTATGAGTTAATGGAAGATCCCATTCCGGGAAGTGTTTCAATCCTTGGGGACTATACATGTGTTGATTGCCCTCTGGGTCCTGACGAGGTTACAGACAGTGAGCAACCCACTACGCTACACCTACCTCAGCCTGACATGAAGGCCCGAAGTGGAATGACTATCAAAGAAAGTGTGAAGGACGTATTTATTGGTGGCGGTGAATATGTAAGTCTTCAGATTATACTAATAGTATAATTTTAGATAATGCTGTGCTTTTGGAGATTAGTGGTTTAACAATTAGTCAGAAAATAACAATCGTTCTTATTGGTTCTCCAAAATAGCATCCCTTCAGGAGTTCAAGTTGATGGGAATTGATTAAGTTGCTAATTAGCATCCACTATATAATGAAAACCGGAAAGTATGATGCATGTTCCTCCACTACGTTTTTTTTGAAACATATTATATGCCAATAAATATTATTTTTCTTTAGTATGGTGACATTACGATTGCTGAATGAATCTACTCTTTCCCTGGTGCAGATCGTAAATGATGTAAAATTTACAGTAAATCAAGCAGTTGTGCCTGTTGAGAAGGGGATCACGAAGTTCAACAACGAACTGCATAAGATCTCTGAAAAAATAAAGAGGCGTCGGAAACACAAAAGAAAGGCAAAGGATGATAGTTGTATTCCCTCAGCTGCACGGAGGGTAATCCACGGTTTCGATGATCCCCTCCTAGATGGGAGCATGAGCGACAGCGGGGTTGCAAGGGGAAGGAAACGCCGTAAAAAATCAGGGTATGGCAGTGTGGAAAGTTTAGGAGAAAGCAGCAGAGGTGATGAGAGGTATGAGGAAGGATATCTGATTAGTGACCAAAGAAAGGTTTAAGCCGAGATGAATTATTAATTGTGGGAGGCGGCTTAGCTATATGAAATAAGACTTGCTGGCGTGACCAAAGAAAGGTTAAGGCCATTGCATAAATGAAACCATGCTTTGCTGCTTGGAAATCATTGCCCACAAAAGCTTTAGACATATAAACTATTAGCTGTTTGTTCTCTTTTTATGAATGTACAAGTTATACATTCTGACACTCACTATATTGAGGGAAAAAACAAATCGTGTTAAGTAATTTTTAAAATGCGGGATAATTTTTTTAATAAATTTTAATTATAATCTTAATTTTACTTAGAGGGGAGGGAAATGGGGACTCTAGAGGAAGAAAAAGAGATTCTTAATGGGTTTAAAATTTATAATTTAAAAAAAAAATAGAAAACAAAGATGAGTAACTTAACCAACCGACGAAAAGTATGTTTCTTAAACGCACGATAAATTTTTGGGATAGCTTTTTGAAGATAATGAATTTTTGAAAACATGCATCCATCGTCGGAAAAAGAACGTTTATATTTTAAGATCATACACCGACATTAAAAAAAATAGTTATTAAAGCTTTAAAGATTTAGAATTTAATGATTCGGATTTTAGTGTTTAAAATTGGCTTAAAAGCTCATTTGGCCCTTGAAGTATACACAAAATATCGAATTACTCCTTAAAGTATTTTTTGGGACGTTATAGACCCTGAATTAAAAAATCGTTACCCTATTTGGCTCCTTCGTCTAACACCGTTTTAAAAAAAATCACGAGCCAATTAAAACGCGCCACATGTCATTTTATTAACAAAAATTTTCTTTAGCAAACATGAATTCATGACAACAAAAAAAAATAATGTATTAAAATTGTAGACATAAATCATAACCTTTTTCTCTTACAACCATGGTTTAATCTTAAATTTTGCAAAGGAACTAAAGCTAAAACTCTACGCATATATTTTCTTACATCTCCAGCAATGTTAACTTTCATGTTTTTCAGAGATGGTAAGATTATGGACAAAGTGATAGGAGCAAAGAAAGACAAGGTTAAGCAAAGAACGAACTTTTTCCCCAAGCTTGTTTATGAGGTTTTTAGGTAGTATCCGTTTGTACATATTTTAAAATCTATTGACAATACACATACACTTTATAAACAAAAACAATTTGAACCCGTGTCTCCTCAAATGAACATCATTTGTTTTTCCACTTGAACACTTGTTGAGTTCCTTTTTAAAATCTTCTTTAAATTAATTTTTGATATAAAAGATATTGTTGCTATGCAAGATGTTGCCACTACTAGAGTATTTTCTTATAAAAATATTTAATTTTTCATTTACTAAACTATCAGTTCTTCAATTTTTGTATAAAAATATTTAAGCTCTGTTTGACATTTAACGGATAGCTGATAGCGTATTATATTAGCCAATAGTTAATAGCCGATTGTATTAGCCGATTTGACTAGCAAATTGTATTAAATGATTGTAAAAAAATGTTTGGTAAAATTGATTAATACCTTATAACTGTTTAATTATTTAAACAAGTAAAATAATATATTTTGTACTTACTTAAATAGTTTATTAATTATCAATATTTTATATATATTAATATTAATTAAATTATAAAAATAATTTTTAATATAAATATTTGAAAAATATATATTAATTTATTGTTTAAATAATTATTTTAAATACAATTTAAATAATTATTAAATTAAAATACAATATAAATATGTGAGAATAAAAATATAAAAAATATTAATTTATAAATGTCAAAATATACATGAGGGTAAATAATTATATATTAATTTATTGTTTAAATAATTATTTTAAATACAATTTAAATAATTATTAAATTAAAATACAATATAAATATGTGAGAATAAAAATATAAAAAATATTAATTTATAAATGTCAAAATATACATGAGGGTAAATAATTATATATAAAAACCTTAAATTTTAAATAGCTCATATTAACAGTTTTTTTTTAAATTAGAAGTTTCACTCCAATCTTCTATTTCAATTCGCTATTCACCAAACATCTAAATTAACAAATTTGACCGATCAAACTTCTAATTACCAAACATGACCTTAATCTTTCTTATACCGGTATTAATTCTTTAATTTACTAAATTATCAACACTTCCTTACGCCAATGTAAGTTAATTCTTTCCTATACATAACCACCAATTGTCATTAATTTGAACATATTATTAATGTATTTAATTTATTTTAAGGACTAAAATTAACAAAAATATCACCATATTAAAAATATTAAACTAAATTATAAACACTTAAAAGAAATAATGGTTAATTTTGGGTTAAATAAAAATTTGAAATCACTAGAATGAACAAAAGACCGCAGTCAATCTGTAACGACACTTCTCATCCTGTTACCAACAGGAACGCATTCCATGATCCAAATTTATTAAAAGTTGCCAAGGTAACACAGAAAAAATCATCAATTCTCAGATAACTCAAGGAGGCATCTCAAGTTTATGGAACCAGAAGATAGGAAATAATCACCAAACAGCATGACATGAAGCCAACGCTAACACAATATGGTCCCGTTTATTTCAGCTTCGAGAATAGTGTTGGTGCAACCTACATTCCATCAAGTTGATATCAGGACAAAGTGCATAATATAGTAATAAAAGGGATACTAAGCAAATAAAAGTGTACTTACACATTTATCAACACAAGACCAATAGTCAAAATATTGACCAGTGCAGTGCTTGTGCCCACTTTCATCACCTTGGATTCTCTTAATACATGCCTGTAGGAAAGAATTAATTTATAAGTTCATCATTATGTGCTGACCAAGAATATCAAATATTACAGAATTTTACAACATGTCTAGTCCAAAAACAAATTTAAGCATCTAGAATCATTAATAAGTTTCATGAAGAGATAAGTGAATGAATGGTTTAGTCACAGGCCGGCATACAACTTTGAGTGTAGTAAATACATGTGCATGTCAGAGTTAGACCTATCATTTTCATCAAAGAATTTATGCTGTCGAATTTCTGCTTTAGCATGGATTTTAGTGAAATGCAGAGTTGGTCTGGCTCAATGTATTTCTGATTTAGCATGAATTTCTGCTTTAGTATCGAAACTAAAAATAATCCCTGAAGTACTACAAGGCTCTACAATAATACAATTAACTCAAAACTCAGGTATAATCCTAAGAAAACAATTCAAAGAAGTGCATCTTTGAAAAAGTGACTAAAAATGCTAAGCGCTCCTCTAACAAGCACACAATAACTAATACAACTGAAAATAAAACACTCAACAGAAAGAGGACAGACAATAAATCAGAGCATTCAGCATTCCACAACCAAAATACCATTAATACAAGTAGAAAACACCACCCCGTGAGTTTATACTTGTAACAAAATTATCAAACTTGTATGATCAAAAGAATGGTAAAATGATTTCAGTAAATCTAGCTCCAATTTCAAAAATAACTAAGTTTATTATGAACCTCATACGAACGAAGTTGTTTCACACACTTAGGCTTGCAACTGTCTTCAAGATACTTCTTCGGATCAACAGGTTCCTCGTCAGCCCTAAAAAAATTTTAAAACATAAATAACTGAAATTAAGACATCACATTGGAAATGGAATGCCCACAGATAAAAAAATCAGGATTAAAAATAAGAGATAGGTTTAAAATAGATGAGAAAAGATACACTTACATTGCTAATGAAGTTGATTACTTAGCGGAAAAGAGAGCTTTGGATATCACCTAACTAGCATACAAATAAACAACGGAGTCAACAAAATCTAAAGCTGAAGGTCAGCAATCCAGTAGATATCCAAAAACCCAAACAGAGAATTAAATATTGATATTTCAAATAATAACAATAATCAAGTTCCTCATTTGGAATAAAATAAGGAAACGATTAAATCTACTAAATACAAAACCCTAGATTTACAGATCAAGAAGAAGAATTGATGATGATCGGTTAATTAAAAATAGATTCATCCTCATAAAATATGTTTGCACGCCAATTTTTTTATAAAAAAAATACAAGGGCACGCTAAAAATTGGAAGAAAAAAATATAACAAGAAGAAGAGTACCTTCAAACACGAGAGGAGGGCGAGCTATCGGTCACCGAAAACACGAGTATAAGAGCGAGCTTAAGTGGGGGTTTATAAAGAGCACCATCCATAAATTATGGGCTTTCCTAAGCTTATGAGGTGAGGGAAAAAGTTTCCTAGTGTGGTTTACGGGCCCATTGTAATACCTATGCGATTGGACTGGATATGAAAAAGTTATAAATTAATTAGGTGACCACCGAATATTTAGGCGTATTTATTTTGACCATCGAATTAGATAATTCGTTAATCAGATGATCAAATTTTTAAATTGGTCTTATTTTGACCACTTCCGTTAAAAAATTAATGGAGGAGTGACTTGCCAAACAACGAAAATTTATAAAATTACACATTTGATCTATGTTTATTTACATATTATATTAATTTGGTCCTAATTTTAATTTAATTCAAAATTTTAAAGCTCCAATACGATGATGACATATGTCACCATCTAATTAGACAATTTTTCTATTAATTTTAATTTAATATTTCCTTCCAATCACAAAATAGCATGTGTTACCATGTGATTAAAAAATAGATAGAATGAAAGTTTGCATCCAAGAAGAATTAAATCCAGAACATTTAGGATTAAATTGTCACTAAGTTAGAGACATTGCTATAAAAGAAGGTTTGCACCCAAGGAGAATTAAACCCAAAACATTTGGGTTAAATTGTCTGGCTGAATTTGGTAGTTTTAATTTGTAATTTTTCATATTAATGGCTCTAGCTTAGTAATTTTAGCATGGCAATTTAACCCAATTGTTTCGGGTTCAATTCTCCTTGGGTTACAAACTTTTATTCTATCTATTTTCCTTTAATCACATGGTGACACGTGTCACCTTGTGATTGAAGGGAAATACTGAATTAAATAAATTAAAATTAATAGAAAAATCCTCTAATTAAATAGTGACACGTGTCATCATCGTATTGGAGCCTTAAAATTTTAAATTAAATTAAAATTATGACCAAATTGATATAATATGTAAATAACATGGACCAAATGTATAATTTTACAAAATTTCATTAACTGCCACGTCACTCATCCGTTAGTTTTTTAACGACGGTGGTCAAAATAAAACTAATATAAAAATTTGGTAGTCTAATTGACGAATTTTCTAATTCAATGGTCAAAATAGATACGCCCAAATAGTTCAATAGTCACCTAAGTGATTTACCCTAATTTATTTATCAAACCTAGAACTCAATGGTTATTGTTTATGCCAGGTGGAGAGTGAGATTGATATATTTAATTTGGTTAAAACCCCATATTTTTACTTCAAGGTATTTGTCATTCTTATATTGACACGTGGCCAAGGTCACGTGTTCAACACCCATTGGCAGCTCAATCACATTTTTTATCAAAGGAGAATGTAAATCTTCATTCAAAAGAAACGAAACATACAACCCATGACAAAGAAGCCAAGAACAAATATCCGAAAAAGAAAAAATAAGACAGGCACCATACAAGCCCGGAACCAAGAGAAAGGGGAGAGCCGCCACAAACGAGCGGGGGAGGGAGGAGCAGGTTGCAATGGCCAACACGAGCGAGAAAGAAGAACTGACAAACAACACCCATAAAGGGCAATCGACAACATGGAGACGGAATTTAACACCGACGTGAGATCCAAGCGGCGAGCTGAGTAAGACGACAAATGAGGTTCCATAAAAATGGGTCAACCTCTTCACACGAGCTTTGGAAAAAACGCCAGAAACAAACCGCCACAAGCAAAAGAAACACCGGAGGAAAAAATACCAAAGCCATTGCCTCCCCTAACATTCTTTGAACCTCCAAAACTGAAAAACGAAGAAAAAACTTAACAAAAAAACGAAGTGCAAAGAGAGACGAAAAGGACCGAGCCTCTCCTCCACTTGTTCTTTCTTATTCCGAGCCAGCAAAGAGGACCAATCGTCCCTCTTCCAAAAGTGATGATGTTAGAGTTATAGCCGTTAGAGCTATTAAAGATCAAGATTTGATTTGTATTTCTGTTAAGAATCTGTTATTATTGTTAAAGCTCTGTTGAGCTGATTGTAGACAGTTTGTAAACCGTTATTCCTTGTTTATCTTTGTGTATAAATACCCTTGTGATTAATAATGAGAATTCAGATTGTTCTTGGATCATTCTTCCTCTCTAATTCATTCTAGCCTTTCGTTCTTGCTTCTTTCTTTCTCTCTTTGTTCTGTAATCTTTCATGGTATCAGAGGTTTCAACAATGGTAGAAAACTCTTCTGCTTCCGCTAAACCTTTCACCAACAAGACCACTTCGATTAGGCTCGATGATACGAACTATCTCTTGTGGCGTCAACAGGTTCTGTTTGCTATCAAGAGTCTGGCCTTGGTGGATCATATTGATGGCACGCTTACAGTTCCTCCGCAGAATATTCGATCTGAAGGAGGAAACATTGTTCCCAATGATGAATATGTTGCTTATAAGCAACAAGATTCAGCGCTCTGTTCTTGACTCCTTTCGTCTATTGGATCATCAATCTTGCCCTCTCTTGTTAATTGCAAGACTGCCCTGGAGATTTGGGAAAAAGTTCATCAGCTCTTCTCTGTTTCTTCAACAACCAGGATTATGCATCTTCATTGTTCCTTGCGCAATCTGCGTAAACGAGATCAGGGGATGAAGGAATATCTTGCCCAGGTTCAGTCTATTTGTGACAGCCTGGCTGCCTGTGGTCATCGCTTGTCTGATACGATGCACATTTCTACGATTCTTTCGGGTCTTCCTCCGGAGTATGAACCTGTCGTTGCAGTCATCACCTCCAGCCAGCAACCATACAAGCTTGATGGTGTTTGTTCGGTGCTTCTTGACACTGAAGCTCGACAACAAGATTTTGTTAATCAGAGTTTTCTGGTTAATATGGCACAAGGGCCTACAGTGTCGCAAGGGCCTCAAGGGCCTGTTCTTTTTGGGCCTTCGTCTTATCAGCACAGTTCTTTTCCCTCGGTTTATCAAAAATCTTCAGATTCGTTTGGTCGAGGATTCAATGATCAAGGCAGATTTCAATCAAGATCTGGTTTTGATCAACGTTTTCAAGGTGTTTCGGTGTATAATCGAGGATTAACGGCTGCCTTTCGAGGTCGTGGACGCGGTGGTTTTGCGGGTAGATCGAGGGTCCAGTGCCAAATTTGTGGGAAATTAGGGCACTTGGCAAACCGATGTTATTTTCGGTTCGATCAATCCTATGATGGTCATAATAGCAATAGGTTTGCAGCAAATCTTTGCAATTATGCTGAAGAGTTGGACGAGCAATCTGGGTTACAAGAATCTAACGGAGTGACGGGAATTCCTAATTCCAATTCGACTCCTGATTCTAGTGGCGTTGTTGCGTCTGCTGCGGCCGTTTCCGATGAGTTTGGTCTTGCTTCTTTCAACGATGCTGCTTGGTATCCTGATTCAGGAGCTACAGCTCATCTAACTCCAGATGCAAGTAACATCGATAACCCTACTTTTTATCAAGGTATAAGTAAGGTATCTGTTGCTAATGGCATGGATGTTTCGATTTCTGGTATTGGTAGTTCTGTGATTAACTCTTTGAATCGGCCTTTAGTTCTTAATAATTTATTACATGTGCCTACTATTAAGAAAAATCGTCTTTCCGTTTCTAAATTTACTAAAGATAACCATGTTTCGATAGAATTCTTTCCTGACTGTTGTCTTGTGAATGATCTGTTAACACAGGAGCTTCTTGTGCAAGGTTTGGAAAATAATGGGTTATACAAGATACCCAATGCTGCGTCTGGTTTGCCTGCTTCTCAAGCTTGTCTTCTTTCTGATAATTGTGTTGATGTTACTAGTTCTTCTAGGTTAGAGAATGATAGTTCTTCTAGTTTAGGGAACCTTGATATCAATGCTTGTTCTGTTTCTGATAGAAATGTTGAGCTTTGGCACAGGAGATTAGGGCATCCATCTCCTGCTGCTCTTGCTATTGTTGCCAAGAAATGTAATGTTGCTTTGAGTAATAAAAATGAATTTTTCTGTGAAGCATGTAAGTTGGGCAAAAGTCACAAGCTGAAATTTGATTCTTCTTTTTCTGTTTATGATAAACCCTTGCAACTTGTTCAAATGGACTTATGGGGACCTGCTCCTTTACTTTCAAACAATTACAAATATTATGTCAGCTTTGTAGATGTGTATTCCAGGTTTACCTGGATTTATTTCATTGCCAATAAGTCCCAAACTTTTAGTTTCTTACTTTCATAAGATGGCTGAGAAACAATTAAATCATAAGATTAAAATGGTACAAGCTGACTGTGGTACTGAATTTAAACCTTTAGTTTCTTACTTTCAGCAGCAAGGTATTGTTTTTAGAAATACTTGTCCTCATACATCTGAACAGAATGGCATAGTAGAAAGGAAACACATGCATGTTGTTGAACTTGGCTTAACCCTTATGGCTCAATCTGCTGTTCCTTTAAAATTCTGGTCTGATGCCTTCTTTACTTCTGTTTTTCTTATCAACCGCATGCCTACTAAAGTTCTTGATGGCTTATCTCCTCATGAGAAACTGTTTGGTAAAATTCCTGACTATAATTTCTTAAAAATCTTTGGGTGACAGTGTTATCCTCTAACTAGGCCATATAATAAGAACAAGCTTCAGTTTAGGTCTGTCCCTTGTACTTTTCTTGGCTATAGTCCTCATCAGCATGGTTATAAGTGTTTAAGCAAGGAAGGTCGTGTTTATATATCAAGACATGTTGAGTTTAATGAAATGGTTTTTCCTTTTCAAATCTGTTCCTCTAAAGCTAATACTTCTAAGTCTACAGATGAAAATATTTCTGTCAAATTTTCTGACTTTCTTCCAAAAAGGTCAGCTGGAAGCTCTACTTCTCTTTCCTTTGGTAGAACTGCTAATTCAGAGCATTCTTCCCCTCAGTCGATTTCTCAACCTGAGTCTGTTTCTCAACCTGAGTTTTCAAATGATGCTGCTTATTCTGGTGCTGAAGTTTCCTCTGGTCATGATAGTCAAAGTTCTGCAGAAAATCATGTTGAACGTCTGCTAGTTTCATCTACTCCAGTTTCTATTCCCACTGATAATTTTTCTCCTGATAGTCTTTCTTCACTTCCTACTGGTAGTGTTCAAGTTCCTTCTGAATCTCAGTTCCTTGATCAAGAATCTACTCAGCCTTGTGAGTCAAGTCTTCAAGTTTTTCCTGAGTCTCAGAATTGTTTACAACCTGAAGTTATTCTTTCGCCTCAAATCCCTTCTGTTGAGCAAACTGTTGATACATGTCAGGGTTCTTCTGATCTAGAGTATGTTACACAGAATCAAGAGCAAGTTAGTAATGATGATCAGCAAGTGTCTATTTCTCATAAAAAGGGTATGAAGTCTTCTCATTCTATGGTAACTAGATCCAAGTGTGGGATCTTTAAACCTAAGGTTTATCACACTACAACAATTTTGACTGAGCCTAAAAATATTCATCAAGCTATGGTTGTAGATGAATGGAAACAAGCTGTTCATAAGGAAATTCAAGCTTTAGTTCAGAAAGGTACTTGGGAAGTGGTTAGTCTACCTGCAGATAGGATACCTATAGGCTGTAAATGGCTTTTTAAAGTCAAAAAGAATGCTGATGGGAGTGTTTTTATGTATAAAGCAAGGTTAGTGGCTAAAGGTTTCTCTCAACAAGCAGGTTTTGATTATGGAGAGACTTATAGTCCTGTTGTAAAGCCTGTTTCTGTCAGAATACTTTTGAGTATAGCTTTGAGTAGTGGCTGGGCATTAAGGCAGATTGATGTTGATAATGCCTTTTTGAATGGGGACTTGACAGAAGAAGTGTATATGGATCAGCCTCCAGGTTTTGAACAGTTTGATGAGCAAGGAAACAAGCTGGTATGTCTTCTTAAGAAGTCCTTGTATGGGCTTAAACAAGCACCAAGGGCCTGGTTTGATAAATTTAGATCTCATCTTGCATCTGCTCTTCATTTTACAGCTTCCTTAGCAGATTCTTCCCTATACTTTAGGAATGATAATGGTAGCAAGATCTTTATTATAGTTTATGTAGATGACATTGTAGTAACTGGAAATGTTGCTAGTGATGTGGATAAAGTCATTAAGGAAATCAATACAGCTTTTTCTTTGAAAGATCTTGGAAAATTAGAATTTTTCTTGGGGATGACTATTCAGAATGTTGATCAGGGTGTTGTTCTTAATCAAAAGAAGCATATTATGGAACTTCTTGAGAAGACATCAATGGTTGATGCTACTCCTGTTTCTACACCTATGGTTACAACTCCACAGCTATCTGCACATGATAGAATTCTTTGTTCTGAGACTGAATCCACTTTGTTTAGGCAAGTTGTTGGTACTTTACAACATATTTGCACAACTAGACCTGATATTCAATTTGCTGTAAACAAAGTCAGTCAGTACATGCAATTTCCTCTTGACAAACATTGAAAAGCTGCAAAAAGGATAGTCAGATATCTCAAGGGCACAATGAGTCATGGGCTTTTCTTTAGTACAAACTCCTCACCTAATGCTCTTACTGGATACACTGATTCAGACTGGGGAACTAATCCAGATGACAGGAGATCAACTGTTGGATACTGTATTTTTCTGGGCAAAAACTTAGTGGCCTAGAGCTCAAAAAACAGACAGTTGTCTCTCGTTCTTCCACTGAAGCTGAATTCAGAGGGATTGCTAATGCTATGTGTGAAGCCATTTGGGTAAAGTCTTTACTTACTGAATTGGGCATTCATCTTCCTTCTCCCTCCATTATTTGGTGTGACAATACAAGTGTTATTAGGGGTGGGAGAAAATACCCGACCCGATTGACCCGACCCAAAAACCCGATGACCCGAAACAAAAATACCGGGTAATTTCTGAAAAAAAATTACCCGACCGGGCCGGGTACCCGACCCGGCAAATTTCCCGGGACACGGGCCGAAAGTTTTCCCTTACCGGGTACCCGACCCGTCCCGATAAAATTTAATATATATATATTATATTTAAAATTATATTTTTATTTTATGTTTCTTAATATTTTCACTCTAAAATTAAGTTTGAATCCCTACATTTTTTCTATGTTTGTATTATATTCTTTTAAGTTTTAAGTTTAATTTTTTTTTAAATATTTTTGTGTTTAACATGTGATTTTTTTAAATTTTAAAATAAAAAAAATAAAAAAATAGGAACCGGGTACCCGAATTTTGCGGGTACCCGAATCCCGGGTACCCGAATATAACGGGCCGGGACATGGGCCGTTTAATGAGGTATCCGGATGAACCGGGTACCCGACAATTCCCACCCCTAAGTGCTATTGCACATTCTTCCAATCCTGTGCATCATGCCAAATTAAAACATGTGGAACTCGATCTCAGCTTTGTCAGAGAAAAGATATTAGATGGATCCTTTCAGATCAACTATGTACCGGCTTTGAATCAAATTGCTGATGTCCTCACCAAACCTTTTTCTGCTAATTTTTCTGTTCAACTTCGAGAGCAACTTAAAGTATATTCTGCTGATGAATTGAGGCTACTGTTTGTTGCTTAAAAAAGGAAGAAAAGAAGAATCTTAGGAAGTATGTTAGAGTTATAGCCGTTAAAGCTATTAATGATTAAGATTTGATTTGTATTTCTGTTAAGAATCTGTTATTATTGTTAAAGCTCTGTTGAGCTGATTGTAGACAGTTTGTAAACTGTTATTCCTTGTTCATCTCTGTGTATAAATACCCTTGTGATTAATAATGAGAATTCAGATTGTTCTTGGATCATTCTTCCTCTCTAATTCATTCTAGCCTTTCGTTCTTGCTTCTTTCTTTCTCTCTTTGTTCTGTAATCTTTCAGATGCCCAAACTTGAACCGTGGTGACCGGGGCTCGAAACACCCATCGAAAAACACCAAATAAAGCTTAAGAAATAAAATCAACCGAAAATAAAAGTCAATTTGCAGCAGAGAAAGAGAATAAGACGAAGGGAGGAGAGAGGCCAGCCACCAAAATAGCAGTTAGCCGCCCAAGGGAGACCAGATCTGGTTTGAGCGGCGCTAGTTTTTTGGGGAGAAAAAAAGGGAGAGCTTTTAGGTTACACTTAAGTGGACGCTTTTCAGTTGGAAACTTTACAATTTAATCACTTTTTTTATCACCATTTTGCTTTTTATCTTTAATTAGCTTTATTGACTTAGGGGTGTTACATGGCTAGTTGCTTTGTCTTCTTTGGGTTGCTTATCATGATTCTGTCACGAACAGTGATTTGTGAAAGAAAGGGTTTTAGAAAATAGAGAGAAAGTTTGAGATTGAGAGAAAGAGAAACTTCATTTCATTTCAGAATGGAATGAGAAACGGTTACAAGCCTGGTATATATCCAGCTATTCTTGGAAAATAAGGACAAATAAAATAACTAAACAAATGAAAGGAAAACACGTGTAGCTCCAGCTGGGAAACCGTTAGAGCTGTTTGATTCCTATATACTGGGCTTCATTGTTGGGCCACCATCAGATCGTCTAAACCCGCTTCAGATTGTATCCCATGTCCATAACAAGTCCATCCTCATACGGCACCGTTTCCTTACTCCCAGACGGCGTCGTTTCCTTATCAGCACATAAAGACTGAAACTCAATTTTCCCTCCTTCATCTTCAATTTTAATTCCTTCCGAGCCATGCCCTAATTTCACCCCCAATTCCTCCATCTTCATGACAATACCCCCTCCTCCACTGGATCCTTGTCCCCAAGGATCGAAATCCGGAAACTGGGCCTTCAGGACGGAATAATCTTCCCAAGTGGCATGCTCTTGGCCGAGATTTGACCACTGAATAAGGAGCTGGGTTACGGCCTTGTTATCGCGTTTAACCATACGCTTGTCGAGTATGATTGCAGGGTAAACTTTCAATTGCCCATCGTCGGCCAACTCAGGAGGATCAAGAGAGGTAACCGTGTTGATTCCGACATGCTTCTTTAAGAGACTCACATGAAATACAGGGTGGAGCTTTGAATGTGCTGGTAACTCTAATTTGTAAGCCACT
This sequence comes from Hibiscus trionum, assembly GCA_030270665.1. NCBI lineage: Eukaryota > Viridiplantae > Streptophyta > Magnoliopsida > Malvales > Malvaceae > Hibiscus > Hibiscus trionum. The sequence goes on from BSYR01000044.1 coordinate 7,038,938, forward strand.
GACCCGATACGTTTCAATACTTTGTAGGGACCAAAAAATCTTGCGGCGAGCTTCAAATTTTTGCGGACGGCCAAGAAAGACTGTCAATATGGCTGCAGCTTAAGGTAAACCCAATCTCCTTCAGCAAACTCCCTGTCTGTACGTTTTCGATCAGCAAATTTGTTTCATTCTATTGGTTGCCTTTTGTAATTGCTCTCTGAGAATAGTAGCTAAATGTTGTCTGTTGTCCATTAGCTCCTGTACACTCTGAATTGCTGTATCATGAGACCAATCTAGGTTAGGTGGCTTATAGCCATACATTGCTTCAAAAGGGGTGATCCCAAGTGATGTATGGTAGGTAGAATTATACCACCACTTTGCCTGTGATAACCATTCAGCCCATGTGTGAGGTTTCAGGAAGCACATGCTTCGTAGGTAATGTTCCAGACACTGATTAAGCCTCTCTGTCTGGCCATCAATTTCAGGATGATAGGCAGAATTGAAATAGGTAGAAGTACCTAGCTGTAGCATGATTTCCTTCCACAGTTGGCTAGTAAAAGTCTTGTCTCGGTCTGAAATAGCAATCTTAGGAGGACCATGAAGTTTATAAATCTGGTCTAGGTAGAGTTTGGCCACCTCCAAAGCAGTGTAAGGATGAGACAAGGGTAAGAAATGCCCATACTTAGTATACTTGTCCACAATTACTAGAATGCAGTTGGCCTTTTGTGAAGTTGGTAAGCCTTCCACAAAGTCCATAGTAATTATCTCCCAAGCTTTACTAGGAATTGGAAGTGGTTGCAATAGCCCAGGCTTAAGAACATGTTCATGCTTCACTCTTTGACAAACTTCACAGTGTTGAACATAAGTATGCACCATAGATTTCATCCCAGGCCAAAAGAAAGACGACTTTAATCTTTGATAGGTAGCTTGAGTACCTGAATGGCCACCTTGTGGTGAGTCATGGAGTGATTTAAGTAGTTGAAGTCGAAGAGAACCTGAATGGCCTACATAAACTTTTCCCTTGTACCTCAGAACCCCTTTTGATAGGCTCCAGTTAGGTAGGCTAGTGTTGTTGATAGATAATGCTGTAATTTTCTGCTGAGCAGTGTCATCCTCTTTATAGCTGTTTTCAATGTCCTGTATCCATTGAGGGACAATAATGGTAGCTGACATTTGCAAGCATTCAGCTTCATTGTCTAGGACTCGAGAGAGGGCGTCGGCAACCACATTTGATCGACCCTTCCTGTACTGAATAGTATAGTCTAGTCCCAAGAGCTTAGATAACCCTTTCTTCTGGATAGCAGTAGAAAGTTTCTGTTCCAACAGATGTTTTAAAGGCTCATGGTCAGTCTTTATAACAAAGGAGTTACCTTCAAAATAATGTCTCCATTTAGCTACAGCCATTAAAATAGCCAAATACTCATTCTCATAGATAGACAGATCCATATGTCTAGGCCCTAGAGCTTTGCTGAGAAAAGCCAAGGGTCTACCATTCTGTGAGAGGACAGCACCAATCCCTTTAGAACTAGCATCAGTTTCCAAACAAAAACTCTTTGAAAAATCTGGTAAGGCTAAAACAGGGGCTTTACACATAGCTTCTTTAAGTGTTGTAAAGGCATCTTTGGCTTGAGGTGTCCATAGGAAATTGCCCTTCTTAAGCATGTCTGATAGGGGCTTGCTGATAATTCCAAAGCCTCTAATAAACTTCCTATAATATCCTGTGAGTCCCAAAAATTCTCTCAAGGATTTGATGTTCTTAGGAAAAGGCCACTCTTTCATTGCCTGGATTTTTGCTTCATCTGTAGAAACTCCCTTGTCAGAAATGATATAGCCAAGGTATTCCACCTGAGTTTGACCAAAAAAGCATTTAGATTTCTTTGCATACAGTTGGTGCTGTTGCAAAAGTGCCAAAGCTGTATGGAGGTGTTACATGTGATCTGCCAATGTCTTGCTGTAGATTAGGATATCATCAAAGAAAATCAGGATAAACTTCCTCAAGTAGGGCTCAAAGACTTTGTTCATAAGGGACTGAAATGTAGCTGGAGCATTAGTTAAGCCAAAGGGCATAACCTTAAATTCAAAATGGCCCTGATGTGTCCTGAAAGCAGTCTTGTATATATCCTCCTGCTTAATTCTTATTTGCCAATAACCAGATCTGAGGTCAACTTTAGAAAGAAAAAAAATTGCCCCGTGTAACTCATCTAGAAGGTCTTCAACCACATGAATAGGAAACTTGTTTTTTATAGTCATGAAATTAAGCTGCATGTAGTCTACACATAGCCGCCATGATCCATCTTTTTTCTTAACCAACAAGCATGGAGAAGCAAAAGGACTTTGGCTAGTCTGAATAATAGAAGCAGAGAGCATTTCTTTAATTTGTCTTTCCACCTCTGCCTTCTGGTTATGTGGAAACCTGTAAGGCCTCAAGTTTACTGGTAGAGCCCCTAGTTTTAGGATAATTGCATGATCATGGTACCTTTGGGGTGGCATGCCTTTTGGTTCTTCAAATACATCCTGGTACTTTTCTAAAATTAGTTTCAGCATTTCAGGAATAGCTAGCTCAGTGACTTCTGCATTCATCAAAAAGATTTCTCCAATCAACTCAGGCTCTTTCTCAGTAATTTTCTGCAACTTCTCTTCAGATATTAACTTGATCTTGTTTGAGTCTTCCTTTCCCTTCAATGTGATGAGTTTCCCCTCTGCCTGAAAGCTCATTGTCATTTCTTTAAAATCCATCACAATTGGGCTAAACTTCTTCATCCAATCCACCCCAACACCATATCACTACCTCCCATGGATAATACCCTGAAGTCATGTTCAAATGAGTACCCCTGCAATTTCCAGTTCAAGGAATTACTCTTAGCTGTGCTATACAGCTTCTCACCATTTGCCACTGTGATTGTTAAAGGATCTGATTGTTTCACTTCCACACTGTCTCTAGCCCATTTAGGAGTAATAAAGCTATGTGTGCTGCCACTATCCACCAGGATGTTCAATGACCTTCCCTTGATCAAGCCTTGTATCCTGAAAGTGCTATGATTAGTGTTTCCAGTGAGGGCATTAATAGAGATCTCCAGTTCTCCCCCTTCTATTTGTCTCTCTGGTTCCTCCAATTCCTCTTCCCCTTCTTCTGTTTCTCTTACAAGATCTTCTTCCTCCATGCAGTTGAGTTGCTTTGTCTTACATTGATGGCCAGGGGTAAATTTCTCACCACATTTGAAGCATAGGTTATGTGTTCTTCTGTAGTCCACTAGTGATTGCTTGTTGTTTGGACTGATAGTGACTTGTTTCTGAGGAATGTAGGCATCAAACCAAGTTTCTGCTTTTCCTCCAAGATACATGGTTGCCATTTCTACCTTTTGATTCTCAGGTACTGCATATATATTAAAATACTTCTGACATCTCCTTACCCACCCTCTAGGATTCAGCCCCTCAAAAAACTGTAGTTCAATCCTAGGTCTAGGGGTAAAATGGCCACTGTTACTCATAACATTTCCCAGGTTTTGTTCTTCAACTTTCATCCCTTCAAAGCTAGATGTATTCTCTCCTAGGTTCATGTTGTTATGCCTAGGTACATCATCAGGTTTTGCACCAAAGATTCCTGATTTTTCAGGTTTAAATGTATACTTCTCCTTATCAGATAATATTGTGATTTCAATAGGCTTCTTCCCTTCACCTTTACTTTGATTATCATCATTAACCAAGGTACTACGGTGTTCAACAGGGGTTGGGCTAGGTTCTCCTACCTTATCTGCCACTGCCTTCAGAAGATCGGCCAGGAGGGTATTGTTTGCTTCCAGTCTCGAGTTGGTCTCGATGCCTGTCATCCGGACCTCCAGCTCTGCTCGTTGCTCCTCCCATCCCTTCATCGTTGTTTCTGATGGTTCTGATTCTTCCAGCACGTTTGTTGCAGTCACCACCATATTCTGATTTCTCTTAGATTTTCCCAGCTTGTCTGATGATCGTGTAACCTGAGCTCTGATTACCAATTTGTCACGAACAGTGATTTGTGAAAGAAAGGGTTTTAGAAAATAGAGAGAAAGTTTGAGATTGAGACAAAGAGAAACTTCATTTCAGAATGGAATGAGAAACGGTTACAAGCCTGGTATATATCCAGCTATTCTTGGAAAATAAAGACAAATAAAATAACTAAACAAATGAAAGGAAAACACGTGTAGCTCCAGCTGGGAAACCGTTAGAGCTGTTTGATTCCTATATACTGGGCTTCATTGTTGGGCCACCATCAGATCGTCTAAACCCGCTTCAGATTGTATCCCATGTCCATAACAAGTCCATCCTCATACGGTACCGTTTCCTTACTCCCAGACGGCGTCGTTTCCTTATCAGCACATAAAGACTGAAACTCAATTTTCCCTCCTTCATCTTCAATTTTAATTCCTTCCGAGCCATGCCCTAATTTCACCCCCAATTCCTCCATCTTCATGACAGATTCGTCAGCTACCAGCCTACCACAAGATTATATTTTTATCTAAAAATAATCATTTTCATACGAGTATGAGGAAATAATTCAAACCTCGAATTGTTTTGCTTAATAAAATGTAAAGAGTTAAATTTTTGTAATGAAAAGACGAAATAGAAAATGTTTTTGCCACTATGATTTTTTTCATTATTTATTCTGCGATATGGGGGCGAGAAAGAAAGCTTCTGGTATCTTAAAGCTTTCTTGAGTGGTAAAGTTTAAATCAAGTAAATTTAACTTCATTTTTGGTAAGACTGAGAAGCGAAAATAACATGTTTCTTATGTCCGGGAAAACACGTCTCAAATCTAAAGCTTGAGATGGGTTAAGGATGAAACAACCAAAATGAATGCTACAACAAAAACAAAAACAAAATACAAGTTTGAACTGACCTAGGGCATTGTCTACATTCATGGCTGCTGAGCACTATCAGGGACTGGACTAGTGTTGTCAGGCTCTGCTTTGGCCGTCTCATCAGCCCTCCTCCCATTATTATCATCAACATCCAACACATCATCCATCATATCATCCTCCCCAACATTGATATCTTCCACGTCTTCCTCCTCTTCATTGCTGTTTCCACCAGGTATCTTTCTCTTCTTTGGACCATGCTCCAGTCTATGGCTATCCAATTCTTTGTCCATTGTTTCTTGTAGGTTCATGTCATTGTTTGCTTTCTTAGCTTTCCGGACATTTTGCCACCTCTCCAACTCCTTCTCCACGTTTCCAACATATTCTTCTCCTATCTGTTTCTGATATGCAGATAATTCCTCTCTCCTAGCTACCTTCCATTCTAGAAACTCCTGTTATGCATATGCAAATATATACTTATTATTATCATTACCATCGCATATTAATAAAAGACTACATATAAGATTGATTTATCTAACCCCAATGCCCCAAGCCCCTGTTTTCAATGAGTGAAACCATGTCTACTTTCCCTCAAGTTTTGAGTGCTACCATTTCAAATTCTGATTCAAGTATTTCAAGGAAAACTTTGAACATATAAGTTTCCGCCTAGAAGAGGAAACAAAAAAATAGGGCAAAAAGTGATGCCAGGAAGATGATTGTTAATATTTCCAATGATTGGGATGAAAAACAACTGCCCACCTTCCTCTTACAATTGATTTGGTAGGGAATTCTTTCGGAAACAGAGTGCATTAATAGTACCACCAAAAATTAATTTCCAAAATACACCAACTCTAAATTATTTCCCTGGTTTTCTGAGGGAACCACAAATTCAGTTTACCAAAACCCAAAATTCCCTCATTTGAAATTCAGGTTTTGGTAAAGCAGAATTTGTAAGTCAACACCAAAAAAAGGGTATTCGAGAAAATAATTGAAAGGGTAGTTTTTTTAGGAAGGTGGGTAAAAAAACCGATACACGCTATCCCTGCCACTCTAAAAGAAAAAAAAAATAGTAATAGCATTCAAAAGACAGTTAGAAAGCCCAAGAAAAAAATGCCACCTCTGGCTTCTGACAAAAAACTAGGGAAGAAATAAGGGAGAGAACCTACTTGTTCTTTTTGCTGCTCATGTACGGCTGCATCTTCATACAATGGTTTAGTTGGCAAATAATATATCGGAGGCTCGGTTTTAGTCCTGAAACACATTCCAAAAGCAATCAAATTTAGTTCAAATTTATCAAAGAAAAACTATTGCAATCTACCTAAATCCCATAAAGCAGGAATGTTTAAGTCTTCAGATGCTTCAACACTACTATGCACTTGAACAGAAACTTATCTTTGTCTCAATAAAATTGTGAATATGGACACTACTGGACCAAAGTTAAAATTAACCTGCAATAGATAGGTATGCAGAAAGGGTGTTAATGCAAGAGTCATTCACTGCCAAAGCAATATTAAAGCAGAAAAGATTTTACACCCAAAAGGCGCTGACACCATATCAGATTAAGATTGATAATAAATACCTTATAAAATTGTTAAGCTTTTTGTGGTGTTCACTCCACTGAAGAAACAACAACTCCAGCTTCTTTTCTTCAGCCTTGGCAGCCACACGAGCCCTGAGAGTCTGAAAAACAGAAGTGGGAAGCAATAAGAAACCGGATCACACTTTGAACACCGACTAACAGCAATAATGCTCAATGACAAACCAGATCTCTCCTCCTCTTTTCTGCAATTTGTTCACGCTCTTGTTGCCTCAGCTTCTCACTTTCTTCACGAGCTCTTTGCTCGGCCTACAAAGAGATCCAAACATGTAGTGACAAGTAAAAAAACTGCTCAATGATTATTTATTTGAACTTTAGACACGTAAAATTTGGAGTATCATGGAAACAATGACATCCAATGTTCTTTCCATCCAATTGATAATCATTTTGTATTCCCTAAGAATCACTAAGCTCATCATAAGAAACCAACAATAAAAAGGCACGTGATTTACAAACAAAACCAGAAATCAGGGTATGAAAGCACAAACTTACTCTTTGCAAAGAATTTGACCGTCTCATATATGCTTCTGTCCCCGAAAGTTGCTTATCTTCTTTCCTGAATCTCTGTAAAAAAGCAAACAAAGAGAAGATATTGTTAAGAATCTACAAAAGCTGTCACATAAAAACAGGTAATGCCAGCATTAAGCGCAAGGAAATGATTGGTTTTCCAAGTACCAGATCAACAATCTATTGATAAAAAACCACCCAAAAGCGGAGATGGGAAGCTGAAATTGATTATCTATGAAAAAGAGCTATATATTGCAACAATTGTGAAAATTTGCAGTTCACAGTTTCTGGTAAAGCCATTTCTTTAGATTCTTGCTTTTCTAGAAAAATTTAGGCAGTCTGATTTCATCCAGAGAAGGTATTTCAATGATTATCAATTCACTGAGACAGCAACTACAACATAAATACCTCCAATGTCCCTAAAAGTTGCCCCAACATTCTTCTATTCCTATTAATCAAGCTTGGGTCCTCATCCCTGGGCAAAATCCTTGGAACATGCTCTGCAATTGGGGCTTCAGCATCCTAAGAACAAAAAAAGACAATAAAAATATCATAATTCATGGTCCTAAATAATGCCACGGCTCAATAAAATTAAAATTTGAAGTGCAGAAAAACCTTATTCGGTCTTTGATTTCCATCCCTTCTAGACCAACCACCTTGCTGCAGAGTAGAATGTTTTCTATCACTCTCATCTACCGCACCAGATCCTTCGACAGCCATGTCACTGAAATCCTTTGCCACTTCATCGTCAACTATCTCTCCATCTTCGACCTTCAGTCAGAAATTAAGAAATTCACAATAGAATGTTTTAGAACCATGGCAAAAACATTATGAAGAAAGTGCAAAATAAATCTAGGTAAATCCACAGTCTTACTCAATCCAGAAAGAAAAGGTTTACCTTTACAACAGCCGACGACAATCGCCTCTTAGCCGGTGGTTGATCTTCTACATCAGTCCTATCCGCCTACAAGCATTTAGAAAAGAAAATAGAAAATCCCATAAACCTTAAAAGGAGAAAAAGCAAGAGTTAAAGAGAAGTATAAGCTTACGGGTCGAAGAAAGCCACGCTGACGAGAACCAATGGCAGCGAAGTTACGAGAACCGATGCCCGATAATCCTCCCCTTCGGAGTCCTCGAGGATCCCTAAGCCTCTCCGTAATCTATATATAACATACAGAAATTAATTATAAATATACATCTTGACAGTATACTGTAGAGTCGCATTTAAAAGGGGAAAAACAAAGAGAGAAGGAGAGAGAAACCTCGCGTTGCTGGCGATGAAGCTCATCGATCTCTCGCTGAAGCTCTTCTGCTGTCTTCTCGACGGCGGTGCTTCCCATTTGGATTTTTACTTCGATAATATGTTAGAAAAGACGACCAATGTTAACTCGAAAACCCTTGCGAGAGATTTTTTGGTCGATTTCTTTATATTTGATTTTAGTTTAGGATTGTTAGCGTACAAAAATGGTCGATACTTTGGACTTTTGACTGTTGAGGCTTCTGTTAGGGAAAAGGCCCATTTAAATCCCAAACACCACTCAAATCACTTTTGGTATAAAAAAAACCCCACTCAAATCACAAGCCCATTTATAAGCTTTTTCTTTTCTTTTCCTACCGGAAAATACTTTATTTAATCGTATGTATTAGGGGTGTACAAAATCGGGTTCAGTTAACCATTAGCAAATTATTTCAGTTAATTGGTAAGTTCAGGTCACCTAATTCTCGATCTTAAATCGTAATCATTCAATCGGTTAATCATTAGCAAATTATGGTTTTACTTCTGGGAATAAAAAAATAAAATAAAATTTGATTTTTTAATATAAAATATTAAATTGGCATATAATATAATAGTATGTATTATATAATTGGTCGGTTCGGTTACCCGATTTATCCCAAAACCGTGAACCATAACCAAACCGGTTTCTTTTAAAAACAAAAAACTGAACCGAAATCGAAATTTTCAGTTCAATTTTATCATATTTCGGGATCGATTTTGATTTTTCGGTTTTTTTTTTTGCACACCCCTAGTATGTATGTATTATATGATTTATTTTTGATACACAAGTTGTGTAAAAAAAATTACACAACCCTTCATATTTAAGTTATAAATCTAAAACTTAAATCCCTAGCTCTAACACCCTAAAACCTAAACCTTAAATCATAAACTCTAAATTCTAACCATAAATCTTAAATTATATACCTTAAACTTTAAACCCTAATATAAATCTCTAAACAGTAAAAATAAAAGGCTTGTGTAAACTAAAACCCTAAAGTTTACACAAGCTTATATATCAATGTATTTTCCTAATAATAATAGGAGCCAAAACAATACCTTAGACTGAATAGTCATTTTGACCATTTGTTTTCATTTATGAAACAATTTAACCCTCAAAGTTTGGTTACCATTTTAATTTTTTAAACAAAATTTAGTTACCATGTGTGTACTTTCCCAAAATTTTAATATCAGGTTCAAACTCAGTCTGTTTATTTATTTGGTGTGTTCGGACTCAATTCATTTAGTATTCGTGAACTTGTTGGTTTAATGCTCGCGAACGTGTTCACTTATTTATTCGCAAACATGTTTATTTAACGTTCGAGAACATGTTAGCTTATATTATTATTTGTTTCAATCGAGTAATGCGTTTAGAGAACAATGTCGGTAACTTATTTTGTCAAATTGTCATAGTGATTGAAATAGAATTTATAATTCCTAGATTAATTAGTTGAAATTCAAATATAAAATAAAAGAATATATTATTTTAATCTTTTTATAAAAAATATCAATAATGAATAAAACAAGTCATAAATAAGCTTTTAAACTAGTTTGTTTGTGATCATAAATAATTCGAACATACATTTGTTGGTGTTCATCTGCTTATTAAATGAACATAAAAATTTTGTTCATTCATTTATTTACCTTAATAAACGAACATTATACAAACAATTCACAAACAGTTCCAAACGTTATGTTGGTTTACACTCCTATCGTTATAACAACTTTTGTACATAACATACGTCTTTTAATGCTCGATATATGGTGCTGCAATTTGAGATAATTCTTTTTTTTTTCAATAAAGGTTGGGTTTAAGAAGTTTTGTATTTTTACATATAAGTTAGTAATTAAACTAATAAATTTTATTATTTGAGTCATTTGATCAATCTATTTTGTCTTTGATTATTATTGTATTGATGTGATTGTTAATCTTATTATCATAATTAGTCAACGTTTCAATGATAGTGATTTTGAAAATTTTGAGAGTAATTAATTTTTTTAGAGTTATTTTGAAAAAATAAAAATATTAAAATATTTTAAAAATAATAGACAAAATCAGCGGGATTGGTCAAAATAGTAAGCAACTTGGTATCACTTAAGCATGTCAAAAAATTCTCTTCGGGAGACTTACCCATCAAAACTAGGTGTATGACGCGGGTCGATTCAAATTAGTAAGGACGACGCCCTGGAAACAAGAAGGTTCAAACTCAATTTGTTTATTTATTTGGTGTGTTCGGACTCGATTCATTTAGCATTCGTGAACTTGTTGGTTTAATGCTCGCGAACGTGTTCACTTATTTATTCGCAAACATGTTTATTTAACGTTCGAAAATATATTAGTTTATATTATTATTTGTTTCAATCGAGTAATGCGATTAGAGCACAATGTCTGTAGCTTATTTTATCAAATTGTCATAGTGATTGAAATATAATTTATAATTCCTAGATTAATTAGTTGAAATTCAAATATAAAATAAAAGAATATATTGTTTTAATTTTTTTTATAAAAAATATCAATAATGAATAAAATAATTCATAAATAAGCTTTTAAACTAGTTTGTTTGTGATCATAAATAATCTGAACGTGTGTTCATCCGCTTATTAAATGAACATAAAAAATTTTGTTCACTCATTTATTTAACTTAATAAACGAACATCATACAAACAATTCACAAACAGTTTCAAACGTTATGTTCGTTTACACTCCTATCGTTATAACTAGGGGTGGGAATTGTCGGGTACCCGGGTTTCGGGTACCCGGTTTTTCGGGTACCCGGTTCATCCGGGTACCTCAAATAAAGGCCCGTGTCCCGGCCCACCTTTTCCGGGTACCCGAGATTCGGGTACCCGACACACCCGGGTACCCGTCTAATCGGGTACCGGGTACCCGCCAGGTTTTTTTTTTTTTTAATTCGAATGATTTAAATATACCAAAAAAAAAGAAAAATTCGAATTATATAATCCAACATAAAGTTTAATATTCGAAATATCAAACCCAAATAACATTAGAGTCAATAATTACAATTTATATTCCAACATAAAATTAAATATATTGTATATACATATACTGTAATATATATAATATTCGAATTATATATATGGAGTGCGGTGAAATTGAGAGAGAAGACTAGTACGAATTGTGAAGGGAGAACATTTGAGGGATCGAGATTTAAAAATTAGGTTGTTTGATTTGAAAATATAGTGAATATAAAGATATTTTGTTTAAAAAATATAATTATATTTAAAATAAAAAATAAAAAAAAATTAGGAACCAGGTACCCGAAATTAACCGGGTACCCGAAATTTTCTACTTTTGTGACCCGGGCCCGACCCGGGAAATGACGGGCCGGGTACCCGACCCGGGTAAAAAAAATTTCCGGGTAATTACCCGGTTATTTGTATTCGGATAGTCGGGTAGTCGGGTCGGGTAGTTCGGGTCGAATATTTTCTCCCACCCCTAGTTATAACAACTTTTGTACATAACATACGTCTTTTAATGCTCGATATATGGTGCTGCAATTTGAGATCATTCTTTTTTTCAATAAAGGTTGGGTTTAATAAGTTTTTTTTATTTTTACATATAAATTAGTAATTAAACTAATAAATTTTATCATTTGAGTCATTTCATCAATCTATTTTGTCTTTGATTATTATTGTATTGATGTGATCGATAATCTTATTATCATAATTAGTCAATGTTTAAATGATAGTGATTTTGAAAATTTTGAGAGTAATTGATTTTCTTAAAGTTATTTTTAAAAAATATAAATATTAAAATATTTTAAAAATAATAGACAAAATCAACGAGATTGGTCAAAGTGGTAAGCAGCTTGGTATCGCTTAAGCATGTTAAAAAATTCTCTTCGGGAGACTTACCCACCAAAACTAGGTGTATGGCGCGAGTCGATTCAAATTAATAAGGACGACGCCCTGGAAACCAGAAGGTTCAAACTTAGTTTGTTTATCTATTTGGTGTGTTCGGACTTGATTCATTTAGCATTCGTAAACTTGTTGGTTTAATGCTCGCGAACATGTTCACTTATTTATTCACAAACATGTTAGTTTATGTTATTATTTGTTTCAATCGAGTAATGCGTTTAGAGCACAATGTCTGTAGCTTATTTTGTCAAATTGTCATAGTGATTGAAATAGAATTTATAATTCCTAGATTAATTAGTTGAAATTCAAATATAAAAAAAGAATATATTATTTTAATATTTTTATAAAAATATCAATATTGAATAAAATAAGTCATAAATAAGCTGTTAAACTAGTTTGTTTGTGATCATAAATAATCCGAACGTACATATGTTCGTGTTCATCCGCTTATTAAATGAACATAAAAATTTTGTTCACTCATTTATTTAACTTAATAAACGAACATCATACAAACAATTCACAAACAAATCCAAACGTTATGTTGGAGTGTACATGGATCACTGACGGAATTCGCCGGATAATTTTTTACTGCGCCATGAGGTTTATCGGCGTTTCCCAACGACGATCACCCTCCAAGATGTTTACAAGCTATTTATAGTTGGCCTTCTGATTCGAAACTCGCTTTACATGTAAACCGAGTTACAACCATCCTATGCCTGAATCCTCCTGCACAAATCCTGAAGAATTTATACCCTACAAAAGCATGCAGAGAGGGAGATAAGTGGAACTCACATGCTTTTACAAGTAAAAGATTCGTTAAAATACTTATAAATACCAAGTTTTTAACTTTACTCTTGTAAAATTGACTCTGTGAGTATTTATTTGGAGCAACATCATTTCGAGGATATAAGCTTGTTATTTTCGTCAATTTCAAACGAATCAAGAATATTTTACGCACTATGAGTTCAGACAAGTTACACAAAGTTCTCCTTGCACCTTGACATATCAATATTTTTTTTTTTGAAGGTATTGCGAAACTTCATGTTGTAAGGAGAACTTTTTGTAATGAGTCCAAATCTATGGTCTTGATTCATTTAAAATTTATGGATTTACCAAGCATGATATAGCGGTGTATTTACGGACACGAGCGCCTGAAATAATTTCCATCAAACCACGACAACAGTAAAATAATTGTAATGACTACTGTATAATGTTTCTAAATTTTATTGTTTCTACGTTTTGATTTTTTTTCTTCATTCAATTGTATTTACTATTTTACGCATGTAGTGCTAATTCTTCTGCCCGAAAAAATTAAATATGATTTATTTTGAAAGTCGCCTCTAATACTTCGCGAGTTTCGCATGATTTTTCTTTACTATAAAATTCAGTCTCCAATTGTGTTTATTTTACTAAAATTAACACTTGTTCCCTCATGGCTAAATATTTCGCAACATTTTATTTTCTTGGAACCTATTTCGACTCAACAATCACCAACAATATGTCACTCCACGATTTGTTGCAGATGATATCAAACGAGGTTAGTAAACGTACAAACAAGTAAAATTCTTACTTGGAATGTAAAATCCCAACACCGACATCAACTGAAACACACATTTTGAGCCTTACCAATGAAAGCGACGTACACAAAATCTATGACCAACTCAATTCTACAGGAGCTAAATACATCCGCTTAAATGTTAAGTTCGATAAGGTTGACGCCGACGAAGGTAGTAAGTCTGTGCCTAGAGAAGCTGCTCCGTCCGCAATCGCAGTGACCACTCAACAAGCTCCATCTTCACCAAATATTGATGCAGTTGCTGATGTGTTGCAGCTTTTTATGTATAGGCGCAGACAAGAGAAACAACAACGGATAGAAGAACTTAACTTGTCTTCTCAACTGACTACGATGATACCGAGCCAAAATCCGATTAACCTTCCATTGCTTAAATCATCGTAAAATAATATTTTATGCGTTGGTTTTTCGTTTGACGCTGCAGTTTACCCTCCTTTATTTATGTGAAACGTTATTCAATACAAATCATCTTAAATTATCTTTTTCATCTCGTTACGGTAGGGAGATAAAATTTACCTCATCTACTCTAACAACATAAACTACCATTAAGGTTAAATAATTTATTGACCCAAATCGAACAAAATTCCAAACCGACCATCTTTACGTTAAATATCCCTAAAATTTTACCTAACTCGCCGTACATACACGACGAGTTTCAAATTCTCCAGTTACGGTGTTTGGTTGAGACGTTCACGAATACCCATATGGCGAGTTCGATTTAGTATTTCGTTAGTCACCTGATTAAGATTTAAACATGATTGAAATTTTTGAAAAAAAAATTATAACTCGCCTATGTGATACGGCAAGTTTGAATAAAAAATATTTTTTAAAAACTGACCATCGTGGTGCGGCGAGTTCACTGTTAGGGTCCTATGCCGAACATTTTACGATTCTGGATCGTGGAAGGGTCAAAATAGGAATCAAAGATCCTATTTTTGCTCTTACCCCCTACTTGGATCATCGAAGAAAGCCAGATTATTCCTTTCCCATTTTGCTTTTGACTGGCCCTTTTTTCAGCAGATCATGTTAAAGCAATCAGTAATGTCAGAAATGCAATTTTACTGGTGTCATGAACATCTAGACTCCGGACACTGTCACAAGGAAATGAAGATAATGAGATTTGCCAAGGATAAATGGATTTTGACAACCCAGAATATATTTATATCCTTAAACTGAATTTTACATTTCAATTCCTTCTTCCCCACTGTACCTACAAGATCTTAAGGTCATTTCACAATTTCATACCAGATAAATTATATATAATTTGGCTACTATAACTAAATTTTAGCCATGCACTATGGATCCGTATAAAATTCGAGTCTCCTACTTGCCGGTGTGGAGAGTTTCCCTGATGCTATCCATTAAAACTAAGGACCATCCAAGTATTTACTTTGCAGAACCATTCCCAAAGAGGGGACTTTGTTCTGGAACAATGTTCTCGACAGGGTTCTGCACCCCCCATATAGATGCATCCAGATATCCGAGCTCAAAGAGTCTATCAAGAATTTCATCATCTGCCGGCTCCAGCGCCCAGTTGAAAAGCTGCAAGTAGTTCACAACAAGAAATCAGAGGCTTATACTCGAGGAAAACAATTAACACGTGCAGAGCTCTGGGAATACCTGTCTTCCAGTAGCTCTATTCTCAGGATAACAGTCTGGACTAATCCCAATTCCTTGCAATCCCAATTGACTGGCTGGGAAAGCACAAACTCGGACCTGCAAAGACAACATCAGTCATCATATCACCATCAGGAGAAAGTTTATGTAATCATTATTGCCAGCATTGCTTGATATTAGGTCCAGTGGAACAGGATCCTACCAACTTTTTAGTTTTCTTACAAGTCAAAAAGGCTTCAAACCAATGGATAAACAAGAGTAATAACACTAAATATAAATGTAGGCCAAATCTTGTCCCTGTAAAACTTAACCGGTCATATAAAAGCTATTGTGCATTATTATACAAGGTTTTTTTCAAGTCTTAACAATAATCACACAGAATGTGTTATGCGGATCTTAAAACAGATTTGAGTGAATCCTAGCTTTGTATTGTACAACTACAAAACATTTCAGTAACTTTTGAGAACAAAAATATAATTGTTGTGCTACTCAGAATATCAAATTGCCACTTAACACCCGAGCAATTTAATTCAAAACCATTTAAGATTGGTTATCATTGTTTCAGACCACCATCTGATTGCAAAGTAATAGAATGTCTTGGGGTGAATAGTTTCCCAGAATTTTCAGGAGGCAAGTTCAGTTTTAAATTATCTCGAGAAAATACCGTTTTAGATGCAGATGTTGGGGGCATGAATAATGTCAAACCCCCATCAATGCATAGACGATTCCGAAACATTGTTGCGGGGCGAGGAGCAAGATACCTGCAAAGATATGTTGTATCAGGTTCAGGTAACTTCACAGCAAGTGTTTCAATGCATAACTGTGCCTTAACCAATTACCCAGGAATGAAGGAAGATGTAATGACTGCATTGATTAGATCTTCTTTAGAATCAAATTGATCCACCAGTAAACCTCTAGGCCTCCAAAGAATCTGAGTTACAGCAACTGACATAATAGTGGTGAATAAAAGAAATGTTAATTGTTCAAAGTAGTGGAGATTAGCAAGTCAAAATCAGACAGCCATGTTATGAAGATTGCTTTATAAAGAATTTCATGTACTAAAAGGAGAAAATTTATCTTGGCATAGAAAAAGGTAGATTAGTCAATCCAGTGTGAAGACAACTGAAGCTATTGCAACACTGCTCCTTCACCGCGTGCATAATGTGTCTGTAGTCACTTTGGTATTTTAAAATGCAACCCTAGATGTCAAAAACATCTCTCTAACATTATGATTTGACCAATGCTTTTCATATTACCATCCAGTGCCACATATCTAGAATTTCCTTATTACCAACTAGATCCCAACAGCAATCTCAATGTTATCATGATCTAAATGCGTGATTCAAAGATTCTGATTGTAAAATGATAATATTGTTTTGTCATACACTCATACATGCTTCAAGAAAATTTAATCATTTGCTCTATATACTCCCTGTATAAAATAATAAACATACAATTTCTAATTTGTTTTCACATTAGCATACTCACCACGAACCCTCCCATTGGACCTAGTATGAATATCATGAGGCAGAAACTTGTCAAGAATATCTCGGAGAACAGCCTGTTAGTTTTAAAAAAAGGATAAGTTAACATATCACTTAAATAAGCAGATGCAAAAATAAGAGTTCTAAAGTGAAATTTAAACAAATGGACAAAATAAATGAGATATCAAGCCACTAAAATATCAAAGATGAAGAAATCAGAGGATCTTTTCAAAGCATTTATGATTAAATATAATAATTGATCTCTGCATCCGTTTTTGTTGGGCAATTAGACCGCAAATATACATGCTTAGCAATTAGTGAACATCAATCACACACTATAAAAACATAAAGCAACTAAAATTTATAAAACAACACAATAAATGCATTGAACCACAAATACAATAATTGTGCTAGGCCTAGGCATACCCCAAGACGAAATGCAGTCCCTTTAAGCCGGCAATCATCAGCCAGGATTTTAGTTGCTTTTAGGGCTTCATCCATGCTAGCTCCAGAAGCAATCACTGCACATACTATGGCACCAGCAGATGAACCAGCCAATGGTGTGGTTTCCTAAATCAGAGGGGGGGAAACGATATCAGGTATGGCTAGTGTGGTTCATGGTGAAATATCACTGCACAGAGTCATATAAAGAGTTCCCCAGTGTTCTCAAGAGCTCATAGAGTACTTGCCTAAAACACATCCAAACCCCTCTCCAAGGTGAAATCTATGCTTAATAGAAACAAGTATTCCGGACCTGTATCAGTGATATGATTACCATTCCCAAGCTACAAAAACACCATCCAGAAAACCTTTATTATCTCCGTAAGATCTTCTGGAAACTAAATGGCTAAATTTCATTTCAAATGCAATTCAACACTGTCATTCCAAATTGCTTGTATCTTATCATCAGTTTCCTTTTATTAGAAAGCTGGAGCATATATCTTGTACAATAAAAATGGATGTTCTTGATCACTGGAGGTGAGTTAAGTCAGATATATGTTTCAATGTCTAAACTGGACCATGGAAATTCGTGAGAGAATAGTGATTAAGTTAGATTATGTTTTTAGTTGTTACTTGCAAGAAATATTCACATTCTCCTTTAAAATTAAAGCTCAAGGGAGCCAGGGTTCTTCAATCCAAGTTTCTCCCAAAAGAAAGAGATTTCCAAATGAATTTCCCTACCAATAAACATTGCATTAGAAAAGGAAAAAAGAGAGCCAATTAACAGAAATCAAACTGAATTGATGAACAATCAAAGAAGCAATTTCAGTAAAGTAAGAAACAAGAGAAAAGAGTAAACCTTTATGTAACCCTTCTCGATGAGAAACTGGGCAACTCCAAGATGATAAGGAAACAAAAGGCCAGCAGCAGAAAAACTAAACCCAGGGCTTGTAACTATTCTTCTTTCTTTCTCAGCTTCGATATCTTTAACCCTTTGTTCCCATATCACCTCTGGCTCTATCTCATCCTCCATCACTAACCCAATTCTCTCCTTATTGTTGTTTCCACTATTTCCAAGCTCACTCTCACTGGTTGTCTTTCTGGGTCTGCGAAAAACAGGGATTGTTGAGCCTGAATCTTCATAATTGGAACTGCTTTTAATTAATCTGGATGCAATTCCCACGAAAAACCCCCCTGTTGCTGCGGCGAAAGACACTTTTTCATTCACACCTTGTGAGGGTGGAGGTGTGAGGTTATTGTTGTTTTTGGAGGAGTTCATGATGATGAAGGAAGCGGAAGCACGGGGGCGTGGGGAAAGGGTGAGACGGGAGTTGGAATTTATAGGAGAAGAAGGGAACGTGTGGGAAATGCAAAGAGAAGCCATTAGAGGACCAAAGAGAGAAAGAAGCAACGGCTCTGTTTTGGCAGCGTCTTGAATCTCATTCTTTCATGTTTTTTGAGGTTTAATACGTAATATTATTTACCAAAAAGTCCAGGTTTTGGTTTGGAAACGTTTAAACTGTCGTGTTAAAAGACGGTTTTTGCCGAATGCAATTGCAAACCACAGTTATGGTGGGTTGTCTTTGTATTTTCCAATCATCCTTGGGCTTTTGGCAACTATGACGAACATCCCAATTCCCATTTCCCAGGGTAAGTGTTGATATCTTTTTTATTATTATTATTTTAAAAGTGTTGATACCAAAAAGTCCAATTGACTGTTCCCGATTCATCAGGACACTTGTTGGTCCAAAACTCCCACGGCGAATGAGCTTCTGAAACAAAACTGAAGATTCACAATAAGGAGTATTAATCAAACTGTCAATTTTCGCTGCTATATCAGGATGCCTTTTACCAACTAGATTCCTCACAAATGGCATTGCATTTGTGTGCCACTGCACCTAATACGCTGACTTTGATTTTCACAACAAAATGCCCTGTCCAACCAAGTTAGCATATAGGGTTCATGGTCATGGGCTGGGTACTCAACTGATGGACTGCGTAGATCACAGGGCCATTTGACAGTTGAGACTCTCACACTGTACGCTTCTTTCTTGCTCATTTTCTCCCAGTTCCTCCGCTACTTGCTGCACATGATCACCACTCAAATTCTTCTCTTATTTTGACTTGATAGATTAACCAGAAGCAAACCCCATGTCACAACACCGTCGGCACGCTTACCTTACCGGATTCTACTAGCTCATTTAGTATTTTTTTCTTTAATATATATATTATAAAAGCTCATTTTGAAGTCTCTTCAATAGTAAACAACTTGCAATGCAACATGAATCCATAGCATACTTTCTACTATTTTATATCAGAGATTTCACAGCATGCATGCAAAAGTAGCAATATATGTATGCCCTAGCCCTTGGAACTTCAACATTCTGAGATACAATGGAGGTTTCCTATTTCACATTGTATGCAGTATTAAATATGCCCGCCCTAGTACAACAACCCTATTCTTTCTACTTAATATAATCTACAATCTACTTCAGTACAAAATTAGATACTACAACTGCTCAATACCCTTCACAATATCTGCTGCTTTGCAAGTTGTTTTATAATGCCCTGTCTGGTTACATCGACTACAATGCACCATGTGTTTCTCACTATTAAGATCCACTAGACATATCCGTTTCTTTTCAGGGCGTCCTGGTGGCCGGCGAAACTTGGGCGGTCGCACTACTTGAGCATCCTCATTCATAGTACTAGGAACCTCACCCAACTTCCTCCACTCAATCTTCCCAGGAATGGGGTGTATCTCTTCTGAATACGTCTCCTGATAATTGGCAACAGTAAAGCATTTCTCTGTGAAAGCATATACATCTTTTCGGCACGACAAGAGTGCTGCCGCGGCATGTGAACAAGGTATTCCATAAAGTTGCCAATCCCGACAAGAACAAGAATGTTTCCCAATATTCACAATGTCTGATCGTTCGGCTGATATAACCTCAAATTCTACTTCATCTGACCGCAGAACCTGATAAGTCGAGGCACGGCTAATAACTTCCTGCATGCGTGTCTCAGCAGTAGGGGATAGTACAGAAACCCAAGAATGACTTCTAATTCGACGGTCCTCAAACTCAGACATCAATTTGCTGTGAATTACCTCAATCACCTGGATGATGGGTAACTCTCGAGCATCAAAAATCCATCGATTAAATTCCTCAATGTTTGATGAGAGGTGCCCATAACGTGTACCTTCAAAATACAGCAATGCCCAGCGTGAACTAGGAAATTGCTGCATCCACTTTGCAGCCTCAGGAGAAACCTCCTCTATTTCAGCCATTTTCTCTTTAAAAGCACTAGTAGTTGTAGCATATGCAGCTTTCCAGAGAAGATGAACAAGCCGTGAGTTCTTGAACTCTCTGCAGATGCTTTCACTCAGATGGCGCATGCAAAGGGCATGAAAGGAATTTGGGAACTTTATCCTTACTACATCTAAAGCGCCTATTTGTCCACCAGATAGAAAAGTGAGCTGTGGCATTTTCTTAGAATTCATTGCTAAAGCCTTATGCAACTCCGATAAGAACCAAATCCAGTTATCATCATTTTCTGTATCAACAACACCAAATGCAAGGGGAAATAAACCACCATCAGCATCAAAAGAAGTTGCTGAAAGCAAAGTACCAAGGTATTTGTTTTTAAGCTGGATTCCACCTAGTCCAACAATAGGCAAGCATCCATTCAAGAATCCATGTATGGATGCATAAAAGGAAACAAACAGCCGCTGGAAACGATTATCTGCTCCTGTGGTGAACACTTCTGCAATACTTCCGGGGTTTGTTTTCGTTATTTGCTCACAAAAAGCGGGAAGTAAGCAGTATCCTTCTTCAGAAGAGCCATAAATAGCAGCAAGTCCCCGTTCCTTTGCACGCCAAGCTTGCTTGTATGGTATGATGATCCCATATTTTTTATGAATGTCATGCAATATATCCTTTGGTTTGTAATTGATGTTATCCCGTAGCCGTTCCTCTATAAAACTCACAATCCAATCTACAGAAGCTTGATGGTGCCCATTTTGTGCATTTTTCCCACATGTATGTGTTCCTTCAAGGCTTCTTATTGTGAAAGTCGGAGCATTGGGAAGCTTAACTGCACGAATACGCCATGGACATCCTTCTGTGGCGCACTTAGCAAAGTAACGAATAAGGTCACTTTTTATAATACGCAGCTCAAAGTGCTGTGCAATGGCAGCTTCTTTAATAGCAATACGGAAGGCCTTGACATCAGGGAACTCCTGACCAACAACAAAAGTGTGGTCTTCCATAGAGCAACTAATACAAATTATGGCTTCACCATTCCACGCAATGATCACTTACCTTGGTCTTGCCCAAGATGGCAAGAGAGTTAACTTGTTTCACTCAGGTAAAGAAGTTAATAAGCCCAACCATTTTGAAGCCAATGCACAAACCATTCAGGAAGCTGAAAGCTCCATATGAACACTGTAAAAGAAATAAAGCAAATATCCGTTTCAAAACATATTAGGGGGGGGGGGGGGAGCAAGAGAAAGGAACATATTTGAGTTGATGCCATACATAATTAAGCACTCATTTCCCCCCAGGAAGACCCTATGGTTCTGAATTATCAATTCACATTAACAAAAGAAGTATATGAATACTATCAAGTATCAACTGCTAAGAAAGAAAAGCGGAAATTGAGAAGGTATTAATCAAACAATTCATACCTGGTCATGTTTACAAACAATCAAAACATTAGAAACGCAATTCCTAATTCACTGGAAACATACATAATAGCATAACAGTATTGTTAGGAGACACGGCAGTATTCTAGATATTATTCAAATGACTAACTTAACTAAATAAACAAAACTATGCAATCCTTCCTAAAGACAGGGCCAATAACACCCAATCTTCATGTTTGCAAGGAGCGGTTTAGTTCTAAACCAGGAACAAATACCACTAATAATATATTAAAACCAGGCTCCGAAGACACCTACCAAAATAATATGTTTATAAATTAAAGCTCAAAAATTTATAAGAGATTACATTTACAACAGTAATTACAATGGAAATTGTCCCCATAAATAAAAAAATAGTAATTTAATTTCGCATGCATCCTTTTGAACACTAATTCACACTAAGAATGTTTAAAGAAGAAAACCCAGAAAGAAAATTTGAGAAAAAAATTACCCATGCCACTTTAATAGCTACTTTCAAGCAAAAAGAAAGATGGATTCCAATATTTTCCCAAGCCAATAACAACAAAACCAAACATAAAAACAAAATATTTTACAAAAGCTTAAACAGAATTAAATTCAATGAAAAGAACTTTAAACATTAAAATCAAAAAATAAATAAAACATATAAAACCAGGGGCAATAAACATGGGAAAAATGAAGCTAAAGATCATTTAGCCAAAAAATACTTGTTTTTGAACAAAATAATTCATTGCACCAACCTTAAATAGATTTGAAAAAGAAGGTTACAATGGAAAGATCCAAATAGAAGAAAGTAATCTTCAATTCATTTTGGGGACAGAATTGGGGATAACAGTGTAGGAAATCTGGAGAAAGATTGGGGCTGATTATGTCGCATTTAAGGGTTTCATTGTCTTTTGATTCTGTGTAAACTACACAAGATGACCCTGAACTATTACCACTTACTCGAAAACATCACCAAATTTTTAAAAAAATTCAAATCTAACACTGTAATTATTTGAACACCTTTAAATACGAAGAATAAACCTTAATCATTTAACCAACACAAAATTAATTAATATTTTACCACAAATATTATATATGTCAAATTATATTTAAATTTTTTTTTTAAATTATTTTATGAAATAAATAATATTAGCAAGCTGGGTATCCGACTTGAAAATTCGGGTATTTAAAAAAAACTCGGTAATTTTAAATTGGGTATGCGGGTCAGCGAGTTGGATCAATCGGGCCGGGTACTTTTGAACACCTCTGCCCACATCGGCTACTATTTTTCAAATTCATACTCGTCCAAGCGGGTACATTATCAAATCTAACTCACACCCACTACCAAATTGGGTGTCCACTTGACAAGCAACCATTAATATCGAATTATGTAAAAATAAATCATAGACTTGTGTAAAGAAGAGTAAAACCTCGCATATTTTATTGATTGATCAAGTGTATATATATAATACATTTACACATGTATATTTAACTAAAGTACATTTATGTCAATATAAATTTTACTTAACTACATTTAACTAATTAATAGCAATAAACAATTTTAAAAAATATTTTATACCTTAAGCTTTGATTAAATTATAAGACACGTCCTTTAAAGTCTTAAGGTTTACAGAATAAGTTGTAAACTTATTCCTAAATTCATAATGGCTCAAAATTCATATGGTGGGTAGTTAGTGGGCGGGATGAGTGGATGCAAGCGTATATGTTGCAGGTAAGATCTCAAATCCACCACCTACTCACTACCCATGACGGATATAACTTTTTACATCTACACTCGCCCACCACTTATCAAATTCATTCTTATCCCTGCCCCAACTAAAATAAGAACAATACAAAATCTGCAAAATTGTACTCATCTACTATCCCTTCGTCACTAATCACACTAATTTGTTTAACGATTTTTTAAGTTAGATAAAACCATAAGTACAATAAAATTATCCTATTAAATAATCCAAGCACTTGGTGGTTGCAAACTCTTTTTTTTTACTCCGTAACTACAATATAGTCGTCTGATACTTGAGCAAGGAATTCCACACTAATTGAAACCATTCCTAATTTACCATAAGTCCATCCGATATCCTTGCCAAAAGCCCTTCTTTTTGATGGTTCGACTAGGTGTATGTAGGTCAAAGAATAAGAGGAAAGATACACTGCTGAAACTCCTCTATATCAGACATCTAGTGACTGCTCTCCTGTGATCGTAAACTCTCATCCATACTATCTATAATGTTGAAGTCACCTGTCAGACGCCATGTGCAACCATTATCAGCTTGCTGTTGTTTCTAAAGATGGTCCCAAAGCCTCCTCTTTTCTCTACCTTCACTCCTTCTATAAATGACAGTAGAAAACCTTTCGGTGACTGCCACCGGCACCAACTGTAATTGTATACTACCTTTGCCAAACACCCAAATTCTTCCATTATCATCTTCGCCACTTTTTTTTTACCTATGTCCGCCTGATTTTTCCGTTTTTGCTTGATCCCCTTCATTAAATCAGACACTCTAGCTGCAGCAGCTCCTTGTTTTCTTCCATGACTTTGTTGGACATCACCAACTGCCTCACTATTCTCAACATAACACCCTTTAGCAAGGCAAATCAATTCTGGACCACAAGAGTATACCCTTCCCTTTCTTACTTCCTCGAGAGTTTACTACTTCCCTCAGCTTTACTTACCATCTTCAGAAACACTCAATTGATCCTCTTTATTATTGGCTATGAGAAGAAGATATAAGTCTTGAATGATCTTAATTTAATCAATAAACCGATTGGGGCATGGATTACCAACTCCATTACTACAAGATCGTTGTTTTGTCTTTATAGCTCATTTAAACTACAGGTTGATCAAGCTTTTGGGTTCAATTTTGATGAAAAAAGATAAAAATTGAGGTCAAATTGTACTTAACACAAAGTAAACAATATATACGAGGCTGAGCTTGGTTTTCCTTTGCTTTGAATTAACATTTTACTATTGTTTTGGTTTTGGAAAATATATACATATCTTCCCTTCATCAGCTTCCTCTACACATTCATGTAATCATATCTAACCAATTATGAAGAGAAATTCTCACCCTTTTTCGGTGCCCCTTTCTATGCCTCGCACTAAAAATTAGGTTTAGGGTTAATGTTTATTGTTAGGGTTAGTGTTTAGGAAATTAGTGACGATGTGTATTTTTTAAGTTTAGTGTTTAAAATTTAAAGCTAGACCTTAAAATTTAAGTTTTTAGCGTTTGAGTATAAGAAGAAACAGAGAAGTTTTATCCACTGATAAAAGAAATAACAAACAATTAAGACTCATTAACTAATGAGGCCTTGAATTTGTTGGCAAATATTGAGAAATTGATTCAAACGTTGTTGAGAAAAATGTGGAACCAATTGTTGGTTCGTAAATGTGCAGACGTGCACGACGTGGGTAACGCAAAATTCTGAATCAGTCTGGTCCTTCGTGGGCTTGCAGATATTTTGACCCAAATTTGAAATGATTTTTTCCTCAAATAAGAGCATATATTTGCCAAATTTTATCTTGAAATTAAAAGGGTAAATATTGAAAGTTACATTTAATTCATATAGTAATTTTGAAAAATGCACT
This sequence comes from Hibiscus trionum, assembly GCA_030270665.1. NCBI lineage: Eukaryota > Viridiplantae > Streptophyta > Magnoliopsida > Malvales > Malvaceae > Hibiscus > Hibiscus trionum. The sequence goes on from BSYR01000044.1 coordinate 7,064,390, forward strand.
ATAGAAGAATCAATTGATTCTCAGCATTAAATGACCCATTAGGTCAAATTTTCACTTATACCTTCATGACACTTCTATAAATAGGGAGTAAACCTTCTAAGTTTTACACAACTCAAAACCATAGAAAATTTTTATTGTTTTACTCTGTGAATTTTACAAGTGGTTTTCAGTCATAGGAGAAGGCAAAGTTACGGTTCGTTGATCACTGCAGACGTGCTATTGCTGTGCTCATTATGTTGTTGTATCCTGGGAGATAAACGTCCGACGTTTCTCAAGCACCATAGGAGTAGGTGAATCTGTCTTAAGGAAAATGCGTTCGTGCATGCCTCAACACGTTTCTTTGATTTTTCGTTTCAAATCGGTTTGATTTACATATTGTTGTATCGTCAGTAATTTTGTACTTTTCGTTTAAATAATAATATTTTATTTTCCGCTTCAAGGCTATGGTAATCAAGCTCGGTGTAGAAGAATAAACTGAAGGAAATTGTTATTTAAGATTTTCAGCAGTCCAAGTACATAGATATACCATATACCATCAATGTTTGTTCATGTAAAATCAAGAACAAACTATAATCTTTTTCATCAAATATCAGGTATAATCATTCTCAACTACATATCAAAAACCATTAACCTTTTTTTGTAGTAGCGAGCAATACCTGTGGCCCAACCATAGCATCCTAATTCACTTTCAAGAGTCGTTTTCAGCAATTTTCTTCCGTACTGTCTGAAGTCTTTCTTTCAGTTTCTTACTCTGTTCAAAATTCACCTTCCGCTTCAAAGCTTTCTGCCCCCCCTCCCAAAAAGCACGTCAAACAAAGTGACGAAACAAATGCTATTTATCTAGAGTTGAGAATAACCCACTTCTTGTCAAAAACAGAGATCAAGCTTTATCTTTAATTCTGTACATTCACCGAAGAATTTGGCTATGGGATTCTCTAAATGACACTTTTGGAACTCCTCGATGATCTGCCAAAACATAAACTCGTGATTATTTAACAAGAACGAACCTTTCCTTCCAATCTTACATCTAAAAATTTAGATTCAACATCAAGATTGTACTTACTTTAGCGCACATTGGTTGTCTATGCAATGTCAGAGGAGGGTGCATTATTCCAGCAGAAAATATACTCAACGATCTGTAGTATGAAATTTAGACCAGCAACAGATTGAATAACCATATAAAAAAATTGCAGAACAAGAACTTGAAGGGGGAAATGCCCAAATAATCTCACCAAAAGAGTTTCAAACCCAATTTTATTTAGCCAGGATTGAGTATTTTAACAAGAATAATCAAATTAAAGCGTGAAACAATAAATATGCCAGTTTTCACAGAAAATTAAAAGGGCAGCAGAAGACCGAACCGAAAGGTATACGGAAGGAGATGGAGAAAAACGCCCTGTTCTCTGTTCCCCGCGACTCGTAAATCAGAAAATGAACTCTCTATCGACTCAACAACGAAGCAAGACCGCGACTCTAGCAGGAGAAGAGATAAACGGCACCGTTAAAGGTTTGCGTGTAAAAACCTAAATACCCTGGATTTCTTAGTTTTTAGGGTAAAGTATATCAGTGGCCATCAGACTTTTAGTACGCGTTCATTTTGGTCACCGAACTATTAAAATTTTCATTGGAGTCACCCAACTTTTAGTCTGCTTTCATTTTGGTCCCTTCCGTTAAAAATACTGACGTCTTCTTCAACCTCTTTATTTTTCTTTTCCCGTTTTTTCTTTACTATGTTTTCCTTGTTACAGGTTCCTAAGCAGTAGCAACGTTATTAATAATTAGTACAATGCCCTTTTCAAACTTCGAATTCATATCATATAGCTAGAATATCCATGCTATATGATATTTAAGTTAGAAATCCATGGATAGCAACAGACACAACATTACTTATCGAGGTTGGTTAGCTTTAAGTTAGAAATCATGTAACGACCCGAATATTAGGTTAGTAAATCGGGTTTCGGGCCCAGATTATGGGGCTTTATTTTGAAAAACTAAGTTAAGGGCTTTTGTGTTGGGCCCATTATTATGGAAAAAAGATGTTTGAATTTTAAATAGAGTTGTTGGTGGATAAAAGATCAGAAAAATATTACGAGGAGAGAGAATAAAGAAAAAGGAGAAAAAATAGATAGTGAGAGAGAGAAGAAGAAAGGAGAAAAGTATTGTGTGGAGTATATCATCGCTTACACAAACGGCAGGATAGTTCAAGGATATCGTGTCTATTGAACAGTTAGTAAAGTAAATATACTTTCACAAGGGAAGGTTCAAGGGTAGACATCTACCTATCCTATGCAACTATCAATCGTAGAAACTATCACCACATTGAGTCAAAATGGTTTTGATAAATGCATCAATTTCATTCATGTGGGGGATTGTTGGAAAAATATAAGAAAATAGAAAATTTGAAACATATTTCGAATAAGTAAAGATGGAGATTCGAATAAAGATTCAACGGAAACTTATTCTACTCCACGAGATCTTTAAAACAATATCTCATATGCTCAAAATGGTTGAGTAATGAATGAGAAATTGATGGTCAAAATAAGGAGGTTGCAAATCAAGAAAAGGAAATGGAAACCCCCAATCCCACATTGCTTGTTTTGTCATTTTGCCCCCTATTTTTTCTTTTGGTCCAAATATGCCCCCAACGTTTCATTTTGGTCCAAATATGCCCCCGTTAGATGGAAATTGTAATCACTAATTTTGTCCGGACCTTGAACCCCTTTATGTTTGTGTTGTTAGTGGGCTTATCGGGCTATTAGGAAATTTAAAAATAAAAAATAAAAAAAAGAGAAAAAGGAAAAATAAATATATATATATATATATATGTGTCATATTATTATTTAGTACTGTTACCATACTATGTATTATTATTATTATTATATATATATATATATATATATATATATATATATATATATATATTCGCATGTTGTATGCATGTATATATTTGGCACCGATATCTGCCATTGTCATTATGATATTACTATTCATATTATTTTTGTTGTTCGCTAGTAGGTATTATTACTATTATTATTATCATACTTATTATTATTATTATTATTATTATTATTATTATTATTATTATCAGATATTACTATTATAATTATAATGAAATTGGACATAATAAATAAAAACCCACTTTGATTAATAATGAGAGTCCAAAATAATAATATGATCCATAAACAGTCCATTTAAAATACAAGCCCAAAATAATACAATAAGCCCAGCAAGCCCAATGACAAAAAAAACCCTAAGCTAATACTTTTTTGTGATGCAGCCGCCACAAGCCCTAGCCGTTGGATCTGGCACGAGATCAACGATCCAGATGAAGCACGGGTATGGAGAAACCCTAGAGAGCCCCCTTTGCCATTCGCGCCGCACACCTCCAATGCCGTTGGATCTGGAGGCAATCCAACGGCCCAGATCAGCCCAGGTATGGAGAAACCCTAGCAAGCACCCATTGCCCTAGCGCCACTCTCCTCGTAGCCGTTAGATCGGGGTCCATCCAACGGCCTCGGATCGACGCGGGGAATTCCAGAAGCCTCACGCACCCACGCTCGGCTCCTCGTCTGCCAACGCGCGCGTGCAAGGACCACGCGCCTGACGATTCTGTTTCCTCTACCACCACCACGCCGGTGTCCCTCCCCATTTCGGCCAAGACCAACAGAGAAAAGCAAAAAGAAGGACGTCAGATACCCAAAACCGGAACGAAACAAAACACAAAAATCAACCAGAAGCATCAGAGATCAGAATCACAGAGAAAAAGACAAAAAACAATAAATCGAGCACAAAGTCAACCATTTCTTTTTCATATTCAAATGTAATCTTTCGGATATAAATCCGAACCAAAAAGCCATTGTAAAGGGAGGATTTTTGAGAGAAAAAATCAATAACAGTGAAAAGCCTTCTGAGGTAGCGTTTCTCTTTGATCTTCGATTGCATGCAAACATTCAAAACAAAAAAAGATAGCAAGAAGAAGGGAAAGTTTGTTTTTACCTTCCGTGAGCTCCATCTCCTCTGGATTTCGAGTCGTGGCGGCGATAAACCCTTGACTTCCGTCGGAAAGTTCGACGGGTGAGCCGTCCGGGCCTCGGTTGGGAAGATTTTAGGGCTCCGTTTCGAATTTTTTAAAAGGGGAGGGGGCTTCCCTTTTGGGGTTTGTTCTTTTCAAAGTTGTTTTGGGATCTGGTTTTGGGTTTCGAACAAAAAAAGGGGTTTCAAAAGAAAAAAAAAGGTTTTTTTAAAAGACTCCGGCGCCGGCAACGGCGACCATAGTGGGTGACGGCGCCGGGAAGCCAGAGAGGGGGAGAGCTCTGTGCGTTTTGGTCTAGGGTTTCTAAAAGAGATTAAAATGTTTTTTATGCGGTTTTATATTGTTTTAGACTTATAAAATAGGTTTAATCACCTTTTAAGCCCCTCCGCATCATTCTTATTGCGCGAGGGAGGGCTTCCGGCTTTCAAAACTACGACCGCAGTCCCCGTAGGTTTTCCCATGTTTTCAATTTCGTCCTATTTTCCGTTCTAGCTGATTTCCGGATGGTAAAATGCCCGTTTTGGTCCCTGTGGTTTCTCGTGTCATTTTAATTAAGTCCTTATTCCGTTTTTTAATTAGTGTTTTGAATGGGTTTATCGCAATTTTGGCCCCTGGCAGTTTGCTTTTGTTTGCTTTGCGTTTTTTATTTTGGTTATATTATATGTTGTTACTCATGCATTTTTGCCATTTCTAATATATGTTCTTGGCATTTATTCTATGTCTCTTCCGTATTTAATTTTATGTTTCATGTTTTCTAAGTTGCATTTCGGTTTATAAATTGCAATGTGAATACCTTTTTATTCGGGAGTGAACGAGGCCAGTACCAGTCGTAGTGGTGGTGGTTCGGACGTTCTCTCTCGAATATTAAGGCTTTTAAAATTCACTCGCCCGTATAACCAAATTTCGATACGACTCGTCACTTTAATTCGCAAAATTTAATATTAGTTAAGCGGTAATGTTTTGGTACTGATTTTCGGGCACGGCGGGGGTGCTCATCCTTCCCCGCGTGTAACCGACTCCCGGACCCACTTTCAAAAGAAAGAATCTCTGGTTTTATTTCGGTGTCCGGTCTACCATTTTTAAATGGCCGGTGGCGACTCCTCTATTTCTTTAAATCCGACGAATTTTTCAAAACCCGATCAAAACCCAGTTCCTCTAAGTGAAACCGAGGTACTTTCTAAAAATTAGTCGCAACAGAAATTGTCAGTCAACTGACGTTTAAAATTTTTTATAAGTCGTTGACCGTTAGTTAATTGACAGTTTACATCCAACATGGGCATATTTGGATTATGAATAAAATGTTGGGGGGTATATTTGGACCAAAAGAAAGAATAGGTGGCCAAATGACAAAACAAGCAAACGTTAGGAGCATATTTGGACCAAAAAAAGAATAGAGGGTCAAATGAAAAAATATGCAAACGTTGGGGGCATCTTTTGTCATTTTTCCAGCTATAAAATGTCTTGATACTTTAATTATGATCTTGTAGTCTATTAGGTTTTCGTCATGGATTAATGTTTTGATTTGGTTGACTTTAAGCAAATTAGGTGGATGTGTATTTTTTTGGGGATAAGTGTGTTGTTGCATTATCCAAGAAAGCAGGTATAAAAACCATGCAACAGTACAAAAAGACCCTATGATAGTACTTGGGAGACCAACTTAAAGGAGTCTCCAAGTTATACAAATGTCTCTATTTACATCATCCATTCTAATATTCTTACTATGGACACGTATACTCACAGTTTCTTTTATACAATCCATTAGTCTATTACAGTTTCTATAAGTGCCCCTAAATTTCCTGTAGTTTCTTTCCTCCCAAATATGATACATATATGAGTTCCATGCTAGCTTGAGGATATACACAAGCAAGGACTTGCCCTTCAAGTGCCTGTACAGCCAACTCAGCTCACCATCCCAATCCAACATCTTCCTGTTTAAGCCACACATTTGGAGAACTTCATTCCAAATTTGCGTCGAATAAGAACACTCCGCGAACAGATGATTCTTGGATTCAGGAGCAGCATCACACAACAAGCAACAGTTTCCAATACTTAATCCCATAAGCTGAAGCCTATCTAAAGCAGGCAAACGCTCCAGAATAGCCATCCAAAGTACCACTGAATGCTTTGGTATGTGCAAGTTATACCAGATCAATCTGTGCCAAGGTACTTTAGGTACTGTCTCTCTGATTTCATTCCATATTGAAGAACTAATGTTTTGATATAATAATTGAAAAATGTGTTGGACTGATTTAAAAAGAATTTAAAACATTTCCAAAAGTCCAAACAACTTGAAATTATGTTTAGGGAAGTTTTCAAACCGTTTCGATACTCCCACATAAACCCCATTGTTATTATGTACTATAAAGATTTGAATTATTTTTGATATAACAAAAAGGGGAGAAGTAAATGAAAAATTAAGGGGGAGCCTTTTGTCAAAAACAATTTTTCAAAGAAGTTTTGTTATATCAAAAAGGGGGAGATTGTTGAGAAATATTTTGATATAACAAATATGTGAAAAATGTTTTAGGGACTTGTTTAAAGATTTCAAAAATAATTCAAAAGCCCTTAAAACGTGACAAAATGTTTTGAAAGAGTTCGACTTAGTACCTATATCAAATTACACTTTTAAAAGTCGACAAATGCCCAAAATGTTCATTTTCAAAGGAAAGTTTCGAAACTATACTAAAGTTTCGAAACTTATCAGGGCAGTAGCACTCTGTTTTGGAAACCTAAGCAAAGGTTTCGAAACCTTTACAAGGACATCCCCAACGGCCATAAACGGCTAGATACTCATTCCACACTATAAATACACCCCAAGGACACTTGAAGATGGCAAGAGATGATATCCAAGCTTCATGATCAAGAGAAATAGCGTTTAAGTCTTCATTTCCTTCATTTCTCTTGTAAATATTGTATAGAGAGTGTTTTCATTGTTTTTATTCTTTACACTCTTGTGAGCTCAATCTCGTAAACACCCACCTTGTGAGGTATATCTGTTTACAACTTTCTACCCTTGTATAAGGAGAGGTTCTAGTTTAGCCTTGAGAGAAAAACTAGAGTGGTTCTATCTTAGCCATTGAAAAGATAGGGTTGTAAGGTTACCCTTTGTCCTCAAAAGGAAGAATTCATTGTTGAGTGAATTGGGAAATCCTTAGTGGTGTGCTAAGGTAGTGGATGTAGACTCGGTTGAGTAGTCGAACCACTCTAAAATCATCGTGCAAAAATTGTCTACTATTTTCGGTTTTAGCCAATTCAACCACCAAGCAATTACAACCCTCCTTGACGGTTTCGGTGATCGATTCGAGCGTGCTAAAAACCCAACAATTGGTATCAGAGCCTCGTCTCCATCGAAGGACTAACATCCAGGAGCAAAGATCCAACGCTCGTAGTCCACCGTACAAGAAAATGGCAAGCGGTTCTACAATGATTTCATTTGAAGAAGGTCGCTCTATCATGTGTCCTCCTCTCTTCAAATGAGAAGGTTACTTCCAATGGAGCAACATTATGAAATATTTCATCCAAGGATTCAACCTTGACATTTGGAAGATTATCATAAATGGACATTCGGAAGCTCCTAAGAAGAAGAAGAAAAGGAGTGTCAATGACACAAAGAAGGACCATCTCAATGCAAAGGCTATGCACATTCTTCTCTGTGCCCTAAGTGAAGAGATTTCCAAGAAGGTATCCCCATCCAAAAGTGCCAAAGAAATCTGGGAGAAGCTTGAGAAATTCTATGGGAAAGAAGAGAAGAAAGATGATGCTTCATCATGTGCAATCCTCCCTTCAACACCTAAGGTGGATGGTGTTTTGGCTCTCGATGAGCCCGATGTATCTTCTAACTCAGATGAATTAAATTCACATTCTTTTGATGAGTTACAAGATGCTTTTAATGAATTATATTTGGAATTTGAGACCATGAATTCCAAATTTAGGAAAATGATTTCAAAACTCGAAACTGAAAATGATTTTCTTTTAAAAACAAAAATGGATTTTGAAAATCAAAATGAAATTTTGAAAAATGATTTAGAATTTTCAAAAACAAACAAAGATGTTTTAGAAAAAGAAAATCTTGATTTAAAGGTTAAGCTTGAAAGCTTAACAAAAGAAAAAGAAATCATTTTTAATAATTCATTTCATCCCATAATGGCAAAATGCTCACATTGCCATTATCATGGTCATTCGTTGCATACTTGTCCTATAAAGAAAAGAAAAACTTATAGGATTAGACAAGTATGGGTTCCTAAGGGAACTAGAGACATTGAAATTAATGTTAATGGATCCAAAGCAATTTGGATACCAAAATCGAAGTAAATGTCTCTTGTAGGTGTGTTGGAGCAAAGGGCAAGAAAAGCAAGAATTTTATATGCTCTAGTCACACAAGTGAAGAAGATAGGTAACCTCTAAGCTTAATGCTTTTATTTTTTTTGGTTATCTAATTTCTAATGTTCATGCATTTGAGCTTTTATTCAAATATCTAAACAAGCATGACATTATTTGAAAATTTTATGCATATGAGTCTAATGGTTTCATTCATATGTTTGCATAAAAAAAAAATTTTGTCTTGGATAAATTGAATTTCATATGCTCTTAATTTAATTTTATTTTGAAATTCAATGCCTTTAAGTGTCAAGTTTTGTGCTAAATATTTAATGGAATGCTTGAGTAAGGGGGAGCCAAATTTTAAAACAAAATTTTTTTTTCCTCCATTGTTATTTTGAGCTTAAAGTATTTTAAATTCTTTTTGATATAACAAAAAGGGGGAGAATTTGGTTTGAAAAATTGTATTTTCAAATGAATAAGGGGGAGCTACTTACTTTTCAGATTTTCATCTCTTATTCACATTTTTAAACGTTTTAAACTTGAAGGGGGAGAATCCCAAACAATTTTTCAAGTTGGTTTTATTATATCAAAAAGGGGGAGATTGAAGAACTAATGTTTTGATATAATAATTGAAAAATGTGTTGGACTGATTTAAAAAGAATTTAAAACATTTCCAAAAGTCCAAACAACTTGAAATTATGTTTAGGGAAGTTTTCAAACCGTTTCGATACTCCCATATAAACCCCATTGTTATTATGTACTATAAAGATTTGAATTATTTTTGATATAACAAAAAGGGAGAAGTAAATGAAAAATTAAGGGGGAGCCTTTTGTCAAAAACAATTTTTCAAAGAAGTTTTGTTATATCAAAAAGGGGGAGATTGTTGAGAAATATTTTGATATAACAAATATGTGAAAAATGTTTTAGGGACTTGTTTAAAGATTTCAAAAATAATTCAAAAGCCCTTAAAACGTGACAAAATGTTTTGAAAGAGTTCGACTTAGTACCTATATCAAATTACACTTTTAAAAGTCGACAAATGCCCAAAATGTTCATTTTCAAAGGAAAGTTTCAAAACTATACTAAAGTTTCGAAACTTATCAGGGAAGTAGCACTCTGTTTTGGAAACCTAAGCAAAGGTTTCGAAACCTTCACAAGGTTTCGAAACTTTGGCCCTGTAACGGCTCCAAACGGCTATAAAACGGCTAGTTTTTTGAAAACCCTCTTAAGGTTTCGAAACCTCTCAAAGGTTTCGAAACTATTGTGCAGGAGAGCATTTAATGCTCAACTTAAATGGCTTCCAACGGCTCCGAAACATCCCCAACGGCCATAAATGGCTAGATACTCATTCCACACTATAAATACACCCCAAGGACACTTGAAGATGGCAAGAGATGATATCCAAGCTTCATGATCAAGAGAAATAGCGTTTAAGTCTTCATTTCCTTCATTTCTCTTGTAAATATTGTATAGAGAGTGTTTTCATTGTTTTTATTCTTTACACTCTTGTGAGCTCAATCTCGTAAACACCCACCTTGTGAGGTATATCTGTTTACAACTTTCTACCCTTGTATAAGGAGAGGTTCTAGTTTAGCCTTGAGAGAAAAACTAGAGTGGTTCTATCTTAGCCATTGAAAAGATAGGGTTGTAAGGTTACCCTTTGTCCTCAAAAGGAAGAATTCATTGTTGAGTGAATTGGGAAATCCTTAGTGGTGTGCTAAGGTAGTGGATGTAGACTCGGTTGAGTAGTCGAACCACTCTAAAATCATCGTGCAAAAATTGTCTACTATTTTCGGTTTTAGCCAATTCAACCACCAAGCAATTACAACCCTCCTTGACGGTTTCGGTGATCGATTCGAGCGTGCTAAAAACCCAACACATATACTCCCAGTCTTCATGCCTCTAGTGAGGTTTAGAGAGCGAAGAACAGTCATGAACTTTAATAGTTTCCTAATCCCCCAACTGAAGTGTGCTTTGGATTCCACATCCCACATATCTCTCCCCTTAAAAACATGAGCTCGAACCCATGCTACCCAAAGAGAGCCTTCAGCAAGTAGTAGGTCCTTAGCTAACTGGATTATGCATGTCGTATTCCAAGTTGTGAGATCTTTGACTCCAAGTCCACCCTCACTTCTTGTCTTACAGATTATTTTCCAACTCACATGAGCAACAGCAACAGATTCATTTTTTCCCTTCAAAAAAAACCTCATACAGAGCTGCTCTAGCATTCGAATCACACCCTTAGGTAAAACGACCTGCCTGCACCAATAGTTTGCAATGCTAAATAAAACAGCATTGATTAGCTGCAATCTCCCAGCATAACTAAGGTGTCTACTAGACCACTGCCCCGATCGAGTCTTCACTTTGTCAATAAGAGCAAAGCAGTCCTTTTTAGATAATTTTCTTGTGACCAAAGGGATGCCTAAATACCTTACAGGTAATTGGCCAACCTTAAAGCCAGTAGCAAGCCCCAACTCATTCTCATCATCCGGACTAACCCCTGCCACAAACAACTCAGGTTTCGCAGCATTTAACCTAATCCAAACATGGCATAGAACTTCTCAAATAAACATTGTATTACTAGCAACAAGCCAAGATTACCTTTGAAAAAATAAGCAAATCATCTACAAAGCATAGGTGAGTGATCCCTACTTTTTTACACTTGGGATGGAACTGAAATATGCCATTTTTTGCAGCTAAGTCAAGCAGGTGCGAAAGCACATTCATGGCCATGACAAAGAGGTAAGGGGATAATGGATCTCCATGTCTTATCCCTCTCTTCCCCTTAAAAAATCCCACTAAACTCTTATTTAAGGAAATAGAGAACCTGCTGCTAGTGAAACATACCCTAATCCAGTCTCTAAACATCTGTGGCAAACCAATGGCTTCCAAGACTTGCATCATAAAATTCTAGTTCAGTAAATCAAAAGCCTTTTGCAAATCTATCTTCACTGCACACCTAGGAGAAATAAACTTCCTACCATACCCATTAACCATCAATGTTTGTTCATGTAAAATCAAGAACAAACTATAATCTTTTTTTTATCAAATATCAGGTATAATCATTCTCAACTATATATCAAAAACCATTAACCCTTTTTTCTATATCAACGAGCAATACCTGTGGCCCAACCATAGCATCCTAATTCACTTTCAGGAGTCATTTTCAGCAATTTCCTTCCGCAATGCCTGAAGTCTTTCTTTCAGCTTCTTACTCTGTTCAAAATTCACCTTCCGCTTCAAAGCTTTCTGCCCCCCCCAAAAAAGCACGTCAGACAGAGTGACGAAACATATGCTATTTATCCAGAGTTGAGAATAACCCACTTCCTGTCGGAAACAGAGATCAAGCTTTATCTTTAACTTTGTACATTCACCGAAGAATTTGGCTATGGGATGCTCTAAATGAAACTTTTGAAACTCCTCGATGATCTGCCAAAACATAAACTCGTGATTATTTAACAAGAACGAACCTTTCCTTCCAATCCTACAGCTAAAAACTTTAGATTCAACATCAAAATTGTACTTACTTCAGCGCACATTGGTTGTCTATGCAATGTCAGAGGAGGGTGCATTATTCCAGCAGAAAATATACTCAACGATATGTAGTATGAAATTTAGAGCCATCAACAAATTGAATAACTGTATAAAAAAATTTGTAGAACAAGAACTTGAAGGGGGAAATGCCCAAATAATCTCACCAAAAGAGTTTCAAACCCATTTTTATTTAGCCAGGATTGAGTATTTTAACAAGAATAATCAAATTAAAGCGTGAAACAATAAATATGCCAGTTTTCACAAAAAATTAAAAGGGCAACAGAAGACCGAACCGAAAGGTATACGGAAAGAGATGGAGAAAAACGCCTTGTTCTCTGTTCCCCGTGACTCGTAAATCAGAAAATTAACTCTCTGTCGACTCAACAACGAAGCAAGACCGCGACTCTGGCAGGAGAAGAGATAAACGACATCGTTAAAGGTTTGCGTGTAAAAACCTAAATACCCCGGATTTCTTAGTTTCTAGGGTAAAGTATATCAGTGGCCACCAGACTTTTAGTACGCGTTCATTTTGGTCCCTTCCGTTAAAAATACTGACGTCTTCTTCAACCTCTTTATTTTTCTTTTCCTGTTTTTTCTTACTATGTTTTCCTTGTTACAGGTTCCTAAGCAGTAGCAACGTTATTAATAATGAGTACAATGCCCTTTTCAAACTTCGAATTCATATCATATGGCTAGAATATCCATGCTATATGATATTTAAGTTAGAAATCCATGGATAGCAACAAAAACAACATTACTTATCGAGGTTGGTTAGGTTTAAGTTAGAAATCATGTAACGACCCGAATATTAGGTTAGTAAATCGGGTTTCGGGCCCAGATTATGGGGCTTTATTTTGATAAACTAAGTTAAGGGCTTTTGTGTTGGGCCCATTATTATGGAAAAAAGATGTTTGAATTTTAAATAGAGTTGTTGGTGGATAAAAGATCAGAAAAATATTACGAGGAGAGAGAATAAAAAAAGGAGAAAAAATAGATAGTGAGAGAGAGAAGAAGAAAGGAGAAAAGTATTGTGTGAAGTATATCATCGCTTACACAAACGGCAGGACAGTTCAAGGATATCGTGTCTATTGGACAGTTAGTAAAGTAAATATACTTTCACAAGGGAATGTTCAAGGGTAGACATCTACCTATCCTATGCAACTATCAATCGTAGAAACTATCACCACATTGAGTCAAAATGGTTTTGATAAATGCATCAATTTCATTCATGTGGGGGACTGTTGGAAAAATATGAGAAAATAGAAAATTTGAGCCATATTTCGTATAAGTAAAGATGGAGATTCGAATAAAGATTCAACGGAAACTTATTCTACTCCACGAGATCTTTAAAAAAATATCTCATATGCTCAAAATGGTTGAGTAATGAATGAGAAATTGATGGTCAAAATAAGGAGGTTGCAAATCAAGAAAAGGAAATGGAAACCCCCAATGCCACATTGCTTGTTTTGTCATTTTGCCCCATATTTTTTCTTTTGGTCCAAATATGCCCCCAACGTTTCATTTTGGTCCAAATATGCCCCCGTTAGATGGAAATTGTCAGTCAACTGACGTTTAAAATTTTTTTATAAGCCATTGACAGTTAGTTAATTGACAGTTTACATCCAACATGGGCATATTTGGATTATGAATAAAATGTTGGGGGGCATATTTGGACCAAAAGAAAGAATAGGTGGCCAAATGACAAAACAAGCAAACGCTAGGAGCATATTTGGACCAAAAAAAGAATAGAGGGTCAAATGACAAAATATGCAAACGTTGGGGGGCATCTTTTGTCATTTTTCCAACTATAAAATGTCTTGATACTTTAATTATGATCTTGTAGTCTATTAGGTTTTCGTCATGGATTAATGTTTTGATTTGGTTGACATTAAGCAAATTAGGTGGATGTGTATTTTTTTGAGGATAAGTGTGTTGTTGCATTATCCAAGAAAGCATGTATAAAAACCCTGCAACTGTACAAAAAGACCCTATGATAGTACTTGGGAGACCAACTTAAAGGAGTCTCCAAGTTATACAAATGTCTCTATTTACATCATCCATTCTAATATTCTTACTATGGACACGTATACTCACAGTTTCCTTTATACAATCCATTAGTCTATTACAGTTTCTATAAGTGCCCCTAAATTTCTTGTAGTTTCTTTCCTCCCAAATATGATACATATATGAGTTCCATGCTAGCTTGAGGATATACACAAGCAAGGACTTTCCCTTCAAGTGCCTGTACAACCAACTCATCTCACCATCCCAATCCAGCATCTTTCTGTTTAAGCCACACATTTGGAGAACTTCATCCCAAATCTGCGTCGAATAAGAACACTCCGCGAACAGATGATTCTTGGATTCAGGAGCAGCATCACACAGCAAGCAACAGTTTCCAATACTCAATCCCATAAGCTGAAGCCTATCTAAAGTAGGCAAACGCTCCAGAATAGTCATCCAAAGTACCACTGAATGCTTTGGTATGTGCAAGTTATACCAGATCAATCTGTGCCAAGGTACTTTAGGTACTGTCTCTCTGATTTCATTCCATATACTCCCAGTCTTCATGCCTCTAGTGAGGTTTAGAGAGCGAAGAACAGTCATGAACTTTAATAGTTTCCTAATCCCCCAACTGAAGTGTGCTTTGGATTCCACATCCCACATATCTCTCCCCTTAAAAACATGAGCTCGAACCCATGCTACCCAAAGAGAGCCTTCAGCAAGTAGTAGGTCCTTAGCTAACTGGATTATGCATGTCGTATTCCAAGTTGTGAGATCTTTGACTCCAAGTCCACCATCACTTCTTGTATTACAGATTATTTTCCAACTCACACGAGCAACAACAACAGATTCATTTTTCCCCTTCCAAAAAAACCTCATACAGAGCTGCTCTAGCATTCGAATCACACCCTTAGGTAAAACGACCTGCCTGCACCAATAGTTTGCAATGCTAAATAAAACAGCATTGATTAGCTGCAATCTCCCAACATAACTAAGGTGTCTACTAGACCACTGCCTCGATCGAGTCTTCACTTTGTCAATAAGAGCAAAGCAGTCCTTTTCAGAAAATTTTCTTGTGACCAAAGGGATGCCTAAATATCTTACAGGTAATTGGCCAACCTTAAAGCCAATAGCAAGCCCCAACTCATTCTCATCATCCGGACTAACCCCTGCCACAAACAACTCAGGTTTCGCAGCATTTAACCTCAATCCAAACATGGCATAGAACTTCTCAAATAAACATTGTATTCCTAGAAACAAGCCAAGATTACCTTTGAAAAAATAAGCAAATCATCTACAAAGCATAGGTGAGTGATCCCTACCTTTTTACACTTGGGATGAAACTTAAATATGCCATTTTTTGCAGCTAAGTCAAGCAGGTGCGAAAGCACATTCATGGCCATGACAAAGAGGTAAGGGGATAATGGATCTCCATGTCTTATCCCTTTCTTCCCCTTAAAAAATCCCACTAAACTCCTATTTAAGGAAATAGAGAACATGCTGCTAGTGAAACATACCCTAATCCAGTCTCTAAACATCTGTGGCAAACCAATGGCTTCCAAGACTTGCATCATAAAATTCTAGTTCATTAAATCAAAAGCCTTTTGCAAATCTATCTTCACTGCACACCTAGGAGAAATAAACTTCCTACCATACCCATTAACCATCAATGTTTGTTCATGTAAAATCAAGAACAAACTATAATCTTTTTCATCAAATATCAGGTATAATCATTCTCAACTATATATCAAAAACCATTAACCCTTTTTTTCTATATTAGCGAGCAATACCTGTGGCCCAACCATAGCATCCTAATTCACTTTCAGGAGTCATTTTCAGCAATTTCCTTCCGCAATGCCTGAAGTTTTTCTTTCAGTTTCTTACTCTGTTCAAAATTCACCTTCCGCTTCAAAGCTTTCTGCCCCCCCAAAAAAAAGCACGTCAGACAGAGTGACGAAACAGATGCTATTTATCCAGAGTTGAGAATAACCCACTTCCTGTCGGAAATAGAGATCAAGATTTATCTTTAACTTTGTACATTCACCGAAGAATTTGGCTATGGGATGCTCTAAATGACACTTTTGAAACTCCTCGATGATCTGCCAAAACATAAACTCGTGATTATTTAACAAGAACGAACCTTTCCTTCCAATCCTACAGCTAAAAACTTTAGATTCAACATCAAAATTGTACTTACTTCAGCGCACATTGGTTGTCTATGCAATGTCAGAGGAGGGTGCATTATTCCAGCAGAAAATATACTCAACGATATGTAGTATGAAATTTAGACCATCAACAAATTGAATAACTGTATAAAAAAATTTGCAGAACAAGAACTTGAAGGGGGAAATGCCCAAATAATCTCACCAAAAGAGTTTCAAACCCATTTTTATTTAGCCAGGATCGAGTATTTTAACAAGAATAATCAAATTAAAGCGTGAAACAATAAATATGCCAGTTTTCACAGAAAATTAAAAGGGCAGCAGAAGACCGAATCGAAAGGTATACTGAAGGAGATGGAGAAAAACACCTTGTTCTATGTTCCCCGCGACTCGTAAATCAGAAAATTAACTCTCCGTCGACTCAACAACGAAGCAAGACCGCGACTCTGGCAGGAGAAGAGATAAACAACATCGTTAAAGGTTTGCGTGTAAAAACCTAAATACCCCGGATTTCTTAGTTTCTAGGGTAAAGTATATCAGTGGCCACCAGACTTTTAGTACGCGTTCATTTTGGTCCATTCCGTTAAAAATACTGACGTCTTCTTCAACCTCTTTATTTTTCTTTTCCTATTTTTTCTTACTATGTTTTCCTTGTTACAGGTTCCTAAGCAGTAGCAACGTTATTAATAATGAGTACAATGCCTTTTTCAAACTTCGAATTCATATCATATAGCTAGAATATCCATGCTATATGATATTTAAGTTAGAAATCCATGGATAGCAACAGACACAACATTACTTATCGAGGTTGGTTAGCTTTAAGTTAGAAATCATGTAACGACCCGAATATTAGGTTAGTAAATCGGGTTTCGGGCCCAGATTATGGGGCTTTATTTTGATAAACTAAGTTAAGGGCTTTTGTGTTGGGCCCATTATTATGGAAAAAGATTTTTGAATTTTAAAGAGAGTTGTTGGTGGATAAAAGATCAGAAAAATATTACGAGGAGAGAGAATAAAAAAAGGAGAAAAAATAGATAGTGAGAGAGAGAAGAAGAAATGAGAAAAGTATTGTGTGGAGTATATCATCGCTTACACAAACGGCAGGACAGTTCAAGGATATCGTGTCTATTGGACAGTTAGTAAAGTAAATATACTTTCACAAGGGAATGTTCAAGGGTAGACATCTACCTATCCTATGCAACTATCAATCGTAGAAACTATCACCACATTGAGTCAAAATGGTTTTGATAAATGCATCAATTTCATTCATGTGGGGGACTGTTGGAAAAATATGAGAAATGGAAACTTTGAGCCATATTTCGAATAAGTAAAGATGGAGATTCGAATAAAGATTCAACGGAAACTTATTCTACTCCACGAGATCTTTACAACAATATCTCATATGCTCAAAATGGTTGAGTAATGAATGAGAAATTGATGGTCAAAATAAGGAGGTTGCAAAGCAAGAAAAGGAAATGGAAACCCCCAATCCCACATTGCTTGTTTTGTCATTTGGCCCCCTTTTTTTTCTTTTGGTCCAAATATGCCCCCAACGTTTCATTTTGGTCCAAATATGCCCCCGTTAGATGGAAATTGTCAGTCAACTGACGTTTAAAATTTTTTTATAAGCCGTTGACCGTTAGTTAATTGACAGTTTACATCCAACAGGGGCATATTTGGATTATGAATAAAATGTCGGGGGCATATTTGGACCAAAAGAAAGAATAGGTGGCCAAATGACAAAACAAGCAAACGTTAGAAGCATATTTGGACCCAAAAAAAAAGAATAGAGGGTCAAATGACAAAATATGCAAATGTTGGGGGGCATCTTTTGTCATTTTTCCAACTATAAAATTTCTTGATCCTTTAATTATGATCTTGTAATCTATTAGGTTTTCGTCATGGATTAATGTTTCGATTTGGTTGACTTTAAGCAAATTAGGTGGATGTGTATCTTTTTTTGGATAAGTGTGTTGGTGCATTATCCAAGAAAACATGTATAAAAACCCTGCAACAGTACAAAAAGACCCCATGATAGTACTTGCGAGACCAACTTAAAGGAGTTCTCAAGCTATACAAATATCTCTATTTACATCATCCATTCTAATATTCTTACTACGGACACGTATACTCACAGTTTCCTTTATACAATCCATTAGTCTATTATAGTTTCTATAAGTGCCCCTAAATTTCCTGTAGTTTCTTTCCTCCCAAATATGATACACATATGAGTTCCATGCTAGCTTGAGGATATACACAAGCAAGGACTTTCCCTTCAAGTGCATGTACAGCCAACTCATCTCACCATCCCAATCCAGCATCTTCCTGTTTAAGCCACACATTTGGAGAACTTCATTCCAAATCTGCGTCGAATAAGAACACTCCGCGTACAGGTGATTCCTAGATTTAGGAGCAACATCACACAGCAAGCGGCAGTTTCCAATACTCAATCCCATATGCTGAAGCCTATCTAAAGTAGGCAAACGCTCCAGAATAGCCATCCAAAGTACCACTGAATGCTTTGGTATGTGCAAGTTATACCAGATCAATCTGTGCCAAGGTACTTTAGGTACTGTCTCTCTGATTTCATTCCATATACTCCCAATCTTCATGCCTCCAGTGAGGTTTAGAGAGTGAAGAACAGGCATGAACTTCAATAGTTTCATAATCCCCCAACTAAAGTGTGCTTTGGATTCCACATCCCACATATCTCTCCCCTTAAAAACATGAGCTCGAACCCATGCTACCCAAAGAGAGCCTTCAGCAAGTAGTAGGTCCTTAGCTAACTGGATTATGCATGCCGTATTCCAAGTTGTGAGATCTTTGACTCCAAGTCCACCCTCACTTCTTAGCTTACAGATTATTTTCTAACTCACACGAGCAGCAGCAGCAGATTCATCTTCCCCCTTCCAAAAAAAACCTTATATAGAGCTGCTCTAGCTTTCGAATCACACCCTTAGGTAAAACGACCTGCCTGCACCAATAGTTTGCAATGCTAAATAAAACATCATTGATTAGCTGCAATCTCCCAGCATAACTAAGGTGTCTACTAGACCACTGCCCCGATCGAGTCTTCACTTTGTCAATAAGAGCAAAGCAGTCCTTTTCAGATAATTTCCTTGTGACCAAAGGGATGTCTAAATACCTTACAGGTAATTGGCCAACCTTAAAGCCAGTAGCAAGCCCCAACTCATTCTTATCATCCGGACTCACCCCTGCCACAAACAACTCAGGTTTCGCAGCATTTAATCTCAATCCAAACATGGCATAGAACTTCTCAAATACACAATGTATTCCTAGCAACGAGCCAAGATTACCTTTGCAAAAAATAAGCAGATCATCTGCAAAGCATATGTGAGTGATCCCTACCTTTTTACACTTGGGAAGGAACTGAAATATGCTATTTTTTGCAGCTAAGTCAAGCAGGTGCGAAAGCACATTCATGGCCATCACAAAGAGGTAAGGGGATAATGGATATCCCTGCCTTATCCCTCTTCCCCCTTAAAAAATCCCACTAAACTCCCATTTAAGGAAATAGAGAACCTGCTGCTAGTGAAACATACCCTAATCCAGTCTCTAAACATCTGTGGCAAACCAATGGCTTCCAAGACTTGCATCATAAAATTCCAGTTCAGTAAATCAAAAGCCTTTTGTAAATCTATCTTCACTACACACCTAGGAGAAATAAACTTCCTACCATACCTCTTAACCAATTCTTGAGCAAGGAGAATATTATCTGTAATGCTTCTCCCTTTGATGAAAGCTGTCTGGTTTGGTGAAATAATACTAGGCAAATACACAGTCAAACGCTCAACTAAGATCTTTGTAATTGTTTTGTAAACTACAGAACAACATGATATTGGCCTGAAGTCTTTTGCTTTACAAGCATTAGGGATCTTAGGCCCTAGAGTTATGGCAGTGGCATTAAAAGCTGGTAATAAGCTATATGAGGTGAAAAAATACCTCACAGCTGCAATGAAGTCCTCTCCAACAATACTCCAGGCCATTTTGAAGAACCATGAAGTATAACCATCAGGCCCATGTGCCTTGTACTTGCCTTGGCTAAAGATTACAGCCTTAATTTCCTCTCTGGTGACTTCTCTAGTAAGCAAGCTTTGTTCCTCAACAGGAATCTGCACCTGAAGTATGCTTCTCAGCTCCTCAACAGTACAATTCCCCACTTCTCTATCAACAGAACCAATTTGATTAGTGAAGAACCCTATAAGTTTCTCAGACATCCCCTCAAAAGTGTCAAGCCTCTCTCCTATATTATTTTGAAGAAAGTGAATGGTGTTTTTTTCTTTTTTGCCACAACTGTAGAATGGAAGAACTTTGTTCCCTGATCACCTTCTTGCAACCAGTTGATTTTTGTCTTCTGTTTGTAAAACAGCATCTTAGCTTTCTCCAGTTCCTTCAGCTCTCTCATCAAACGTTTCTCATCTTTTACAACATCTCCATCCACATGTAATGCCAAGTTTGATAACTGCATTGCTTCTAGTTGGATCCTTTTAACAACTACCTTCTTTGTAATATCAGCATAATGGGCATGGTTCAAGGCCCTTAGACAAGGTTTAAGTCTCTTTAGCTAAGTGAATAAAACCTGCAAAGGATCACCAGCAACAGGCATAGCCCAAGACTCTGCTACAACTTTCTCAAAATCATTGTGATGGGTCCAGAAATTAAAAAACTTAAATGGCTTTGGCTGATGCACAGAGGCCACCTCAGACGTTTTTACCACAACATGACTATGATTTGACACCTATGGTGCCAAGAACTCCACACTTGAGCAAGGCAAACTGATAAACCACTGAGAATTCACCAGCACTTTGTCAAGCTTTCGTGCTAAAAAAGTTTCTTCCTGCTTGTTAGACCAAGTAAAGAGTGGACCAGAGAAAGGATGGTCACTCAAACCCACATCTCTCAAGCACTCCAGAAACTCCTCCATATCAGGGGTAGAAGGATGCCCTACACCATCAAAATCAGACCCCTCGGGTGCAGATCCAATAACATTAAAATCTCTCCCTACTATCCAAGGAAGCATCCCCACCATTGATTCAACCTGCCTAAGTTGGTTCCATAAATTCCTCCTAAGAATGCTATCATTACTGTCATAGACAACAGAAATGAAGACTTCCTTATCGCCTACTAGCCATTTGATTGTAACTACTTGAGTTCCAGTGAAAACCACTGAAAATTACAAATGCCTCTTACACAAAATTCATATTTTCCCCAATTCAATACAATTATAATTGTCAAAGCAATTCCAGGCATCAACATAATGTGAGAGAACATTAACAGACTTTTCCTGCCTTAACCTTGTTTCGAGAAGACATACTATATCAGCTTGCAACAACTCCATCCGTTGCATTACTTTCCTCTGTTTTTTGGGGTCATTAAATCCCCTCACGTTCCAGTAGGCTACTATCATTTAGAAGTACCCTTTACTGCAGACCCCTTGGCCTTAACTTTGTCCAACTTCTCTGACTTTTTAGTTTTCATCTCCTGCAGCAAAGCATCAACACCAAGTGAGGCATTTCTAGGCTCATCAGCATCAATTCTATTTAATACCTCAAACTTATTTGTGAACTGCGCAAACATCCCAGATTTTCCCTTGCCTTTATTCTTCCCTCTGTCATTAGGACTGTGCAGAGGTGGAAACTCTTCTGCCAGAATAGCCATAGCTCCTACCAAGACATAATTATCATATTTGACCTCAGCTTTTGCAACAATAGTATAAGGTTTGGCCTCAGTACTATCAGATTTGACCACAACATTTGCCTCAATAGAATCAGTTTTGGCCTCTGCATTTTCAGATTTAACCGCAGCAGTAGGGGTCACTGCAGCATCAAGCACACCAGATACTGCAGCAGGCTCCCTATCTACATTACCGCCACTAAAACTAGCAATCGTCTGACTAACACTAGGATCAGCAACAGGATCCTTAGCAGCAGCTTTAATTCTCCAGTGAGGAGCTTCTTTACCTCGTGCAGTATCAACAGGGTTCGCCTCAGGCAACAACTCACCGTGTTTGTCCGCGTGCCCAATAATATTATAGTGGGTACAAAACGGAAGCATCCATGGAATCTTAACCTTCACAAAACCAATTGAACCATCCCTCGATTTAACGGGAATGGTACGCGAAATTCGATGCCCTGCAGCCACTTCAACACAAACCTTCGCAAATTCTAGTCTCTTCCTAGAAGCCGTAACTGAATCCATGTATAATGGAGTCCCCAATCCACTGACAATATAGCTTAATCCCTTTCTCGAAAATAATTCCAGTGGAACATTGTATAATTGGACCCAAATCGGCATCCTCGTCAGATCAAAATCCAGTCGTTTCAAGTTCGGCTCCCATTTCCTAAGCACAAGAGGCTTGTGCTGAATATTCCAGAGTCCATTTTCCAGAACCCAATCCCTAGCCGTGTCATTCACGAAGAAAAAGACATACAAATTGGGGCCAGCTAGACTAACCTTGCTCAGCGAATTCGCTCCCCATAGTGAACCCACTACCTTCTTTAGAGCGACAAAGTTCGCAGCAGCTCCGATGAACTGACCCACCAAAGAATGCCTCCAATAAGATATGCCTTCATTGAAAATCTCCGAAGGGGGATCTATCAAAAATGAATCCTCAGAAACAACGGGGGAAAAAATCAAGAGTCTGCTCGTCACCTCCCCACAGAATAGCGATTTCCAATCCACTATACTCATGCAAGTCAAAGAATGCTGGTCAACGAAGGAAAACCCCCTAATTTTTGTCAAAAAAAAACAAAAGAGATCTCCAAGACTGTTAGGCCTGCTAACGTGCGCCGAGAGAGAATCTCATCTCAGCGTCAAATAATCTAATTTTTTGGATGGATGTGTATCTTTCTATTGCTACTTAAGCAAAAAACTTTACCAAGTTCAGTATAAATGTATAAAACAAAACTATATAGTAAGGTTCCATAACTGACAAATTGAACTATTAATTCTCCCTACAGAATTAAGTTGTCTCCCCCTAAGCTTCATCTGCACAACTTTCATTATATGCTGCATAATTTTCGTGACTGTATGTTGACCAAAGACGGAGTCAAGATTTGAGATTAGGGGATAAAACATTGGGAACAAATTTATAAATTAATTAATTTTTTAAAAAAAATTAATAAAGGAACATAGGCAAAAAAAAATCTTCAAAAGTGGGTCCGATGATGTTGACCATTCCGAAATTGCCTATTCCCTCTATATAGCATAGATATGACTATTCCAATCCAACTTAGAAAAGAATACAGAAAGGCTTAAATAAACCTTTGGAAAAACTTGAATTTTATGGATGAATCTTGATAATTTTGTTCCTAAGCTTAGTTGCTATACTATATCACATTATACTATACTCTATACCATACGTACCCAACATAAAGTTAGTGTAATGAAAATGACAAAAGCCTGCAATCTTAAATGAGATATTGACGATAAAAGGGACAAGGGGGAACATCAAACATGCTCCTGACACACTAATTTACTCACCTGCTTAACTTATTTATTGTAGACTGCGACATCAAATTTCATTTCTGCCTCTCTCTTTTTTTTCTCACAATCTTTCTACTTTTTTTCATCCATATAATCACTTCCCATTTCCAGAATACTTATATACTATTTAAAACGATAATGTAACTGCATTTATATACCGTTGAATCATGCATTAAGTAAACCATAGTATAATATATAACAAACAAAATATTAAATTCTTGAATTAAATGATATTCAGATACATACATACGGCAAACACTGAAGAATTGAATTCGTAAAAGAAAATTACTATGGTACACTTTGGCGATGATTTTTTTTTCCTGCTTGAACTGAATCACTTTGAAACAATAGTGACTATAAATTTATTGGACGTTTAATTACCCTTGAAGACCTTGACGTTGTTGGAGTAATTCTTGGCATGAAAGTCGGAGAACAAGTAGAGAAGAGAGAGGATGAATGCTGCATTGAAACACCAACTAAGAATCCCAGAGCAGCCAGCAGCTGTGAAGTGGTAGAAGACAAGCATGGCCATGATTAAAAAGCTTGCCCAGAATTGCAGAAGTTGAAAATCGGTCACCATTTTCTTCCATCTAGGGCGCATCCCGAGGGCGCACATCAAGTAATAGGTGTACATGACCACATGAACCATGCAGTTGGTGACGAGCACCACCGAGAAGGAAGACTGAGCGCTGTCTAGGCAGATGTAACACATGATCACCACCATGGAGTGATGGTATACGTGAAGAAACGATAGCCTTTTCATGGATCCACTGAGGATGATCAAAAGGGTATCCATGAACTCAACAATCTTAGAGAGGTAGAAGATATAGGCCCAGAAAAAGAGAGGCCCCGATGGTGATGTGCCTCTGGGGAAGCAGACCAGGATGTTGAAGTCAGGCACCTGGGAGAAGATAGAAACGAGGCAGCCAAGGGCCATAATGAAAGAAAGGGTAAGGAGGAAGATGTTGTGGAGTGCTGCGATTGATTTCAGCAATGGACGCGAAAGGGAAGGGCGAGATACATGGGAGAGAATGAAGGTGAAAGAGATGTAAGACAAGACAGTAAGGGTGACGAAGCGGTGAGAGGAGGCTGGAGTTTGGCCATTTTTCCATGAAAACTGGAGGATATTGGGACGATTCACTAGCCAATCCTCCAAGGTTGAGAAAAAGACTTGTTTCACAACAAAACCTTTGACAGTAGAGAAGATGGTTGGGAGAAAGGGGAGTTCCATCTCTTTTCCCTTGCAATGCTTGCAGGCCTACGTCTAAATGCAAGAAAGGTTTGAATGTTCTGGCTTGGGGTGCAATGCTCTTTTAATCACCGAAAAGTTTCTTATTTTCATGATTTTTTTTTTTCTGGTTTTGCAAATCATAGCTGGCTGCTGGATCATTGATCAATCAAGTTGGCAGAACATTCGTATTTATGTTAGGTTTCATTTATGGATTATGGACCTAAGTAGTTCATAACTTGAATTAGGTTTTTAAAAAAAGCTCAAATGGCCGATTCTAATTGAATAAGTTGAGTTCCACCTTCATGGAGTAATTAGTTTAAGAAGCTTACCAGTTTATTACACACAAATCTATGTCAAAATGACTAGAAAATTTGAAGACGATGCAAATCATAAGGTTATTCGCCAAAATTTGAAGACAATGCAAATCATAAGGTTATTCGCCAAACTTATATAAGTTTTTGTTAACAAGGATAAGAAATTGAACTTCATTAAAAATAAAAAATAAGGAAATGTACAACAAATACAACACATTCAATTCAAAGGATGGGGCCATGTTATGCATGAGAGCGGTTCTTGCCCCTCCTAAATTTGTTTGGTATAATTATATTTAAGGTCCCTTTTAGTTTAAATAATAAAATAAAATTTTTGTCCCTCTCAATTTTTAGATTTAAATGCTTAATAGACCTTTGTCCCTCTTAATTTGTCCCTCTCAATTTTCATGTACAAACCTTCTTTAAATGCTTAATAGACCTTTGTCCCTCCCAAAAGGGATAAGAAGAGGGTGAGGAGTAGAATTTGGGGAAAGAAATGAGTATTTTGGTAAAATAAAACTAATTTAATGAATATTTTAATATATTAAATTAAAAATATAAAATATAAAATAATTAGGTGACATGACGCGTTCTGATTGATCATAACAATTTTTTAATGGTTGGGGCAATATGGGTAATGTTGCAAAATATTAGGGGGCAAAAATATCAAAATAAACTTTAAAAGTCAAGTTGAGAAAACATATATAGTTTAGAGGAGAAAAGTGCACTAAGCCATCTGAATTAGGAGTAATAACAAAGATTTTATATGTTTGGCCAACTATGTTTGTGGTCCCACTAAATTGAGAATTTTATTTAATTAAGCTAGAAAAATGTCAGGATTTAAATTTATACAAAATAAAATGATATGAGTATTTTTTACCACTCAATCAATTTTAAAAACTTTTAATTATACTATTCAATTATCGTGGTGAAAATTTGTATAATTATGTCAATAATTACGCTCATTATTATCGTTGTTGTTATTATCATTATATGATTTTGAATTCAAGAGATTGCCAACTATGCGCCTTTGAGCATCTCATTGCTTTCAATGCTTTGCCTCAGCCTCAAGGACACAAAATGAATGGAGTTGATGAAACGTAAAAAACGACCACCTACAATGACATTCCTATCGTCTAAAGTAAACAACCCTTCACAAATTATATTAATGGAAAAAACAAGAAATACTTTACTTAGCTAGCTCATGTCGACAGAGAATGCATGCGCAAGTGGTGCTCAGACTGGCCATACCTGGCCTGCAAAATCATTCTCCAATCGTTTCCAACAACCAACCTTGTTGTAAATGTAAACCAATTACAGCCCAGTGTTCAGATCTTCACGTACGTGGAAATGGACTCTAATCGTACCAGTGATTTGCCAGAAATTAAAATAAACAAATTGATTTCCATATATAATTATTTCTGCTACTGTTTTCTTCTTCTTCAAATATACTACATCTATCTATTTTATAATGTCTGTACTACTGTACATTATGATTTTTGCACTTAATCATATCCGTCCAAGCATAGGAAACTCAATTCATGCTTTCGACCATTGCATGTTTAGAGGATCTTGTTGTTTGCAGTCCATTGCTTCTGCATTCATCACTCCAACATCTTGTGCATTCAGCCCTGATTGATTCTTCAAATAAATAGCAGCACGGGTTGTTTCTTCAATGAGATATGCAGGCTTAGGCCGCAAAAATAGTTCAAAGACAATAAAATTGACGACATGCTCTTTCTAGTTCCCAAGTTTTCTGTCTGTTAATTCAAGCACAGATGAAAATGATTGAAGACTACTTTGTAATTTTTAGTAAGTATGACCTGGCATTCCTTGGCCTGAATATCCCTTGGCGTCACTCGTGCCTCTGCTGGTCCAGGTTGAGCTACCCTGCTCGTAACATCACCTGTTGGGGAAACCGGGTTATTTCCCACACGAACGTAGCTTCAAATCTGAGCTGAAATGTCGAGATCGAAACTACCGAAATTTGCACAGCGGACAAACCCGTCAACTATTGAATATTGAAACCCAATGGAAAACCCCAATAATAAGCAAGCGAAATAAATAATAGAGAGAACACACCAAATTTACGAGGTTCGACGAAAATGTCGTCTACTCCTCGGGCACTACCACCGGATAATAACTTCACTAATACCAAAATGGTACAAACAAATAGAATTCCTAAGAATTCCCAAATATTACAAATGGGAGAAGAGAAACAAATGGGAGAGATAGTATGAATGTTGGGATGATTTCAAATGACAAATGCTAGGCCTATTTATAGTTGAGCTTTAAGGATTAAACTTGTAAATAGCCTAAAGTTTAAGGACCAAAAATTAATTTTCCCATTAGTAATTTCAACACTTACTGCTGGGCATTAAATTTACCGCTTCAATTTTCCTCATTTACTGCACCTAAACCTGACAAATTCATTTTGTCAATTCGGTGCCCCACTTCTTTGACAATTTGCTTTGAAATTTCAAAGCCATTTTCAACATCACCTTCCCCTATTTGGAAAATCTTGTCCTCAAGGTCCACGTCAGGAAACTCCTCGACAAATTCCTGTGCATTTTCCCAAGTGAATCGGTCCTCTCCATCTTCTTCCCACTTGATCAACAGTTTGTCAATCTTCTGGCCTTCACTCCTCTTGGTTCGTCTTTTAACGACAGCTTTTGGCACGCGCACACTCTCGCCTCGGTCTAGGGTTAAGGGTAAGGGTGTAATCAGGGACGGAGCCAGGATTTGAAGTTAGGGGGGCAAAACATAAATTTTGAAAGGTGGGGGGCAAATTCACAATTATCTCAATTTTTTTAAGAAAAATATAAAGAATCAAAGGATAAAAAAAATTCCCCCTACTGGGGGGCACATCCCCTCCCAATAAAGCCATAGCTTCGTCCCTGGGTGTGATCTGTTGTTGGGGCTGACCTTTGCATGGCTTCAGCTGGGATACATGAAAAACGGGGTGGATACGAACTGACTCCGGCAATTCCAATCTATAGGCAACATTGCCAATCTTTTTTAGTACATGGTATGGCCCAAAAAAACGAGCACTCAATTTCTATTGTCGCCTTAGCCGCACCGATAATTGACGATAGGGATATAAGCGCACAAAAGCCCAACTCCGTTCCTCAAGTTCCACTTCCCTACGATGTTTGTCAGCATGATCTTTCATCTTGGTCTGAGCTCGAGTCAGATTTTGTTTAAGCTCTTTCGGTAGGTCATCTCTTGCTCGCATCTCCTTGTCAACTAGCCTATTCCTTGATGCCCCCTCTATATAATTGACAGTGGCTGGAGGATCCCTCCTCTTGAAGGGTGTCATTCCTGCCGAGACTTGATACGCCGTGTTATACCAATACTCTTCCCAAGCTAAATAATCCTCCCACTTACTTAGTTCGTGTCCCGCTAAACATCGAAGATACATTTCCAAGCACTTATTCAACGCTTTGGTATGTCCGTCGATTTGCGGGTGATACGCGGAACTCATCCTCAACTCAGTCCCTTGCAACTTGGCCATTTCCTTCCATAGTTCACTTAGGAAAATCTTGTCTCGATCGCTGACCATAGAGCAAGGTATGCCATGCAATTTCACCACCCCTTGTATCAACACTTTTGTAATCTGCAAACTTTCATAATGCCTCGACAATGAAAAGAAATGACCATATTTTGTGAGCCGATCAACCACCACTAGAATCCCCTATTTTCCATTTGATCGCGGTAAACCAATGATGAAATCAAGAGAAATATCTTCAAATATGATAAGTGCCCAAAAGTTCGATATTTTGACCCCTTTTACATGACAATTATCACTCAACCTACACCTATTTGAGCTGCATTATGGCCATTCATGCATAGATTTCATCATTTATGCCTTTGATCCTTACATTCTGTTTATTTTATGAAAAAGGTACTACTTGATGCATGTTTGGTGCTTTTGTAGATTTGGACGATGCGAGAGCAGGAGGTGCCGTGACGACACTGGAGGACGAGAAGAATGAGGCAGAACCAGCTAGTAGCAGACACTGATCGAGCCAAGCCACAACATATAGCTTCTACTGAGGGAAGATGATTTATTATGAAGCCTTACGGAGCAGAACCATTCACAGACCCATGCCGAGGTAGTAGAATGCTATGTCGCGGCCGTGTACTACTTTACCTACTGGAGGACAAATCAGGCAAAATGATAGTCGATTTAAAGAGCTTTAAACGTCAGAGTTTTCTACACACTTTACGTGGCAGTTGGAGCTCGAGAAGAGGACGAAAACATGGAAGAAAGGATAAAGCTGGACTTTTGGATAAAAGTGTATGTTGTATTAAATTAAAGAGATTCACCTCTTTAATAAAGTTAAGTCCAAGTCCAACTTAACTTCTTCTCCAAGAAGAATTTGTACCTACATCTTCCCCTATATAAGGAGGCTTACCGCCATCAAGAAAAGGGGAGAATAGAGAATCGAAGAGAGGAGAGAGCTTAGAATTAGTTTGTGTTTTCTTTTCATTCATTATGTTCTAATTTCCTTAGGGTTAGGATTAATTTGTTTAGTAGTTGTGTGAAGACTATTGTACTTTGTTTATATTCTTAATGCAATTAAGTTGAGGTTTGCTTAATATTGGCTTTAACTATTCTTGCATTCTTGTCGAGAGAGAGTTTGTGAGATTATCCATTTATTCAATGTCAAGAGAGTTGAATTCACGAAACGGGAAAGCACGGTTTTCATCCACGTGGTGTTAACTAAATTGGCCTAGAGATAGGTAAAAAAATTTAGCGGCTAAGAGAAGCGTGTGATTGGTTGGTGTTTATTTTTGGTTTACGCCGAGAGGTATGGTTAGAGTTCAGCCATTAACAGTGTTCCGAGCTTAGAGATAAGGAGGAGCCATTCAAGGACACTTTGCCAAGCCTTAACAACATCTGTCCAAGAGCAAGAGATTGACGCGGCAGAGAATCAACCTTTGCGGCCGCGGTAGGAACTTAGGTTACTGCCAAGGCAGTATTGTGTTGCAATATTCAAGAACAGAGACAAGTCAATAGGATTCCACACTACGACGCATTTTAATCCGACCCATTCTCTCAACTTGATTTTCACTTTACTTTTATTTCTGGCTTAGTTTCGTTTTAGTATTTTAGTTTATTCCAACAACCCAACTCATCTGTATTTTTACTTTAATTATTTTGCAGTGCGAGGAAGTAGGACCAAAAGGCTAGCTCAATCCCTGTTGTAGCGACTAAAAAATCCAAAAATGTGTTTTCCTATTTTTATAGAAAATTAATCTTAAAGGGAAATTTTTTTCTTAAAATTAATTTTAGGGGGGATCTTAAAAAAACTTGTATTTTGAATAAAATATTGGGAGTCGCCACCGATCATTCAAAAAAGGGTAGACCGAACACCGTAAAATAAAACCAGAGATTTTTTAGGAAACTTGAGTTCGGGAGTCGGTTACGGATGGGGAAGGTTTAGCACCGACATGCCGCCCAAAATAAGTACCTAACGGTTCGTAATATATTTATCGGAAAAATTAAAAACTCGACCCAATTTAATTAATAATTTCCGAATGCATGGTCATACGAGATAGACAAATGAACTCACAATCCACGATACCAAAGAAGATGTCGCCCCAAATATTTGAGACGACACTCCCACTAGAGTATCGGGACGATGAGAACTAAAATAAACTATTTGTTTATTTTCCTGGGCATTAATTTGAAGGGAACTCAAAACATGTTCATGCATGGTTGTGGTATACCGGTATCTTGCAACGTTCGGATAGACTCTGTGTGGGTAACCATTGTTTTGATTACTCTCAACGAGAGCACCAAAATGTTATGATCTTACTCGATTGTCAAGAAACAGAATTTAGAAAGATGAGGAAGAAGATAGAAAGCAGAGAGAGGGAGAGAAAAGTTTCATATAAACTCCATTCATAAGGAAAAATAAATACACACATCCTAGAAATATATGCAGTCCTAACATACTTTAGAAACGAAAAAATCAGTTAAGGTAGCAAACGCCCTTCTTTCCCTCGTGCTTTTATGTATGACCTGACATTCCTTGGCCTGAATATCCCTTGGCGTCACTCGTGCCTCTGCTAGTCCAGGTTGAGCTACCATGCTCGTAACAGAATGTTTATAAGGGGCATGCGAATTCGATTTGCTGGTGAGAAAGCAAGCCCAAAATCGGAAAACTTAATGGCATTGTGTAAAGTGTCCATAAGTTCTATATTTTGTGCACATTTCATCTCATATTATTGTTGTTTTTAAGTACATTTTAGGCATAATTAGGATCATGCATTGCATTTTACAGTATTCTTTACTTTGTCATGCTTTTTATTGATTATTTGTTATTTGGTAATGAAATAGTTTTGTTTTAGTTTAGTTTTAGTTTCAGGTACTAGAAGCTGGTAGAAGGAGAGGGGAGCTGAGGACATGATGCTGAGGCAACAGATCAAGGAGCTATACTGATGCAGTTCCAGACAGAGACAACAGCTAGCGAGTAGCTGCCGCCGTCATACCTGCCGCCCAGGGCAGCAAGCTGAGGAATTGGAGAATTGGAGTGCGATCTGTAGAGTAGAAAATCCTGATTCTAACGAGGCCATCCACTCTATTTTCTGATGCCTGTAGCAGCGGGCAAAGCCGTCGAAGGAAGAGAATAAGATTACTTGCGAAGCAAGGCTACGTGAAATAGTCCACATTCAACTCAAAGAAGTCAGAATTAAAGGTTGCATTTAATGCAAAAGCTACTTTGAAGACTTCTACTCTAAGAAGGACTTCACCTAGCTAATGCCTATATATACTCAATGTATTTTTACTTCAAGACAACTGAGGTTTTCCATTAGACATAGTTTAGGTTTTCTTGCCGCCATTATGTTCTAAATTCTCTTTGGGTTTGAGTTATGTTGTAAACTAGTGTGAGAACGGTTGTTTAGGAATTAAGTTTGTTTTTGCAATAAAACTTCAAGGTTTTCTTATTCCACGTTCTTCATAGTTTTCAATTAAGGCGAGAGATTAATTGTTTACTATCCATTTGTTCGGTATCGAGAGAGTCGAACTCACGAAAGGAGTAAGTACGGTTCTCACTCTAATCAAGTGTTGATCAATCCAGCCTAGACATAGGTTAGGGTTTAAGGCAGCTAAAAGGGAACGAACCAAACATTGTTGTCTTTACACGATTCACGTCGCGACTGGTATTATCTGCAGTGGGCAACAACAGTATTCTGACTTAGACATAAGCGGGATCACCTTCGAAGCGTTTTGTCGAGCCTTAAAGTACAGTCGAGTATGCCGCCGAGACACACATCCGTTCCACTACCGAGGCAATAAAAGCGTCTAAGCAGCTAATCTACCATCCCCCGCCGAGGCAGCAAAGTCTGGCAGCGTAGAGCAACTTACCCTATTCAATGCAGTTTCACACTACTCAGCTGCATAACTCGACCCATTCCATCAAATCTGATCTCTTCTTATTATTTACTTGTGTTTTATTTACTTTTCTTTCTTAAACAAATCAACTTATATGTGCATTTACTTTTCCTTTGTGCAGGAATTTCGATTCGAGTTAAGCTGTACAATCCCTGTGGGAGACGATATCTTTTATACTATAACTTGACAGGAGTGTGCACTTGCGCTCATATTTAGAGAACACCTAAACGCTTACACATTGCCTAGCTTCATTTCATTGGGGCTTTAAACTTAATACAAAACCGTTGGGGATTTGGTCGAAAACCACAACGTCTCGGTTGGGTCCGATGGTGGGCCTAATCAGCATTACAAGATTAGTAGACTAATCACATTATCTTGTGGTTTTTCTAAAATAATTGAAGTGCACAATTTATGCATAAAGTAGGATCATACAAAAGTTAAAACCTAATCAAATAAATTGAAAAAAATGATTGATAAACAAATATTATTGTTGTCAATGAAGGATAAACACCATGATAGCATGTTGACAAAATATTTTTTTTATCACAACCCAATCAATAACTATTTTTTGTTATTGCAAGCACATATCAATACAACCCTGAAACTAGAGAAAACATGTTACAAGAACAGAGAAAATGTGCTATAACAACAACGAAAACGTGTTACAAGAACAAAAAAATCCACTATTTTCATTAAAGAAAAGAAGAAGATTTATTAAATCAAATTACAATAAATCAAATATGAAAAAATATAAACTAAAAAGAGAAGAATAGAATATATTAAAATTCTAATTTCAATAAAATAATTATGTAATACAACAATGGAGCTAAATTCCAGATTTTACATCTATTCTTTACGTGTGGTCCTGATTCTTGTGGAGTAGTATATTTTAAACTCATCCACAAATTTTGACATGAATGAGAACGTAATACATTTATTTAATAAATAAAGAGTAGACAACCTTTTTATATATAAAAAGATAATTTACATCCAGTGGCGGAACTTGGAGTAAGTGTTTGAGAGGGCCAAATTTTTTTTTTTTTAAAAAATTAAAGATTTAAACTAAAAATTTCAAAAAAAACTAGGGTTTTGACTAAAATTTCTAATAATTTTGAGTGATTTAATAAGAACTTTTAAAAATTATAATAGGAAATTTAACTAAAAATATTTTAAATTTTAAAATTTAATATGAATTTTTAAAAATTTGAAGAGGCTAAATAAAAATAATTTAAAATTTAAGGGTTATTTGATAATTTTTTAAATTTTAGGGGGACATGGACCCCACTAGCTATGCTTGTGTTTCGCCACTGTCTACATCGGAGGTTACTTTTATTTGGGGTTTGTTCGGTTTTAGTTATTCAATTTTAAAAAAAAAATAAAATAATTACTTATATTTTCCACTATTACTATTTTAGTTACCCGACCGTTAACTCCTGTTAATATAATAATGTGTCACTTTAATAAAAAAATAATAGTTAATTTTAAATTTGACCGTCAATTTTTAATAATTTATTTTCTCTTCTCCTAACTTCCCTCAAACTTCCCAGGCTTCTCTTTTTTCTTCTCTCAATCCTTAGCTTTCTTTTCTTTTCCCCTAACTTCCTTTAGTTTTATATAACCTTTCGTCGGATCTTTTCTCTCCATCACTTTCCATTTCAATTTCTTGTTTTTGTTTCCTCTATAAGTTGCTTTGGACAATAAGAAATAACAAACATACAAGAATTTTCAGCTGAAAATTTGTGGGTATTTTTGCAGACTTCGGATCACAAATTTCAAGATTTAAGTCTATTAAAGAAAATGACAAACGTTGGTCAAGAAAATGATCGAACGGATTTGCCTCGGGTTTCAGGTTTCATCCAACAGATGAAGAGCTTATTTCTCACTACTTGTACAAGAAAGTTCCCGACATTAACTTTAGTGCTAGAGCCATTGGAGAGGTGGATTTGAACAAGTCTGAGCCATGAGAATTTCTTTGTAAGAGTTTTTTTTTTCATTTTCATTCGGGTAAAAATCTTCTGCCCCCTAACCATGCCTCCTTCTATGTCCCTGCCTAAAAAATAGATAAAATTAAATCTTGCCACATAACCCTAATTTTTATATCTTAAACCCCAAACCCTAAACTTAAAAAAATACACCCTACTCTTAATTCCCTACACCCTAAGCCTAAGCCCCAACCTTAAACTCCAAACCGTAAACTCACTATTTTAAAGTGGGGCACAAATGGGGGCATACTTTGGGGCAGATGATTTCCATCCTTTTCATTCACCCTTTGTTTTGTAAAACTCCATGGATTTTGTTGAATTTTTTTTCTTATGGTTTGTTTGGTTGAAGGGAAAGTGAAAATAGATGAGAACGAATGGTATTTTTTTATGTGTGGGGATAAGAAATACTAAACTAGTTTGGAGAAAAACAGGGCCACTGATTCTGGGTATTGGAAGGCAACAAGCAAAGACAGAGGTTTACAAAGAGAAATCATTAGTTGGGACGAAGAAAACAATGGTTTTTTTTTTAACAAAGGGAGAGCCCTAAAAAATGGGAAAGCAAATTGGGTGATGCATGAAGTCATGAACATACACAATTTGCCTAAAACTGCCCAGATAACAACATGAATTCGCTTGTTTTTTCTCTGTTTTTAAAGATAAATTTAGAGTTTGTTTATGGGTCTTTTTTGTTTGCTTTTTAGGCAGAATGAACGGGTTATTTACAAGGTGTTTCAAAAGAGTTATGGTGGGAAGAAAACTCATATTTCAGGTTTGCTCAACATTGGTTCATTTGGAAATGAAATTTCCAGTCCTTCTGGTATGTCGTCATTAATGGATTCTTCATCAGCTTTCAATGCTAAAAAAACTTATTTCTGAATCTGTTTACGTGATCTACTTCTTAAATTCGATCGATGTTCATTGCATCCAATAAGACACCATCAACGATTTTCCTGATAAACCTCTATTCTTTCTTGTTTCATCGAATTAAGGATTGAGAAAAGAGAAGGGAGAGCCATGAAAGTTTGAGGGAAATTAGGGGAAAAGAAAATAAATTATTAAAAGTTGAGAGTCAAATTTAAAATTAACTTTTTTTTGTTAATGTGATACAATATCATATTAACGAGGTTAACGGAAATTAATGGTCGGATAACCAAAATAGTAACGGTCAAAAGTATAAGTAATCATTTTAATATTTTATAAAATCGAGTGACCAAAACAAAGCAAACCCAAAAAGAAAGATTACCCTATAGAAAAGTAGACATCCTTTATTCCACAAACTTTATTTTGTTTGTCGTATTGACATTATTTGGCAGCTAGATCTGTGCTTGAATTCACACCACAGTCGAAGGGGGAAAAAAGAAAATGGAAGCCCTCCTCACTGAATTCAGTTTCCTCTCAGATCAAGCTCTAGAAGACAAGAAGTTCGATCCATCCACTATTGTAGACCTGATGAAGTTGTTTGAGATTGAATCTTACAAGGCATGGGCGGCTATGGAGCTTGAGCAAGAAAAACAAGTGAAAGAAATTGAAACAAGCATGCAGCAAGCTGAGGATTATCTGGACTCAGTCATGGAAGAGGCAATGGATGAGTTTAGACGGTTCGAGGAGGAAATGGAAGACATGTGTAAGGCTGAACTGAAGGGTCTGAAAGACACGGCTGTGAAGGCTAGAAAAATGGGAAACCTCATGGAAAAGGCTGCCACTGTTGCCTCCAAAAAGTACATGCAGGCTGCACTCAATTCTGCTTCTGCTACTGCGAAATCTGCTTGGAAAGGACTTTCCTCAAAAAAGGTTCATCCTTCATGAAAGTCTCTTGTATCTTTCATATAAATCCAAAGACTCCTTCTAGGGTGTCTTTCATGTCACTTTATGTTTTTGATAAAATCCATGAACTGGATCTGGATTTCTACAACTTGTGGTAAACAGTGTCCCAGACTCCCAGGAATAAAAAAAAACTGGTAAGATGAAGCACGCAATTTCCTTATTTGTTTTTTACTTGATGAACTAGCCTAATGTAATGTCACAGATTCTTCCAAGGGATTGGATACAGTAAAAATGTTTGTTCCTGCGTCTATGATTCCTATTTCCTGCTCAAATTATTCAGCTTCCATGGCGTCCAATCTGGTTTCTAGATTCCCCTGTGCTTAATACTACATACAGTTTCTTCAGCACTCAGATTACATCTGTTGAATTGTAGACAAAAAAAAAAAGATTACATCTGTTGAATTGGTTATATCCTAATTCATGGATGCCTAATGAATTTTTCAATCTGTTTTAGGTTTCTTTGCTTTTCCCCCATAAGCCCCAAAATGCTAGAAACAGTAATCCTCCATTGAAGCCCTGTCCCATGTCTGATAAAGAGTTGATGAAACCGACTCATCAAATTTGAGGAAACCTTTTGGCTTTTCCAACTCTTTGAATGTTTTAGTTTTACTTAATTCTCGAGGGTTACTTCCATTGCTCCCTCAACCTTATTCTTTATTCACATCAAGTATGCTATATTCATATTCTCCATTACATATAATTGAAATTTTGATAATTTTTACTTTGTTTTAAGAAAAACTAATTCATATGCTTATGAATGAGTTGCCAAAGCAACAAAGATATAAATCTTTCATATTTTTTTTATGGAAATGGATTTGAAATATAGCGAACATAACAATATTGAGCTCATAAATTAACAAGGTATCAAATTATTCAAAATTGTATAATATTATAAATATAATCTACATTGAAAACTATGTAAATTGTTCATTGCGCTAGACGTTTTTAAACTATAACTTATGAAAATCTCCGCTTCTACTTCTGCCTCTTGAGCTCTTCATACTAAACCTGGTTGCGGTTGGGGATGTTCTCCATTTGTCTTCTTTCTCAGTTTTCTTACACCTCTGCTAGACTTCTTTCTGCAGCCATGTCAAGTAGAGGATTTAGTCGGCAAAATGCTACATCAGGCATGGGCGTTGCTGATCACACCAATGATACCTTTTTGGAGCTGCAAAGGAAGAAAGTTCATCGCTATGTGATATTTTATATTTAGGATCGATGAGAAGAAAAGGGAGGATATGGTTGAATAGATAGAAGACAAGGCCCTTGTACAATAATTTTCTCTTTTTTTAAACTGCAAAGAATTTTTCTACTGTATTAATAGACGGGACAGAACATTCCATATTTTGAATTCGGACAACCTTTTTTTCTGCTCTTAATTACGTTTTAGTAGTAATTATAAGTCTCGCTCGACGAGCACTATTAATTTAATTTATAAAAATTAAAAAATTAAAAGACTTATCGTATAATTATAAATTAATTAAAATATATTATTTTATTTTAAATTTTTTTATACATATCTACTCTTAAATTACAATCTACAATAATTCATTACACAAAAAAATCAGATCAGATAGAAAATCAACAACATTTCTTAAAATTCAACGGGAGGAACAACGAAATCAAGAATTTTCAAGGCACGAATCATTCATTCTTAACCCTAAATCGAATTAAATTTATTTAGGATTCGAATGAGAGAATTGGGGATAAATTATCTTCTTGCAAGAAAGGTTGGGAATGGTGGCAGGGCTCAACGGCGGCCACAGAGGTGCGGCGGCGGGGAGGTGCGAATGTAGCCGGCGGCAGTAGCTAGCGGCGGCGGTAGCGGATTAAATTTCAAAGAAAAAAAATTAGGCTTAGTTTGTGGTTGATTTTAAAAAGTGCGGTGAAAAAAGTGATTTTTAAACTAGCTGTTGAAAAGTAGTTTTGAAAAGCTGGTTAGTGTTTCATTGATGTCAAAAAGTGATTTTGAGGAGATAAAATGTCTATTTTAGACATGATATTGAAAAGTAAAAGTAAATTTGGGTGATTGTTCAAATTAATTAATGTAATGATTTATGAAATAAATCAATTTCAATTATAATAAAAAAATTATTTTTTTATAAAATTTAATTTGAAAATATAAACTACATTCTAGATTATATACGGGCATACCACTTACACATTAATAATAAATATAAAATAAAGTACAAATAAAATAATTTTATTTTTAATATAAATATTATAAAATATATATTATTTTACAATTATGTATGCATAAACATTATTTTAACAATAAATTATAATTAAATAATAAGGGTAAAAAAGTAATTTTATTTTCAAACTAGCTTTTTCACCCAAGAAGCTATAAAATCCAGCTTCTTGGTTTGGGTGGAAAAGCTAGTTTTAAAAGCAACCAAAAACAGCCTGTTTTAACTAAAAGCACTTAAAAAAGTGATTTTTGGTTGCGAAACGCAACCAAAAACAGGCCCTTAGTGTTTTATGATTTAAGGTAACTATTTTGATCTAATTATGTTGGCTTAAATAACTTTTTTCTCCCTAAACTTTACCAGTTTTCTCAACTTGCTCCCTAAACTACGTTTTGTTCACTTTTTTCTCCTAACATTTTGCGACGTTACTCATATTACACCCTACCGTTAAAAAATTATCTTGACCAATCAAAATGTGCCACATCATTTTTTATTTATTTTTAATTTTTAAACTGATATAAAAATAAAATAAATATATTAAATACCCAAAACACCCTTGTTTCCATACTTTCCCCTTCTTCCTCGTCCCCCATTTCCCCTTCTTCACCGTTTCTGAAAATAGAAATCAAAGGATGATTTCGGCAGTCCAACAATGAGCAGAATGATGGTCGCTGGTATGAGTTTTTCTTGTTTTTTCCTCTTTCTCTATCCCTATCCCATAGGTCCAGCATTTGAATCAATAGAGAACCTTTTCTTCTGTATCTATATGAATCAATATTATTACATTCTAATTCCTTACGGATACCCCAAGGAAAATCCCGAATTGGATCTCAAATTGACGGGTTAGTGTGAGCTTATCCATGTGATTATGCACTCTTCGAATAGGAATCCATTTTTTGAAAGATCCTGGCTTTCGTGCTTTGGTGAGTCTTCAAGATCCTTTCGGCTCAAGGAACTTAAAAATAGTGGTGGTGCGGTGAACGGACGCCAGATAGACGACGAAACTAAAAAAAATCATTCAAAATTACTGGTATTTTTTACCCTACAAACTCTTGGTCTTGCATATTTTCAACATTCTTGAAGTGTGATGTTCTAAAAATACTTTAAAATGAATGTTTTTACGGGTAATCTGATTGAATTCGGGAAGGGTTGCTATGAAAATTCTAGGGTAAGAGTTTGAGATAGTGTAATGATTTACGGTCTTTGTTGATACAACTTAATAAACTGCAGTAAGCATTCATTACATTTACTACTACAGAAATGATCGAAAAACAATTTGCTATCGAAATTTAAATCCTTATGGCTAATAAGATAGGGTGCTATTAAGCTTGCTTAAATTGAATTGATTAAATGGATGTTGTAGAAATGGGGAATGAAAATATTGGAATCAGTAGGTTGATTGGATGCTGCACCATTTTCTGAATATGGTGCCTAGTATTAGGATATTGGTTTTCTTTGTTTGTTGGATAATGGGTTATTAAGAAACTTGGAACGTCGTTGTCGTTCGAGTTGCGAGTTATGCAAATGAAACATGTTTTGAACTCGACAAATTGTCCTCGACATTGTCTGGTTTGGAAAGCTTTTGCCCGGGGATCTCAAAATCCTCGACTGCACACATCATCAAAGTAATCATGTTTAGAGGGTACAATTGACCGGTTACAAGATACTTTCTTTGGTCGGGATCAGGACCGCAAATATGAATTTCTTCTCATATGATGATTAGTGGGTACCAAAAATTTCACGAAGCTTATCAGAGATTTCTCACATAGTCAAAAGCATGTTTAGGGGGCGCAAATGACCGATTATAATGTCACCGCGTAGGGGTAGAATTGGACGACTATGGAGAGGCCTTAACATACACAAACTACATGTTTAGGGTACAATTGGCTGTCTATATGTGGCCTAATTGTCATAATCTATTTTCTCTATTTTATGTATTAGTTTGAAAAATAATAAATTTATATTGTTATTCATGCACAAAAACAAGCTTCGTAACCATCTTCAGCACGTTTGTTACACCTGCTAATTTCAATTACAAATAATTTATAATTACAATTGCTTAACATCGCAAAATAATATTTATTATTACAATCCTCAATTTTAAATACTAATTACTTACAATTATAATTACAAATGTAAAAAATGTTACACCAATCAATATGAATTCACTCAAACCATTTGCAGCTTCTCTCATAGAATTTGTAGACAATCGAATTTTAATTTATAAAAAAATAAAAATATTGGTGAACCTCGCGCTCTGCATATAGCGAGGTCCAGAAACATGTCAAATATGTGGCGTACTCTGGTGCTGACACGTCAGGAATCTATTTGGACCTCGCGTTTTGCCGACCGTGAGGTCAAAGAAACATGTGTCGACATACCTCGCGTTTTGGATGATGCAAAATCGGCCTATATAAGGCAGAAGCGAGGCCAAACAAACACACCAACATTTGCTATCCATTTAAGTTGATCAACCTCCTGGATTCAATTGCTATTAGATTCGAAGAAAATATTCATTTGCAACTACTAATGACAAAAATCTCGTATCATGATTTTTTTACAAATAGATTTTCTTGATATTGCGACTTGTTGGTATGCGTAATTGCATTTATATGATGACTACTTGCTATTGGTCCGTTAACAATATTGGTGGGATGTGTCTTCCGTATTTTTGTTCAAGATGAACGAAAAATCGCAATATCAAGAAATCTTGGTCTTTTTTGAAGTGCCGCAAACTTCTTAACATTTTGATTGAGGCTGCGAGTAACTTCTTCTTACGCCTTCATCGTGGAGGAAAGGCGAAGACCACCGCATGTAACCGAAGTTGAAGCCCCTACCATTGAGGACGATGAGGATCAATGGTTACTATGAAATCCACGGATCTTATTGTAACTGTAACCCCCTCGTCCCGGTCTGGCCGGATGACCGGTCCGAGTGGGCCACACGGGGAAAACCGAAGCGAAACCCCAAGAGTTCCCCCTCGGTTAGCAACCCTATTTTTTTCTTTCATTTTAAATCTTATCTAGAGGATTGTTAAGTCCTAAGTGGTCATGACAGCGGAAAACAATCATAACGGGAAACACAATCGAACTACGGCCATGCACAAACAGTCAATTTTTTAAACTTACAGGGCAGACCGTATCGGTACCCTAACCAGGGGTATCGATACGCCCTGACCAAGTCAACCCAAGGAGTCAACTCCGGGAAGACTGTATCGATACAGCCCTTGAGCGTATCGATACGCCCTTCTCGGTCAACCCTTCTTGGTCAACGGAGTAGACCCGTACCGATACTCGAGCACCCCGTATCGGTACGCTCTACTCTCACTCAAAATGCCAAATTCCAGTAACTTTGGAGGGTATCGATACCCTTAGGGTATCGGTACGCCAGGCCAAATCAGTGGCCATTGGGCAAGACCGTATCGATACGGCCCTGAGGCGTATCGATATGCCCTGCACTGCAATTCCACAAATTCCAACTTAAACGACCCCAACACGACTCTAAAGGCATTTCTCGACTCACCTAAGCGTATACAAACATGTAATCATACATACTCAAGCCAAAGGAAGCATTCATACACGGATCAAAGCATTCATTCATAGCAATCCAACCAAAGAGC
Organism: Hibiscus trionum; assembly: GCA_030270665.1. Classification (NCBI taxonomy): domain Eukaryota; kingdom Viridiplantae; phylum Streptophyta; class Magnoliopsida; order Malvales; family Malvaceae; genus Hibiscus; species Hibiscus trionum. The sequence continues at coordinate 7,106,511 of BSYR01000044.1, forward strand.
AATTTAGGCAATATTGTGCATACATAAAGGCTCAAATGGTCTTAAAGGCACAAGTCATCATAAGAGGTTTGCACTCATACACAAGGCAACCTAAGCATCTAAAGCATGCCATCACACACCAACATACATCATCGTACCACATGCTTTACAATCCATAAACAAACTCAAAACATCATCTTTCAAATGAGTCATACAAGCTCATACAAAGACCCTTGACACATTGCTGACTAATACGAAATTGTTAACCGTACTTGAGCCACAAAACTTGGAAAGCCCTTCTTGCCTTGCCTCGAGCTAACACCACGCTAATGATCTGCATTGTTGAACATTGAGAGCGTAAGCTATAAGCTTAGTGAGGGTGCTCTAAAACGAAAAACATCAACAATGCAGGGTTCAAGCATGTAAATCCTAATCTCAGATACATCAAACATTGGCATATAATCAAGTAGACCTAGCTAGTCTTTCAAGTGGCATAATATGGTTTCTCATAATCTATCAAACTCTATCATCAACATCCACATCATGAAACAACACCATACACCACCAACATAGATCAACATCACATATCTCAATATATGAACAAGTTAATTGGCCACTTTAAATTACCCCGATTGTGCGGATTAAACCTCAACAACACTTTACCTCGGTGGGATTACACTCATCACCGGACCTTGCATGTGCGGGATTCCACTCATCGCCACATGCCCTACGGATGGGATTCCACTCATCATCTCGTATAAATAAATAAAAGCTTCCGGTGGAATATTACATCACCGTACTCCTCCTTGATGACTTAACGCCATCAAGGCCACGTACGTTTTGACTCAATTTGTGTGCACACTAATCCTAATGATCGATCATTTACAACCGGTAATTATTTAGTGCCAAATTTCGTCATCACATTACATATCATCAACCACAACTCATGCTCATCACATATATACACACATCACGATATACATGCATAATCAACCACAATCACACGAGCATAGTTAAAGTAAGCACAATGGCATTTATGAATATCAAGGGCTAAATTAACAACTAGAATTAACTAGAAGTGGCTTACCAAGCACACTTTACACACACACACTCTACATACTCGAACCAAACTTTAAATCAAGTTTGAAACCACTCACCGCCCTTCCTTAGCAAATCGAAACAATCCTCATACGAACCCGGATTCGGTCCCAAAGCTTCTCCGACGATCCCTCTTGCTTCTAGCCAACCAAAAACACAACGGATAACCAAAATCAATGCTAATATTCAATAATCACTCAACCTTTGAATTCAAACCAACTCCATCCAAAAATTTCCAACCAAATTAAATCCCCAAACATCTCAAATTCGTACTCCAACAACCCTTGGCTGAAACACCCATTTCCAAACATCCAAATGACCTCCAAAATGTCCCAAATCACCCTCCTAACATACCCTAACCATCAGCCCTTTGTTTTCAACCTAAAACCCACCAAAAATGGTGTTTTTGACAACACAAAAATGGGTATAAGAGCTCACTTCGGATTTTTACCAAAATTCAACCAAATTAACATATAATGTGTATTTCAACTTGATTAAACAAAGCCCCAACTCAATTTATCAAAACAAAATGGAAAACCCCTTAAAAACCCAAACTTTGATCTAAACCCTAATTTTCAAAACTCCATAACTTTGAAATTTAAGACCATGGGTAGATAGGGGATAAAGAGGAGAGTTGGAAAACATATTTACCTTTCAAAAACACCTTGAAGTGAAGATGCTATTCAATGGAATAGTAACTTGAATAAAAGAGAGAGTTTGGAGAGGGGGAAATGGTTTCCAACGTAAAAAGGGAGAGGGGAAAGAGAGAAGACAACTTTTTCTATAAAGTTGTCTTGCTTTTTGAAAGTTTTTGGTCTAATTACAACATAGGTCCTTCCCCTTTTTACAAAAGCTCAATTACACCACATTTTAGGTTGAATTGTTTTAATTAAATTTTATTGACTCGAACTATAAACCCGGTTAACTCCTAGGCCCAAAACACGGGTGTTACAACTCTCTCTCTCACTTAAGGAATTTCGTCCCCGAAATTACCTGACTGAAAGAGATACGGAAACTGCTTTTCCATATCCTCCTTCCTCTCCCAAGTGGCCTCGTCCACACCTCTACGTTGCCACCGCACCTTCACTAACTCAATCGATCTACCCCTCAGCACCTTACTGTCAGAAGCTAAGATTTCAACGGGCTCTTCTTCATAAGTCAAATCCGAATTCAATTCAATCTCTTCCACGGGCATAACATGTGATGGATCGAACCTATACTTACGAAGCATCGAAACATGGAACACATCATGTATCTTCTCAAGCTCGGATGGCAAACGCAACTGATAAGCAACCGGACCAACCCTCTTCACAATCTCATACGGTCCTATGTACCTCGGACTCAACTTCCCTTTTCGGCCAAATCTCATCACTTTCTTCCACGGAGACACTTTCAAGAATACCTTCTCACCCACTGAGAACTCAACTTCCTTCCTCTTCAAATCGGCATAGGACTTCTGCCTATCCGAAGCAGCCTTCAAACGGTCGCAAATCAATTTTACCTTGTCGGTCGTCCCCTTGAGCAAATCCGGAATAGGTAACAATTTATGTCCCACTTCGGCCCAACAAACTGGAGTTCTACACTTTCGGCCATACAAGGCCTCATACGGAGCCATCTGAATGCTCGACTGAAAGCTGTTATTGTACGCAAACTCTACTAGAGGCAAATGCTTCTCCCAAGTACCCTGAAAGTCAATGATACAACAACGCAACATGTCCTCTAAGATCTGAATAACCCTCTCTGACTGACCATCTGACTGAGGATGATAAGAAGTGCTGAAGTTCAAACGGGTACCCAAAGCTGTATGCAGACACTCCCAAAACCTAGAAGTAAACCGCGGATCTCTATCTGATACAATGGATTTCGGCACACCATGCAGTCTCACAATCTCACCAATGTACAAATCGGCCAATCTATCTAATGTGTAAGTAGTGTTGACTGCCAAGAAGTGAGCACACTTCGTAAAACGATCTACTATCACCCAAACTGAGTTCTTCTTCGTAGGAGTCAAAGGCAAACTCGAAACAAAATCCATGGTGATGTTCTCCCACTTCCATTCCGGAATTCTCAACGGCTGTAACAACCCTGAGGGAACCTGATGTTCCGCCTTCACTCTCTGACACACTAAGCACTTACTCACAAAGTCAGCTACATCTCTCTTCAAGCCAACCCAATAGTATTCATTCTTTAAGTCACGATACATCTTCGTACTTCCAGGATGCATAGCAAACGGACTACTGTGGGCCTCAGTCAAAATCGTACGTCTCAAATCACTGTCTTCTGGCACGACTATTCTATCTTTGAAACACACAACCCCATCAGTACTGAAACTGTAGTCTGAAGATCTACCCTCGGCTATATCTTGCACGTGTTGTGCCAAAAATCTATCTAAGAGCTGTTTCTCCCTAATCAACTGACCTAGAGTAGGTCTAACCTGAAGCTCGGCTATCAAGCCACCATCTCCGGACAAACTCAATCTAGCAAACATAGCTCTCAAGTCCACGGCCATCTTTCTACTCAATGCATCAGCCACTACATTGGCCTTACCCGGATGGTACTCAATAGTAAGATCATAGTCCTTTAGCAACTCTAACCATCTACGCTGTCGGAGATTCAAATCTCGCTGAATCATAATGTATTTCAAACTCTTGTGATCGGTGTACACTGTGCATTTCTCACCGTACAAATAGTGCCTCCAAATCTTCATAGCAAACACAAATGCAGCTAATTCTATGTCATGGGTCGGATAGTTGCGCTCATGGGTCTTCAACTGTCTTGAGGCATAAGCCACTACTCTCTTGTCTTGCATCAGAACACATCCTAGCCCTACATAAGAAGCATCACTATAAACTACATAGTCCTTCCCGGACTCAGGCTGGATCAAGATCGGAGCGTGGGTCAAAGCTTCTTTCAACTTCTCAAAGGCTCTCTGTCTTGCATCTGTCCACTCAAACTGAACACTCTTCTGAAGTAACTGTGTCAATGGAGCGGCTAACTTAGAGAAACCCTCTACAAATCTCCTATAGTATCCGGCTAAGCCTAGGAAGCTACGTACCTCTGTCACAGACTTCGGTTGCTTCCACTCAACAATGGCTTCAATCTTCTTCAGATCAACTCTGATCCCATCGGCTGACACTACATGTCCTAAGAAGACTACCTCTCGGATCCAGAATTCACACTTGCTGAGCTTCGCAAACAACTGATGATCTAGCAAAGTCTTCAATACAAGTCTCAAGTGTCGGTCATGGTCTTCTTCAGTTCGCGAGTACACCAAAATGTCATCAATAAACACAACTACGAACTGATCTAGATACTGGTGGAAGATCCTATTCATCATGTCCATAAATGCAGCCGGTGCATTAGTCAACCCAAATGGCATGACTAAAAACTCATAATGTCCATATCTAGTCCTAAAGGTCGTCTTCGGTACATCAACCTCTCTTACCTTTAGCTGGTAGTAACCCGATCTCAAATCAATCTTCGAAAAGACAGATGCTCCCCTCAACTGATCAAACAAGTCATCAATTCTAGGCAACGGATATTTGTTCTTCACTTTCAACTGATTTAACTGCCTGTAATCTATACACATTCTCACGCTTCCATCTTTCTTCTTCACAAACAAAACTGGTGCACCCCAAGGAGAAGAACTAGGCCTAATAAATCCTCTATCTGTCAATTCTTGCAACTGAGTCTTCAACTCTTTCAATTCTTTCGGTGCCATACAATACGGAGCAATCGAAACAGGAGCCGAATCAGAGTAAGTCTCAATGCTGAACTCTACCTCTCTGTCTGGTGGTAACCCTGGCAATTCTTCCGGAAACACACTAGGAAAGTCACATACTGTCCGGATGTCATGAGGTCTAACCTCACTCATGTTAGGGTTCATCACATACGCTAGGTATACTTCGCACCCCAACTCAACTAATCTCTTAGCCTCTAACACTGAAACCACATTGGACAAGAACTTCACGTTCTCACCCACCACTACAATCTCATAGTCATCTGAGAGCCTCAAAAAAATCCGCTTAGTTTCGAAATCTATCCTAGCTCTATGCTCCGTGAGCCAGTTCATACCCAGAATCACATCAAAACCGTAAAAAGGTAGTTCCATCATATCCACTGGAAACACATGCCCCTGAACCATTAACGGACACCTTCGGTACATCTTCCTAACTACTACCGTGTCCCCAAAGGAACTAGTAACACTAACTCCTACCTCTAACATCTCACAAGGCAAATTCAAAGACTGTGCATGCTCACTCAATATGTAGGAATGTGTAGACCCAGAGTCAATCAAAGAAAGCAAACCCAAAGACTGTATCGAGAAGTTACCTGCGATCACATCGGTGTCATGCTGTTCCCCGTGCTGAGCGTAAACCCTGGCCTGTCCTCCGCCCTCCGGCTGGACTGCAACTACATGGGCTAAATTTCTCTGACCATCGTTCCTCGGCTGGAAATTACCTCTACCGCGCCCGCGACCTCTCTGGAAATCGTTGGCTCTAGCAGGAGCCTGAGCTGGTGCCTGTCCCACCTGATGTGGACAGTCACGTCTAATGTGGTCTCTAGCACCACAACTCCAACAAGAATGAAAATTTCCCTAACACTCTCCGGTGTGGTTCCTCCCGCAAGTAGCACATGTGGGCAACTTCCTACCAACTCTCTGGCCCTGGTGGCCCCTACCGTGGTTACCGCCACCACGCCTATGATCATACTGATGTCTGTTGTCTCGATGCCTCTTGGCATCGCCTCTATCAAAGTTGCTGGACCTCTTACCCGAACTAGATCCACCTGACCGCCTGGTCAAACTCAAACTGTGCTCCAAGTCCTTGGCCCTCGAGACCAAGACATCAAAATCAGTGTAGTCTGAAGCTAGTGTATACGTCTTGATTTCTTCATTCAGTCCATAACGGAAGCGGTTACAACGCTCCACCTCAGTAGGTACAAGCTCAGGTGCATACTGACTCAATCTGACAAATCGGATCTCATAATCGGTCACGGACATACTCCCCTGAAGCAATGCCATAAACTCTCTCTTCCTCTCATCGAGGTATCGCGAACCCAAATACTTCTTACGGAAAGCTGTCTCAAAGAACTCCCAAGTGATCTCGGCCTCATCCATACCTGAAGTAACGGTGACCCACTAGGTGTAGGCATCACCCTGAAGCAAAGACTCAACACATCCCAACTTGCGCTCACCGGTGCATCCCATCTGAGCAAGAATACGAACAGTCTTCTCAAACCACAACTCTGACCTCTCTAGAGTAGCACCTCTGAACTCTTCGGGCCCAAGGCCCCGAAGTCTCTCTAAAGGTAAACCAGTGCCCTCACCCTGATGGTGTGCTGCCTGACCTCCAGCTACCGCAGCCTGAAATGCCCCAGCTATCGCCTGAACCAACGAAGCTAAGTCAATCCCGGCCGGCCCTTGGCCACCTTGGCCTCCTTGTGGTCCCCCTCCTTCGGCCCCGGCCTCACCTCCCGCTCCCGGTGGAGGAGGTGGTGGAGGAGCTCCAACTCCAACCACAGGCTCTCCCACTTGAGCCTCAACCCTAAATATTGGCTCTACTCCTAGAGCCTCTGCCTGTGGTTCCGGTCGAACCATCATAGGCCTCCCACGTGGTCTCATGATACAGCTAGCATGGTATAAACTACAACAAGAAACAGATAAGGATTACGTTAGTCAAAGCAAGGGTCCAATAGTGCTCAAGTACTCCCTTTTCCAAAAATCTTTTTAAATTAAGTAATAGTAGCAATGGGCACACACTCTACACCAGACACAACATTTCATGCATTCAAAATATCATACGATCAATCAAGTATCAAGAACTCATGGCAAAACATGCATCGAACAACACAATCATTTAACACGTTAAGCTTACCTCACTTACCTGCCCGAGGTCTCGGTAACCTCAGGCTCTGATACCAACAAATGTAACCCCCTCGTCCCGGTCTGGCCGGATGACCGGTCCGAGTGGGCCACACGGGGAAAACCGAAGCGAAACCCCAAGATTTCCCTCTCGGTTAGCAACCCTATTTTTTTCTTTCATTTTAAATCTTATCTAGAGGATTGTTAAGTCCTAAGTGATCATGACAGCGGAAAACAATCATAACGGGAAACACAATCGAACCACAGCCATGCACAAACAGTCAATTTTTTAAACTTACAGGGCAGACCGTATCGGTACCCTAACCAGGGGTATCGATACGCCCTGACCAAGACAACCCAAGGAGTCAACTCCGAGAAGACCGTATCGATACAGCCCTTGAGTGTATCGATACGCCCTTCTCGGTCAACCCTTCTTGGTCAACGGAGTAGACCCGTACCGATACTCGAGCACCCCGTATCGGTACGCTCTACTCTCACTCAAAATGCCAAATTCCAGTAACTTTGGAGGGTATCGATACCCTTAGGGTATCGGTACGCCAGGCCAAATCTGTGGCCACTGGGCAAGACCGTATCGATACGGCCCTGAGGCGTATCGATACGCCCTGCACTGCAATTCCACAAATTCCAACTTAAACGACCCCAACACGACTCTAAAGGCATTTCTCGACTCACCTAAGCGTATACAAACATGTAATCATACATACTCAAGCCAAAGGAAGCATTCATACACGGATAAAAGCATTCATTCATAGCAATCCAACCAAAGAGCAATTTAGGCAATATTGTGCATACATAAAGGCTCAAATGGTCTTAAAGGCACAAGTCATCATAAGAGGTTTGCACTCATACACAAGGCAACCTAAGCATTTAAAGCATGCCATCACACACCAACATACATCATCGTACCACATGTTTTACAATCCATAAACAAACTCAAAACATCATCTTTCAAATGAGTCATACAAGCTCATACAAAGACCCTTGCCACATTGCTAACTAATACGAAATTGTTAACCGTACTTGAGCCACAAAACTTGGAAAGCCCTTCTTGCCTTGCCTCGAGCTAACACCACGCTAATGATCTGCATTGTTGAACATTGAGAGCGTAAGCTATAAGCTTAGTAAGGGTGCTCTAAAACGAAAAACATCAACAATGCAGGGTTCAAGCATGTAAATCCTAATCTCATATACATCAAACATTGGCATATAATCAAGTAGACCTAGCTAGTCTTTCAAGTGGCATAATATGGTTTCTCATAATCTATCAAACTCTATCATCAACATCCACATCATGAAACAACACCATACACCACCAACATAGATCAACATCACATATCTCAATATATGAACAAGTTAATTGGCCATTTTAAATTACCCCGATTGTGCGGATTAAACCTCAACAACACTTTACCTCGGTGGGATTACACTCATCACCGGACCTTGCATGTGCGGGATTCCACTCATCGCCACATGCCCTACGGATGGGATTCCACTCATCATCCCGTAGAAATAAATAAAAGCTTCCGGTGGAATATTACATCACCGTACTCCTCCTTGATGACTTAACGTCATCAAGGCCACGTACGTTTTGACTCAATTTATGTGCACACTAATCCTAATGATCGATCATTTACAACCGGTAATTATTTAGTGCCAATTTTCGTCATCACATTACATATCATCAACCACAACTCATGCTCATCACATATATACACACATCACAATATACATGCATAATCAACCACAATCACACGAGCATAGTTAAAGTAAGCACAATGGCATTTATGAATATCAAGGGCTAAATTAACAACTAGAATTAACTAGAAGTGGCCTACCAAGCACACTTTACACACACACACTCTACATACTCGAACCAAACTTTAAATCAAGTTTGAAACCACTCACTGCCCTTCCTTAGCAAATCGAAACAATCCTCCTACGAACCCGGATTCGGTCCCAAAGCTTCTCCGACGATCCCTCTTGCTTCTAGCCAACCAAAAACACAACGGATAACCAAAATCAATGCTAATATTCAATAATCACTCAACCTTTGAATTCAAACCAACTCCATCCAAAAATTTCCAACCAAATTAAATCCCTAAACATCTCAAATTCGTACTCCAACAACCCTTGGCTGAAACACTCATTTCCAAACACCCAAATGACCTCCAAAATGTCCCAAATCACCCTCCTAACATACTCTAACCATTAGCCCTTTGTTTTCAACCTAAAACCCACCAAAAATGGTGTTTTTGACAACACAAAAATGGGTATAAGAGCTCACTTCGGATTTTTACCAAAATTCAACCAAATTAACATATAATGTGTATTTCAACTTGATTAAACAAAGCCCCAACTCAATTTATCAAAACAAAATGGAAAACCCCTTAAAAACCCAAACTTTGATCTAAACCCTAATTTTCAAAACTCCATAACTTTGAAATTTAAGACCATGGGTAGATAGGGGATAAAGAGGAGAGTTGGAAAACATATTTACCTTTCAAAAACACCTTGAAGTGAAGATGCTATTCAATGGAATAGTAACTTGAATAAAAGAGAGAGTTTGGAGAGGGGGAAATGGTTTCCAACGGAAAAAGGGAGAGGGGAAAGAGAGAAGACAACTTTTTCTATAAAGTTGTCTTGCTTTTTGAAAGTTTTTGGTCTAATTACAACATAGGTCCTTCTCCTTTTTACAAAAGCTCAATTACACCACATTTTAGGTTGAATTGTTTTAGTTAAATTTTATTGACTCGAACTATAAACCCGGTTAACTCCTAGGCCCAAAACACGGGTGTTACAGTAACACTCCATTTTTGGGCCTAGAGGTTTTTAGGTGGTTTAGAGGGTCCGTTGGGCCAAAGTTAGAGATTCGAGTCGGATCCGGGATAAAAATTAAAATAAATATTTTTATGAGGATCAATGCTTTAAAAAGGCATGACGATGTTTTGAAATGAGCTTTTAATGTGTTCGGAAAACGATTTTAAATGCATTGATGATGTGTTGTTTGAGCATTTCTCACTAAGCTTAGTGTGCTTATGCTCTCTTTGTCCATCAATGTAGATAAATAGAGGTTGGAGGCAGTGAGCGAGCAAGCGATTTTCAAGGACTTCGCGTAAACAAAAGTATGTTTTTGAAATTAGACTTAGTAATAAAGGCAATGGGGTTCATTATTGTTTGGGAGGGTTATTTGCTAAACTCTCGTTATGTGTAAGTTTATGATGTTGTTGTGAAGTTGTTTTAGGCCTTATATTCTTGATTTTGATGTGAATTTACATTTTACACGTTGACTAAGAAGCATGCATAGGTTTAACCTTGTTGATTATCTTTGATGCCATGATGTATATGTTTCTATATTCTAGTGATCTTTGAAATGTCTTTAGTGGTTGTATGATGTTTCAAGTATGTTGTTCCTTGAGTTAGAGTGCTTGGGGCCGATTTGGTTTTGTTTAGGAAGGCTCCAAGGTGTCTCGAATATGTATTCTCTGCAAATCTGCAGGTAAATTTCGAAACTAGATGGACATGTTTCGAAACCTTTTAAAGATGGTTTCGAAACCAGCTCTAAGATTTCGAAACGATGTGGACAATTTCGGCTACTGGAAAAATAGTTTCGAAACCTTTAAGAAGGTTCCGAAAACTTTCACGAGGATTTTTTTGCAATGTTAAAAAATAGTTTGAAATGTTAGATTTTGGTCCTTGAAAATTGTGGATGCAATTAAATGAGTTCGGATGATCGTTTTGAGTTGAATTTTGAAAAGTGAGCATCAAACCTGATTAATCGAGGATTGGTAAAATGAATTTTAACTAAGTTCTCCTATTTTTTTTAGATTTGCGATTTGGTCCTTAAATTGCAAATACAGGCAATTGGATGTCAAATTGACGCCAGATTCAATCAAGCTTTCACCCGCTGCCAGCATGCTCACCCTAGGTTATAATATTGCATCTAGATAAGATAAAAAGAAAAAAATGGATGAAATTCAAGTAAATCTTTCCGGGTTTGTTTCGGCAAACTCAATGTAGCTCGCTCAGTTTGGTCTGGCGTCTAGACCGGGTTAAGGAGGTTACACTTATCCTCGACTGCCCACATCGCGAAAGCAGGGTTAGGGGTACAACAGTTCAGACCGACTATGGAACTATTTATCTAAATCAACGACACAAGTTATTTAGCCAACGACTTGAAAGCATGTTCAAGGATACAATTAACCACATGTTTAGGGTAAATTTTGGTCGTCTACATGGCCTAAAAATAATTTATTTTCTTCATTTTATGTAGTAGTTTAAAAATTGTTTATTTTACGGTGTAATTCATGCATACTTAATGATAATTTATAATTACAATCACTTAATGACTCGAAATCGCATCTTCTCTCATTTTTTTAATTGTAATTCTTTTTAATTACAATTATACGCCTCCGATACTACGCCTCTAAGCTTAGGTATTATGCGAATTGTGCGATTAACTACCCGGATACTACGCCTCTAAGGTTTAGAACCATTTTCATGACGATTTTTATACCGTTTACAATGTCTTGTCTGTGACAATATCAGTCTCAAATGAAAGATAAGTACCAATGCTAAGCCTTTAACCTCCAACATGCCTACCAAGCCATTTCAACTTCTTATTCTTGCAAAAAAATAGCATTCGAACCATTTTCAACTCGCTTTTTACATAGTCTGCAATGTCTCGTACGTGCAAATATCAGTCTCGAATGAAAGATAATTTCCAATACTACGCCTCTAAGATGAAAAATTATAGAAAATTTCTGACTAATGAAACGATAAAACTCCTCGAACATACCTATACGCCTTTGTATTTCAGCCTAGATTACGAAAAACTTGCTATTCGCGGAAAGCGAGGTCGCTACAGTAAATCGCGCGATAAATTCATTTGCCCCTTCAATTTCTTAACAAACTCGTTTTTTTTTTTTTTAAACGCGAGTTACTTTCCAGTCCACTATATGCAGAGAGCAAGTTAATTCTCACGTTTTGTAGAGCGTGAGATTGTCCTAGCCCTTACGCGAACGATTTGACGGTTTTTTTTTTTCTAAATAACTTTGGCCGGATCATTTATCTAAATAACAGTTTTTAAGATAAAAATATCATTTTCAAACTTTACCCAACAAAATCCCTCGTTCCTCTTCCTAAGCTCTACTCTCATCTCAATAGCCCTGCCGTTCAGCTCACTCTTCTCTCTCAGTCGCTCACGGCTCCCACCTAACTCAATCTTTGCCAGCCGTTCAACAGGTTTCTTCTTTAAGCTCTCAATGTTAATCACTCCGCTAGCAACCAGCTCTCAGTTTCCCATCGTTGGCTTCGTAAGAAGCAACTTCTCAGCCCCACATCGTCGGCGTCTCACTCTGCAAGCATCAATCATCTTTTCATTGTATTCTAAAACTGGGTACTCTTTTTTTAAGCTATCATCTGTTCATTATATTCTAAAATGAATAGTCTTTTTCTTTAAAAAAAACTTTAATATAGATTGGGGTCGAGGAGATTTTGATATTTGTATTTTGAAATTGTTAATAGCCGCTGATTTTTTTTTAACTTTGGTTCTAATATATAGTTAGATTGCTAGTATGGATTGAACAGGTTTCGTTGTATTCTAAAATGTTCTTTTGGTTGCTTTGCTTTGATTCCTTGAAGATTTGAAGTTGCTGGTGTTGTGTACTTAATTGCTATAATTGTTAATATCCGTAGTTTGCTGCTGTTCTGTAAAAAATAAAACACTATAATGTAGAGTCGGTTTCCATGGATCCTAGTTCCAACTCCTAACAATTTCTTTTATCTTATGGAACATAAGAACAACTCTTTGGGGTAAATTTAAGCTTTTTTATTTTGAATTCATTAGCTATAAAGGGAAATGATCAACGGTTATTGTTTGAAATGCAATTTTGTGCTGAAACTAATGTATTCTATGATATGGTCTGCTTTGTGTTGCTTTTTAAAGGGCAAGATAGTACTGCTCTATTCTACTTAGTGTACTTTGTTTCTTAGTTTAAGATATTCAGAAAGGAATGAAGATGTCTCTTCGTTGCAATTTTAAGTTGCCAAGTTATGGTAAACTAAACAAACAGCCACATAGTTCTGAATTTTAATTTCTGTATCTGATTGAATTGAAACGTTTCCTCCTTATTCAATTTTCCCCTATATTATTCTTTTGATAATTGATGTTTGTTCTTATCATTTTAAGCATCGCCTTCCACAATTGGTAACTTCAAGGGAAACTTAGGAAATGAGGTTAGAGAAGTGGGATGTACTTTATTAGTACTAAGCATTGCAAAAGGCTGCTATTTTTATACATTCACACTGCAGTTACTACTTACATGTGGTTTTGGCATTTATAATCACTTGAGACTGGATGTGACTAACAATGATTCTGTCAACTGCCTGAACTTTCAGAAATTGAAAATTGTTTGAGCAGGAAATTCTATTCCCTGGTGCGGGTGTGAAGATTAGTATGGGAAATCTTATTCATGATTAATTTCATTCTTTTTATTACTTCTCTATAATCTGATCTGTGAGTGGAGCACTAGGGCACTTTCAAGAATTGAGAATGGAATTGGGGCAGAGAAACTCATTTCTATAAGACTTGAAAAAGTGATAAACTTACGGAAATTCAAAGCATCTCTTGTTAGTCTTCTGGTTTCTTCGTTAAGACTTAATGGATGCTAGGGCAATTAACCGACTCGTGTTCATTATGTTTTTGAACCAAACCAACAAGACTTAGTAATCATCCCTATCTAACACCATCTTCTCCTAAGAGTTTCACATTTATCACCTCCAGCCATATTATTTATTTTTTAAAAAACTTTTACTATGTACAAAGCTAATTTGCTTCATCTTTCTAACAGGTGCATCCTTTGATCCGTGTCCAATGTAACAAAAACTTTGTAAAATGTTTTATCTCACCTTATCCTTCATATGTAGAACTTGGAGACAAAGATTACTATTTCTGACGATGTCCTTCCTAGTCCAGCCATATTTATTTTTTTAAACTTTTACTATGTACAAAGTTAATTTGCTTCATCTTTCTAACAGGTGCAACCTTTGATCTGTGTCCAATATAACAAAAACATTGTAAAATGTTTTATCTCACCTTATCCTTCATAAGTAGAACTTGGAGACAAAGATTACTATTTCTGACTATGTCCTTCCTAGTCTTGGAGACAAACATTGTAATATTTGCTTCCTGACTACATTCATCTTTTGTATATGTTGCTTTTTGTTAGCCCAACACTTAATACCATATAACAAAGCAGGTTTGGTAATTATCCCGTGGAACTTACCTTCAAACTCCAAGGTACATTGTGATCACAGATAACCCCTGTTGCACTCTTCCACAAATCGCCAAACCTTGAACATGGTTAATCTCCCGATCATTTTGAGTGCTTGCTCTTGAAGAACATAGAGCACTCTGCTATTGATATCACTTGACTATCAAATGTGATTACATTTTGATCATTATTCATTTTTTACCAAGCAGTATTCCTAAAATATAATTGTTGATTGCCTAGTGACTTTTTATGCTTCCTATACTCCTCAGTAAATTGTCAATTCAATTGTTTGGCAGATATAATATGTTAAATAGAAAACATCTTTTTTTCTTACAGGACTCAGATTCATTTCCCTGCGAAGTTCTTACACTGCAGAGCAAAGTTTGGTAAGCAATGTCTTTGGAGACTGCTACTGCGGACATCCACTAAGGGCCCTCTGGATATGTGGTGGGACCCTCCCACAATGCATCTAAAGGAACCTTAGGAGATGTAACATGCTTTCAACTTCTCTTCCTGTATTGGGCACCACTGCTGACTTTTGTATAATGACAGCTGATTCTGAGTTAGATGGATCTTTCAGCTCAAGAGTTGTGCCTCCAACCCTTATAGCAGCAGAAAAGGAAGAAGCTAAGGCTGTTTTAACCTTGTTCTTCAAGAAACAGGGTCTGAGCAATGCAGTTGCTGCGAGGATCATCAACAAATCAGACCTTTTCATTGATCACCTTGTGTCAAGGCTTCATTCTGTTCATAAATCTCGGTATCTCGTAGGTTCGATTGCAAATTTTTTTTTATCTCTTTAACCGCATTAGCATCATCATTGTCAATCTAATGGATGTATGCTCCTAACAAATTCGACTTGAAATTTCAGGAAGAGAACTTACAACTCTTGAGATAAGGGATGCTCTTATTCCTTACCTTGAGTCTCTCCTTGAAGAGCATGGAAGTATTCTGGCAGATGTGGTTGAAAATTTTCCTGATTCACCTATTAAAGATAAGCCTATAACACTGGAATCTCCACCCGATCCAACCCCTGATTCCAAGAAGGTAAAAGCTGTCTCTCGTGTTTGTGAGACAGGTCCTGCAGGGGAGCTCCGTCCTCAAGTTATCTACCTCATGGAGCTTGGCATGGATCTTGAGAAGATTAAGTTAATTACACGCAGATTCCCAGCTTTTGCCTACTATAGTCTGGAGGGGAAAATCAAACCCATTGTTGAGTTCCTTCTTGAACTTGGCGTACCAAAGTCTGACATTCCCATCATTCTAGGTAAGAGGCCCCAACTGTGTGGAATTAGTCTCTCCGAAAATCTTATACCCACCATGACATTCTTAGAAAATTTGGGAGTTGACAAGAAACAGTGGGCAAAAGTAATATACCGGTTTCCTGCCCTCCTCACTTATAGCAGGCAAAAATTTAAGACAACTGTGGATTTCCTCTATGAAATGGGCCTTTCACCGGAGGATGTTGGTAAGATTCTAACACGCTCTCCAACCATAATAAGTTACAGTGTCGAGGAAAAGCTACGCCCTACAGCTAAGTATTTCCAGTCATTGGGTGCTGATGTTGCTCTTCTTCTATTACGCTGTCCGCAGACTTTTGGTCTTAGCATTGAGGCAAATTTGAAGCCGGTAACAGAATTTTTTATTGATAAAGGATATACCGTGGAGGAAATTGGGACTATGATTTCTAGATATGGAGCGTTATATACTTTTAGCTTGGCAGGCAACCTGATACCAAAATGGGATTTTTTTTTAACCATGGATTATTCAAAGTCAGAGCTTGTTAAATTTCCTCAATATTTTGGCTACAGCTTGGAGGAGAGAATTAAACCAAGAATTGCAGCTGTAAAGGAGTCTGGTGTAAAATTACTCCTCAATCAGGTTTTATCATTGTCGAGACATGACTTCGAGAAGGCCTTAAAGAAGAAAATGAAGAATCAGCTTACTGAACAAGTTTGACCAACCCATACAGGGAGTATTGATGATACCGTGTGATGGCATTTTATCAAGAATGAGGCTTTTGCAGGTATTTTAAGAGTTCACTTTCTGACATTGATGGAGAAAAGCACGGTAAGAAGGAAGAAAAAGCGCTTTTATCAGACTATACCCAACTTCAAATGCAACTCACGATTTGCTTAAAAACTGTGGCTACAGTCGCTAACCAAAGGAAAATCATATTCCGATGCAACCCCTTGAATTTGTGGATTATTCGCCAAGTAGAGTTGTTGTCCCCGTCCGGTTGATTAAAATGTGTTATTGACATCAACTTTGTGATATTTGCTGTGTGAAATGAATATTCAATTGATTATAAGTTGTGTTTTATTTGAAATCATTGATTGTGTGTCAAAAAAAAAATTAAGGTTTTGATTCTGTCAAAAATAATTGATATTAATATTGATGTGTAATGCCATTATTTGTGTTTAATGTTTGAAATTCATATTCGATTGTCTGTAATGTTCACTGATTATAAATGTCAGATTATTTGTGTTTACTGTTTTGTTAAATGTTGCAGAAGGTGTGTTTAATGGTATACATATGGGAAAAGGTTGGGGGCATATGTGTCTGTTAATGTCTGTGTATTGCATAATATGTGTGTTTAATGGAAAAAGATTGTCACCTTCATTGTTCTGCTTTTACTTCGTTCTAATTGAAACGGTCAATCTAATTGAGTTCGAACTTCCGCTTTTAGTGTATGAAACTTGAAATGTTGTACTTTAAGGGTGACGACTGTTTTCTTATTACACTTCTAACACAGTGATCTATCATAACACTAACACATTTTAATTATTTCATTTTTATCACTCTCTAATCGTTATTAGTAATCCGTTTTTTAGCAGTAGTTAACACAATAGGAAGATCACGAGGACTTCAGTTTTCAAGATTTTATTACCTAACCGGAGAGGATCGGGCCTTTGTCTCAGCTGCTACTCGTAAAGGCTTGAGGGACAACATTATCAATCTCTTATTTGACACACAAGACACCACTAGTTCAGTTCTCACATGGTTCTTCTAGAGTGTTGCCAAACATGAAGCATCCATCCGTTGAAGCAAAAATCAGAGATGAAATATTCGAAAGTTTACAGGGTAAACAAGTTCAAAAGCCCACAAGAACTGAACAAATTAGTTTATCGACATGCAGCATATTGAAGTTAGTTAATAAGTGGTTAGCTATGTTGGTTAGAGTTGTTAACCTAAGCTGTTAACCTAATCACATGTAATCTAGTTCATATCAAGCTTGATAGAGCTCTCTGTAACTTTGTATATAAGTAAACCATCTTGTATACTCGATGCTATGAAATGGAAATTAGTTTCCTCTAAAATAAAATCTTCTTTGTTACATCATTCCAATATGGTATTATTCGCCGGAAAAGCTTGAACTTGTAACAAGTTCTTGGCTCCTTTTCGATTCTGGTGATTTGTCTTCCGTTGCCTCTGGTTCTTGGTTGCATTGTTACCATGTTCGCTAACAAGAAAATCAACGTAGTCCTCGATGAGATGAACTATCTTCTTTAGAAACAGCAGGTGTTGTTAACGGTTCGAAGTCACAAGCTTGAGAAGCTTCTTACCGGCAAGATGACTATTCCTCCTGAGACGGTTCGTGCTTCTGATGGTACATCCTCTCCGAATGAGGATTATGTTGCACAAGACAGTGCATTGGCCTCGTGGTTGCTTTCCACGGTGAGTTCCCATCTTCTTGCCCAATTTGTTGGTGCTGAGACTGCTGCTGGAGTTTGGAATACGGTACAAGAATTCTTTTCAAATCGTTCTTCTACGTCTGTAATGGGTCTTCATTATAAGCTCGGGTCCTTCAAGAAAGGGGAGGAGTCCATGCGAGTTTATCTTACACAGATTACAGAAGTTTGTGATGCCTTAGTTTCTTGCAATAGTGCAATATCGGATGTTGAGCAAATTGTTAGTATTTTGAATGGGTTACCTAAAGATTATCAACCCTTTGTTGCTGTAATCACATCTAGCAAAGAATTGGTGTCAGTTAATCGTGTGAGGTCCTTGCTCATTGATGCAGAGGCTCATATTGTTGGTTTCAACGCTCAAAGCGGTGTTGATTTGCCTTTCAGTGCAAATGTAGCCCAAGCCTCTGGAGGAGGTTTCAATTCACGTGGTGGTTATGGCTATAAGGGACACCATGCTCAGCAACATGGAGCTGGTCGAGTGAATGGTAGAGGTCGTGGTGATCGTATTAAGATCCAATGCTAGATTTGTGAAAAGATTGGACATTTAGCCAATCGATGCTGGTACAGGTTCGATGAGGATTTTCAAGCAGATGGTGATCAAGAAGTTCATGCGTCTGGTCATGTGCAACTGGGCACGTTTGATGATCAATGTGTGACTAATGAAGATCAAGATTCTCCCCCGGTCAACGTTGCATCTGTTTCTCGCAATTCTTGGGTTGTTGACTCTGGTGCAACACATCATGTGACACCAGATTCAACAAATCTGATGCGTTCTTCGAGTTACAATGGTCCAGGTAAGATAGTTGTGGGTAATGGTGTTAGGTTAAACATTGAACATTTGGGACATTCTGCTATTCTTTCTTCTTGTGCATCACGCAAGTTATTTCTATCTAATCTGCTGCATGTACCACGTGTCACTAAAAATCTTCTCGTTGTCTAAGTTTGCTAGAGACAATGGTGTGTTCTTTGAATTCCATGCTTCAATGTGCTTAGTTCTTGATGAAGATTCAGGTGATGTGCTACTTCAAGGTTTGAACAAGATGGGTTGTATCAGTTTGTTGCAGATTTGGTTTCCTCAACCGATGATGTTGGCTGTAATGTTGTTAGGGTTGAAGTTGAACCTATGAATAGGGTTGGCAGTAGCTATGAACTTTGGCATAGACGTATTGGGCATCCTGCTCATGAATGTCTCATGCAGATTTGTAACGAAACAAATGTAAAGTTTTCTTCAAGTTTCAATAAAACAGACTTACCTACATGTGTTGCTTGTCGTATTGGAAAGAGTCACAAGCTTCCCTTTTCTTCTTCCACAACTGTGTATAACAGGCTATTTCAGTTGGTTTTTTCTGATCTTTGGGGACCAGCACATGTTTCCTCTAATGGTTTTAGGTATTATATTACCTTTGTTGATGCATTTACACGACACACGTGGCTGTATATGCTGAAAGATAAGAGTCGGGCATTACAAGCTTTTGAATTATTTCACAGGTTAGTTCAAAATCAGTTTGGCACAAACATAAAAGAATTTCATTCTGATTGGGGTGGTGAATATCGTTCTTTATCGAAATTGTTAGCCAAAGAGGGAATTAGACATCGTGTGTCTTGTCCACATACATCGGAGCAAAATGGCACGGTTGAGCGTAAGCATAGGCATGTCATTGAGTTAGCCTTAGTTCTGTTAGCTCAGTCCTCTTTGCCACTTCAGTATTGGTCATTTGCTGTGTGTACAGCAGTGCACCTTATCAACAGATTGTCAACTCGTGTCTTAGAAAATAAATCTCCTTATGAGTGTTTGCAATTGAAGAAACCTGATTACACTGAGTTAAAGGTGTTTGGCTGTAGGTGTTTTCCACATTTGAGAATGTTTCAGCAGCATAAGCTTAATTTTCGATCACAAGAATGTACTTTTCTGGGATACAGTTGTCAACACAAAGGCTACTTGTGCTTAGCTTCAAATGGGAAAATATATGTTTCAAGACATGTGATTTTTTATGAATGTTACTTTCCTTTTGCAGATAGGATTGGTGAAAAACAGGTTCAAGTTTCACCACAGTTTCGATCATGTGCCTTACCTGTTGTGCCACCTAGTAATGGTGCTAATAATAATAATAGAACTAATGATGTAGTTGATCATTCTCCAGTTGCATCTCAATGTGATTATGAATCTGATCATGTTTGCTCAACAACAACATCACCAGCACCTTCAGGTCATGAATCTAGTCCAGCACAAACACCCTTGGTTGAGTCAACACATGAACCACGGTCGTTTTCAGGTGGTTTGGTACAGGAGGAAGCAGTTCAGGCTTGTGGTTCAGTTCCTGGTTTAGTTCCTGATGATCTTGTTGAGTCAGCACATGAACCACAGTTGGTGTCAAAAGGTCTGGTACAGGAAAAGGTTGTTCAGGTGTGTGATTCAGTCCCTATTCAGGCTTGTGATTCAGTTCCAGTTCCTGATGATCTTTTGGACTCAAACAGTGGTGCTCAGATGGAGCTAATATTGAATGTTGTGGTCCAGCTGTGTCTGGTACTATGTCTCGGGGTACTAGTCACTCCATGGTAACAAGGAGAAAAAATAGGATATTTAAACCCAAAGTATTTACTGTTGACAGAGTAATCGATGATGTAGAGCCTGTAAACATTCAAGAGGCCTTGTAGTCTCTTGAGTGGATGAATGTTGTTCGAATTAGATGCATTGAACAACAATGGTACATGGATGCTGGTCAAGCTATTTGAAGGTCAATCCACAGTTGGGTGCAAATGGGTGTTCAGACTGAAACGAAACCCTGATGGCACGGTTGCTAAACACAAAGCAAGGTTAGTTGCAAAAGAATTTTCTCAAGTTCCTGGCCAAGATTTCAGGGACACCTTTAGCCTTGTTGTTAAAATGACCACTGTGAATGTTGTATTGTCACTTGCTGTAACAAATAGCTGGGTTCTAAGGCAAGTTGACATCAACAATGCCTTTTTGAATGGTGATCTTGATGAGAGTGTGTACATGGATCAGCCACCAGGGTTTGAGCAGTTTGCAGCAGATGGATCGAGATTGGCGTGTAAGCTTCAACGGGCTCTCTATGGCATGAGGTAGGCACCTCGTAATTGGCACATGAAACTCAAGATTTTTTTACTTGAAGTTGGTTTTGTTGAGTCGAGGGCTGATGCCTCCTTATTCATTTACAAGCATGCAGCTGGTTACACGTACATGTTAGTGTATGTGGATGATATTATTCTTACTGGCTACTCAGAGAATGAAGTTGAACGAGTGATTAAGCTACTACGTGATAGGTTTGCTCTTAAAGATCTAGGTCAACTGGGATTTTTTCTTGGCTTGGAAGTAGTTCGAGGTGATAATTACCTTGTGCCGAATCAACGCAAGTATCTGCTTGATCTTCTTGTCATGACACACATGGATAAAGCTAATGTTGTTCCAACGCCCATGGTGAGTAATGTTGTGCTGGACAAAGTTTCAGGAAGCCCTATTGATGATGCAAAGGATCACAGGAGTGTTGTTGGGGCTCTCCTATATGCTTGTCACACTAGGCTTGATATAGCCTTTAGTGTGAATAAGCTGGCTCAATTCATGCATGAGCCTAGGGAACACCATTTGATTACTGTTAAACGAGTTTTAAGATACATCAGTGGTACATTAGACTATGGTCTCGTGTATAAAAGATCTGCTACACATGCTTGTTCCATTGTTTCCTTTGCAGATGCAGACTGGGGAGCAAATGCTTGTGATCGAAGATCAGTTTCAGGGTGCTGTGTATATCTTGGAGACAATCTGATTTCGTGGAGTTCAATGAAGCAGAAAACTGTGGCTCGTTCCACAACTGAGGCCGAGTACAAAAGCATTGCTTGAAGAGATGAGGTTTGCCAAGATCAAAGTTCCTGAAATATGAAATGATAACACAAATGCCATTGTCATTAGTGAGAATCCTGTGTATCACTCTCGTATAAAGCATGTGGATTTGGATATTTATTTTGTTCATGAGAAAGTTACAGTTGGACATATTAGAATTGGTTATATTCCAGCTATGTGTCAAGTTGCGGATGGTCTGACAAAGCCCTTGACCAAATCCTACTTTGGCGAGTTTCGATCATGTCTGCAGGTGGTGTCCAATGCTAATGTTGAGTCTCTTTGTAAAGATGAACAATGCAAAGAAAATGCTGGTATACTCGAAGATGGTTCAACAAGCTTAGAAGAGTAGGGAGGATATTGAAATTAGTTAATAAATGATTATCAAGCTGTTATGTTGGTTAGAGCTGTTAACCTAAGTTGTTAACCTAATCACATGTAATCTAGCTCATATCGAGCTTAATAGAGCTCTCTGTAACTTTGTATATAAGTAAACCATCTTGTATACTCGATGCTATGAAATGGAAATTAGTTTCCTCTAAAACAAATTCTTCTTTGTTACATCATTCCAATACAACACCATGCGAAACATTGAGATTTTTCCCACCACGACCAGTCCTATCAAGAACAGTTGTTCAACTTGACACCCTCCCAAGTGGTCATAGAATTGAACGAGTCACAAATATTGTTATCGTAGTACACACAATAAGAATGTAAAAAATCCGGCTTCAAAAATATTGTAACAAATGTTATAGATCGAAAAATAATCTGACATGTATTATATTTTTAAAAAAAATTTAAGTATAATATTCCACCAATTTTATCATTTTTAGTTATCAGGTCAAGAATTAATGATAAATTGAACGTAAATTATAGAAAGAAACCAAAATTTTTAATTTAAAAAAAAAACTTATTTGAAATAGTAAAAAACTAAATTGCTTGTCATATATACGGTTACATTTTTTGAATTTTTTTGAATGATCCAAATGTGATTAAAAGTTAGTATTTGTTTATACATATTCTTAACCCTTTGACAATTGGCATACACCTTGTAGACAGAGCGTTTTGAACCCATGTCTCTTAGGATGAACATCATCCACTTTTTCACTTGGACACTTGTTTGGGTTCTTAATTTAAAACATTTTAAAAAATCACCAAAAAATTTAGCAAATAATAAGAAAATTCGTTTATTTGTTTTTCTAGTTTCATTTCCGGCTATCAACAAAAATAAAAGGTAAAGTACTAAAATGGGTAATTAAATTTTGCTTGAAAATTTAAAATGATAACTAAACTCTTAATAGTTAAAAAATGATAATTAAAGTTTATGTTTTATTACGAAATGGTAATTCAACTGCCGGGGTAGTTATACAATTTTAAAATTTTGAATAATAATACATGCAACCCTATATATTTATATATTTAATCAATTTAGACAAAAAAAAACTTTATCTATTTTCTTCGCTCACCTTTTTTATCCCAGAAAATTAACTGTCATTCATGACATAAACCTAAAAACAAAAGATAAAATCTTTTTTTTTCAAGGGCCACAAAGAACTAAAAATTCCTTTTATTTACATTTATTTGTATTCAAATAATAACTTTTGTTCGTTTTATGAGTTTTCAAATAAAACGGAACACAACTTTAAGAAAAAAAGATATTTAAATATCCGCATTCAATTATTTGTTTTCAGTTTTAAGAATTTTTAAATAAAATAAAAAATGAATTTTATTGGCATAGGTTTATGTCATGATTGAGAGCTATTTTTTGGGTGAAGAAAATGGGTGAAAAATTAAGACTAAATTAATTGAATTTATAAATATATATTATTATTTAAATTTTTGTAATTGGAATGCTATTCACGGCCGAATTACCATTATGTATTAAAACATAAAGTTTAATTGATATTTTGTAATTTTTAAAAGTTTGATTAATATTTTAAAAAAATTAATTAATGTTTTAATAATTTTAGCTAAAAAAATCACATAGCAATTTAAACTGGTAAAATTAATTTTTTTTGAAACATTCTGATACAAATAATTCGTAAAATAATATCAACAGTCAATATCAATTTTTATTAACGGTGCTTAAAAAATTTTACTTTTTATTCACGTGGATTTTTTTATCCAATATTCACGCAGATTTCAATTGTCATACATAATTTTTTTTTGATTGACGGGGATCTCAATCCCTCGTTAGTGGAATTATACAACTACCGATGAGTGGTGTTGAGGGGTTGTGATTGTATCGTTAAACTCCACCACGGGTGTCACAACGATGGAGGGTTACTCTCGTGTGTGAGCCTTATGTAGTCCGGTAGTGTGTATGAAGCGTGTGGGACAACACTTGTAATCCGCGTATCCTATTGTGTCATTTGAGTTGGTTTTGGTATTGTTTGGGAATTGATCACTTGTAAGCCAATATAATGTTGTTGACTAATGGTTTAAGCATGAGATGCTTGTGAACTATGTTAGAATGCATGTGATGCTTGGTAAAGCATGAGCAAAGGTTTATTTGTTGTTTTAAGTGATGCATACGAGCATGTGTTTTAAAAAGTGCATTGATGCCTTGAGAGGGCATGTTTTAAGTAAAAGCATGTGTTGATAAATGGTGATTTTCGGTTGTGTAAAGTGTATTGATAAATGCTCGATTTAGCGATCCTCACTAAGATTTATGCTTACGCTCATTTGTTTCATCAATGCAGAGAATTAGGCCTTTGAGGCAGCAAAGAAGCAAGAGGAATCTAAGCACTTTGGTGTTTTAGTCCTTCTATAGTTTTGACAACTAGGAAGTATGCCTATAGTTCGAAAGTTGCATGAATAGTGTTATTGCATAGCTTGTGCTTCTTGATTGTGGTCTCTGATGTGTATGCAAGTTGTTTGTGGGTTGTAACATGTGTGGGAATGTTTTCGGATGTGGGGAGTAGTATAAAACCAGCAAAATCTGATGTTGCAGGGCAGGACGTTTAGGAACGACCTCCTCTGTATCGAAACGATGGCATGTATTGGCCAGGGGGTTTCGGAACGGGTGCGATTGTTCCGAAACATTTTGCTACTATGAAGCTTGATTTCGAAACTGGTTTCAGAATGCACCCGCGTATCAAAATGGTTAACATGGTATCAAAATGGCCGTTCCGATACAGGGTACATCGTTCAGGAACAGGTGACCATTGAACTTTAATTTTGAATTGCTTCATGTTTATCTTTCTTGCAATGTGACCCCTAAATGGTTGTATGTTTAATTAATTAAGTTTGGATGTACCGTTTGAGATGATTTTTGACACGCTGACATGTTACCTGATTAATTTTGTTTGGTAACTCTAAAATCTGGTTAGTCCTCGTAAGAACCCTAAATTTATAATTTAGTCCCTAAAAGTCAAATGTATGCAACTGAATCCCTTATCGAACTCCGATCGCTACGTCGTGATCTAAACATTTTAATGAACTAACTAGGGTCTGCTGTGGTGGATGAATTGGATGAAAAAGAAGAAGAGTGATTTTAATTTTAAGATATTTAATGAAACCGTCACTAGAATTGAGATCTTATTCAAAGAGAAAGATATCAAATATTTGGAGTTTCTTTTTATTTATTATATGGATGATTAGATCTTATTCATGTTCGTTCATTAAAATGATAAGCGAACGTAAACGAATAAAAATAAGCGAACATAAAAAGGACATATGTGAAAAAATTTAAATGAGCGAACATATGTGAATAAATTTAATTTGTTTAAAATATAATAATTTTGTTATGAAAAATAATAAATCTAACTGGATATATGTGAATAAATTTAAACAAACGAACATAAATGAACAGATTATCGAACGTTCATGAACGTAAATTTGTTTATGTTTGTTCATTTAATTAAACGAACATAAAATCTTGTTTGTGATCGTTCGTTTAATAATTAAACGAACTTTCCACCGAACGGTTTTTTGAATAAACTATTAAGAATCATTGTTACTGTTTTTTTACCTCTGTCATAGTGGTGACTTTTTGCTTTGTTTTTCGTTTTGATTGGTGTGAGTTTTCTATGAGGGTTTTATTTTATTTGGACATTGCAATTTGACTATTACTTTATTCTGTGTATTCTTTATCATGATTGTTTTATCTTTTTTTTTTAAATATTAATGAACAAAAAAATTGTCATTGTTATCATGAAGCTCTATGTTGCTTCTGCTTTATTATTTGGTGATGAAGGCCGATTTTTTATGATAATAATTATAATTGATGAATTTGGTGTGATAGTGACGATTTAGCTGTGGTGTAGAAGATGAGTTTTGAGGTTGATTTCAACAACGGTGTTAGGTTTGTTTTTTAAAGAAAATAAAAAAAGTGAAAAGTAAAAAGTCATTGAAAAAGTCAAAAATATGTATAAATAGGAAAAAGTCTAATTCAAAATGCCATGTCATCAGTCTGTTAGTAAATTAACGGATGAATGATCAAAACATGAACAATGTCAATGTTGAATAATTAAATTAAAAATTTTGAAATTTCAGTAACCAAAATAGTAATAGAAAAAGTTGAGTGATAAAAATGTAATTTACCCAAAGTTTAATTGTCAAACTTTATTTTTTTTTTGCTAATACAGAAGGCCTAGTTTCCACAAAGCCCTCATTCATCACCATATTGCACCGACGCTTCCAAAGTTGCCAACAAATCACAGCGAACTTTGTCACCCAAGGCGACTGCCCATCCGAAAACTTCCCCTCATTTCGCAAGTTGCAGCCAAGCCACTCTTCAAACTCCATTGCCTCAAACCCGTCAATGTACAGCACCGGCACCACTTGTCGCCAAACCTGCCGCGCAAACGGGCATCGGCGGAAAACATGGTCGACGTCTTCTTGTCCCATGTGGCAAATTGCGCACGAACCATCCACACACATGTGACGTCGCTGCCGTTCCATGTTGGTTAACAACCCCTTCCGCAAAACCAGCCACAAAAATGTTTTCACCCGGTTTGGGAGGTTCAAACCCCAGATCAGCTTCCACCCTTGTTGGTTCGCCCCCCCTGTCGCATAGCAAGCACAGAATAGGCCGATCGTACCGTGCAAACTCTGTTCTCCGTCCACCTGTACCCAGGGCAATCCCCTCCAAACCACGGCCGCGGGGGAGGAATCGCAGCAAAAAGCTGCACTATCGACGAAGGCAGCAGCTGACTAAACACCTCCCATTTCCAAGTGCCATCCTCCGCGACCATCGCATCCACCTTAGTTGGTGGTGGATTACCCGGCAACATGTAGTGCGCGCACAACGGCCCTTCGTTACCAATCCACACATCATACCAAAGGTCCGTAGATTCCCCATCGCGTACATTCCAACAAACGCACCTCTTAATCTCCTCCCATATGCGACTCAGCCCCCGCCATAACCGAGAGCAACTTCCTCGAGTCGTATGGATTTGAATGTTGCATCATCTATAGACCCAATTTGTGCACCATGAGTGTACTTGTAAGATTGGTGCTACTCCCACTATCAATGATCACATGGCATATTTTACCATTGACATGTCATCTAGTATGAAATGCACATTCCCTTTGTTGTTCCTGCAACATGGTTAGAAAAAAATGGACCTCACCAAAATTCACTCACAAAGCCTCACGTTTATTCCAAGAATGTAAAATGACACTCAATTCACTCGTGTTTGCACTCTAGGACTGATTTTTTGGCTTTTACTTGTCTTCTTCTGCTCTCACACACTCTCTTTGCCTTTTTCCACTCAAATTCTCTCAAAACGAGTTCTTAAGAGAACTAACTCAAACCCGTCAAAACTTTTATTGATAATATGGCGTTTGGGCTGTAAAACAAGGGTTAGGGTTGGAAATAAAAAGAAAGAAAGGATTTAAAAGAACAAGGAAAAAGTTTAGGGACTGAAATGTAAGAAAAGGTAAAAATAAGGATACAAATGAAAGAAATGAAGAAAATAGAACGTTACCACAAAACTTGACTTACAAACTGTTCGTAAGCAATCAAACTTGAGGAACTTCTCGGAGTTGGTTGCTTGGACGTTTGTACTTCAATCTTTACCCTTTTTGAAATTCTGATTTTCTTTTTTTTATCTACTTCAGATTCCTTGTGTTTGGAACAATCTGAATTTTCACTTTTTTGATTTTTTTTATCAGAATTGAAATAAGAAGATATAAGGCTTACTTGATGCTTCCTTTTTGCTCTGATACCACATGATACGCTCCAACTCTCCAAATGACTTTGTTGAGAGAAGCTTTGATTGCCCGGACCTTTGAATGCAAGCAAGCCTTGTATCACGAACGCCTTCTTGAAGAAATGATGATGGAATGGATGCGAAAGTATGGTGATAATGGAAGAATGAAGGCTGGAATTTTGGTGAAGTGTTTAAGGGTGTTTAAGTGATGAAAATGGAAGGAAAGGATGAAAATGAATAGTATTCAAGGAATTCAAGAAGGAAACTATACAAAAGTATAATCTCGTTTCTTAAAGAATAAACCTTGAGGGTGGTAGATAAACTTAGACCAAATGGTTAAATAACCAAGTAATTTGAAGTATTGATGAAAAGGAAAGAGAGACACCACAAATCAATAGAGATTTGATAAGTCAAGAAGTTCTAAAAAGAACAAGCATGAGAGAAAACCTCACAAAGTATATTATATATTCTGAAAATTGTGTGTACAAAGGATGAAATGATCTCCTATTTATAGTTTCTAAGGGGTGTTGCCGAAAAGGCTTGTTACAAGGGTTGGAATGGTTCAGCTAGCATGTGCCTTCTCTTTATGGCCGAAATGGCATGATAAGTTTATGAAAGATGATGATAAGGGAATGGAAATGATTCAAAAAGTTGTAACTTCTCATAGGGAATTTTTCAGCCTGCACACCCTTTGGTAATCTGAAGATATCTCGAGCTCCCAATATCATATTGATGTGTTTCAACATGTTCTGGAAAGATAGGAGATAAAGAAAAAAGTTTGATGACAAATTCTTTTCCCAATTATGCACGGATCCTGCCTGGAAATGGCCAACAATATGACAGACGGTTTTTTTGGTGATGAATCTGCCCATGAAGAGTGATGCCCCTTTGTTTTGGCGTCAAACTCAGATTTCCCTCCAAGGAGTGGCGCCCAAACATGTTTCCCTCCATGGCTGGTCACTTGTGTCCCTTGGGGATGGAACATGTCCTTCCATGGTTGAGATGAAGGTTGTAAGGTGAGCTGAGATGAGTTGATTGAGCTGAGAGTGAGCTGACTTGAGCTGAGCTAGCTAGCTGACTTAGCTAGCTGAAGGTGAGCAGTTGATTTGAGTTATTCCGATCTGCTTTTAGCTGAGTGAGCTAGTCTTGAAGTGTCCTCTAGCTACTGGAGTGTTTTGGAGCTGAAACGAATCTTTCTTTGCTCAGAAATCATCCTTTTGCTATTTGAGCACTTTGAAGCTGTTTTGAGCTGAATGAGCTGGTCCTTTAGTGTCCTTGAGCTCCCTTATAGGTTTAATTCACTTTATGTGATCAATAGCGTAATTGATTGGTCTAGTATTAAGACAATTATATCAATACAATTCTTCACTACGAAAAATTATTAAATGAACTCGGCTCATCACACCATTTGTGGTCATAGTCAATAAGGTTTATCCATGTTATTTTTACCCAAGGTGAATCTTCACCTCGTTGTAAAAAAATATAGTTAGTTATTTGGAATTTTTTTAAACATGAATAGATCTTATTGGCTAGGACCACGAATGACGTGGTGAGCTGAGTCCATATAATACTTTCTATTTTTTACAGAATACGGTTTAATATATATATATTTTCTATCCAAAATAGCATTAAATTTTATTTAATTTCATTTTTACCTCGAATGGGATTCAAGTATGTTGTAAAAATAGTATCGCGTACATGCATTAAGAGGTCGTATACTCCTGAATCGATGTCTTGTAGTCGTAGTAGATGATAACGACAGTTTTGGTACCCAAAGTTAAGAACAAACACTACATGCTATAATCTAGAAACCCACCCATCTAAAGCTAAACATGGACCTAGAACAAGTGTTGTTGATTTAAATATATTTCTCTGATTATTCTCTTTGCTCATTATAACTTGCTTTATTGTATCAATTTAATGTAAATTTGTTATCTTTAATATTATTTAACAAATATTGACACATTTCTTTTGTATTGAGACATAAAAAGATAATGAAAAGAGTTTAGAAATTAGAAATTAGAAATTAGAATTAGGATTTAGAATTTAGAGTTTAATTTTTTTAATGAACATAAAAAAATATAAAAAAGAAACAGAAAAACTTTTGTCCATGAATTTATTTATTACTATAATATCATTTAATAAAAATCACCATATTTATACAAAAGAGAAAGAGAGCCGATGAAATGCTTATGAAACCGTGAATTGTTCGTAGACAAAGCTAGTTCGGAATTGTCTTTCATTCCAAGGCATAATTTGTATCAATGCACTTCATATTCCCCTAAACTTCGCTCCCGTAAATATAGTCATCCCTACCCCTCACGTCAATCTCACAAGTCTATTATTCTTTCTTATTCGATCATGCGGGTGAGCAAGGCAAAATGAAAAAAAAACTCACATTGAGTTTAGGGATAATCAAGCTTGAACCGATGGCTTCTTTTTTTAAAAATTAAAAATTATTTTTTAAAAATAAAAATAGAAAATAAAATAAAAAATATTTTTTTAAAACCAAACAGACCCTTACTATTTAATAACACATTACTAATCATATTAGAAGGATGTGTGTATGTAAATATTAATGTAATTAATTATTAAATTTAGATATATATATATATATATATTAATTTTTTATTTATAAAATTATTTTTTTAATATGATTTTGTTAATTATTAAACTTAGATAAATATATTGTGCTGCCACAGGTTTTGCCGAGGCAATATTGTTCTTGGTTGTTGTCGCGACATCATTGTCTTTAGATTGTGTTGTGACAGTTGACTCCCTTGGTTTTTCTTGTGCTGGTTGCGTGTTCTTAGGCCCTTTTAGTTGGATTCTACTCTTGGTGGTTACGGCTTTGCATTGTTCATAAGATGTCCCCTTAGCGGCTTCAGTGTCGCTAGAAAAACCTCCGACTGGCCTAGGGTTCAGAATCTGTGCGATCTGCCCAACTTGTGTTTTCAGGGATTTCAACGTTGCCTCGTTGTTCTACAGCCTCATCTCAGTCACCTCCATAAAATTTTCAGTCTTTTTTATGAACTTGTCAGTGTTAGCCATATATGCACTAGTCTGAGTCATAAAAGCATGAAGAGTAGTTTCTGGAGAACTAGACTGCATTGGATGTTGTTGTTGGGGTAGCATCTGTTGAGCTTGCTGCGGTGACATTGTCTGGTGCGGCTGTTGCTGAAATCCCACTGTTGGAGCATTCTGGTTTTGTTGATTAAATGCATTATTGGGGTTGCTCTAAAAGAAGTTGGGGTGCTTTTTCTAGGCCGAGTTATAGTTGTTGGACATCATGTTGTTGTTCCTATTAAAGTTTCCAACATAGAAGGTCGATTCTGGGTTCTGTGGACATTCAGAAGAGTCATGGTTTATATTGCATGTATTACAAAAGGAACTGATTACCTTGACCTCCTAAACATTGCTTGGTCGTTGCATATTTTTTACTAAATTGGTCAGATTGGTCAATTGTGACAGAATTGATTTCGACGACTCAAGCTCACTTTAGTAGAATAACGTTTTATGCCTCCTCTTCTTGTCGTAGGAAATTGGTAATCGTTTCTCGCCAGTTTGTTTAGGATCTCCATGGCTTCCTCGGGCGGCTTGTCGAGAAGGGTGTCATTCGCTGAGGCATCAATCATCATTTATGTTTGGGCATTGGCTTTATTATAGAACATTGATACTAGCATCCAAACCGAGAATCTGTGTAATGGGCACTTGTATAGAAATTCTGTGTAGCGCTCCCATTCCTCGTACATGGATTCATCATCTGCCTGTCAGAAAGAGGTAATTTTATTATGTAGCTTATCATAAAGATTGGAAGGATTAAAGCGTGTAATGAAATCACGACATAAGTCATTCCAATATCCAATGGATCTTGCTGGAATGCTATTAAACCAGGTCTTGGCCCTATCCCTCAGTGAATAGGAGAACAACTTCAGTCTTAGAACATCCTCATGGACTCTTTGGATTTTGAAAGAGTTGCATATTTTCATGAAAGATTTGAGATGCTGTCTGGCATCTTCAGTCACTGATCCTCCGAGTTGTCCAATGGTGTTTAGCATATTAAACATGACGAGCTTCAACTCGAAGTGGGCTGCCTCGATCTCTGGTGTGACAACTCTTTGGTTTAGCCCATTCAGGTCTTCTTCGAGGTAATCTCGAACCGTTAGTCTTCTACTATCCTTGTTCCTGCGTAAATCAATGCTCCGAAATCTCAACAATTTAAAATGATTAATCTGAGTTAGTACGATTATAATAAAATGGTAATTTTGTTGGAGATATTGGGACAAGAGAGCTTTGATGTGGAATAGTATGCTCACTGAAAAGTGAAGTATATTCTGATATAAAAGTTATTGAGTATGATATAGGACAGGGTGTTATAATCTTCACAGAAACTAGAGAAACTACATCTAATTGTTTATCAAGTGAGCATACTTCACTTTTCAGTGAAACTAGAGAAACTACAGATATAAAAGAACATTATTGTTTATCAAGTTACAAACAAGCTGACAAAAATACATCTAATTGTCTGACACTCCGACCCTGTAACACCCGGGTTTAGGGGTCGGGTGAAAATAACATTTAAATAATATTATGGGGTTTCGGTTTTATAATTAAAATAATAATATATTATTTTAGGCTTCATGATTTCAAAGCAACAATTTATGTTGGACCAAATTGATTGAAACTCATTTTCTTATGGATTTTAGAATAAATGGAGTTGCCATCTCATTAATAGCAAAAAGGTAAATAAATGGACTTTCAATAAAAAAATCCCCCTTTTATTGAATTAAACATGTGCTCATCTTCTTCCCCACTCCAATTTCAAAACTCACGACAAGGAGAAGCTCCCTCCCCCTTTCACTTTTCCATCTTCTTTCTCCTCCATTTTGGCTCAGTTTTGAAAGGTAATTACGTTTTCATTTTGCTCTCAACTTCCTCTCTTCAAAAGTACCATTTGTTTTCATTTTCATCCATGTTTTAAGAATTTGGGTTTTCATGGAAAAAGATTAAAGGTAGTGACTTTATGATTCTTTATTAAAGCTTTTGATTTATTATGGTTAGATATGTTGTCTATGAACCATAAGGTCCAACATATATGATTTTTAAAGTGTTTTATTGAGATTCCCGAATTTGGGTTTTGGTGGGGTTTTAGGAGGGTTTTTAGATGAGTTTTGGGTATGGTTTGTGTTGGAAATTAAGGGTTGATGTTAGGGTAATAGTTGGGGGCTGTTTTGGAAGCATTTGAGGGTGCTAAAAAGGTTGGAAACATGAGTTTTGGATTGGGATTAAGGGCTGCTCGGGTTTGGTAATTTTGGGGGTTGTCCATGGCTTGAATTGTTGTGTTTGGTGTTTGATTAATGTTCCGGGTTTGCTACATTGATTGGTGGATTGATTTGAGGTTGTTTTGATTGTGTTGAGGTAATTAGAAGCGAGCTTTTGTTTTGGTGAAGCCTCGGGAACAAATCCGGAAACTTGAAGACCTTGGTTGCTTGGTAATTGAGCTTGGAGGTGGAGGTGAGTGGTTAAATACTTTTAAATGGTTTTCAAGTGTTGGTTCAAGCATGTGAACTATGTTGGGATTGGTAGACCCACCTAGAGTTGGGATTAGGGTGGTGGCCTAATCCCAAACTTTAGTTAGAGACCTTGGTTGATCTTTAAAGTGTTGAATTATGCCTCATGTTTAATCATGCTTATGGTGGTGATGCTTATGTTGTTATACATGTATGTGGAGGCATGGCTTAATGCATTGTTACATGCATGTTGATGATAAATGTGATAGAGATAAACATATGTATGAAATATGATGTGATATTTGTGTTATTGAGATGCATGTAGTGTTGACATGTGTTGTAACCCCCGTAGCCCGGCCTAGACGGCTGACCCGAACTACGAAGATTACACGGGGAAAACCAAAGTCAACCCGAAAGTCAACCTTGATTAACGACCCTTTTATTTCTTTTTAAACTTGTCTAGATGCACATTAAACCTAGGCATACTCTAGAGATAAGCATACTCAAAAATCACAGCAATCGGAAAACAATAAGGGACTCAATTGAACAAAATACGAATTTAGGGACCAATTTGTAAATTCTGGAAATTAAGAGGACTTTACCAAATTTTAAGTTACCATTATGAAATTAGTCATGTTTCATGCCTCTCTGCCAAATTTCAACTCAAACGGACATCTCAAACTCAAGCAATTGCACATACGAGAATCAGGACTAAAACGTAAAGCTTGCAAACCTCAAATTTTATGCCCAATCGAAACCTTTGACCATAGTTTCGAAACCTTGTCCAAAGGTTTCGAAACTTTGGCCTCCAGTAGCCCCTGGAACCCAAAAATTTGCAAAGGTTTCGAAACTTTACCCATAGTTTCGAAACCTAGATGCAGGGGAGCATATTTTGCTTCATTCTAATGACTTTCAATGATATAAACACATTAGAATCATACATATTCATACACTGAGCTTAAAAAGAACTAAAGGCACACATCACCAACAATCTCAAGCCTAGAGGCATACATCCTAGATCAAACATACTCCAACATACTCAAACATACTCGAGGCATACATTCATGACATCCTCACATAGAATTTAATTTAGCATATATGGGCATACATATGAGCTCAACATTGCTAAAGGCACAAATTAACACTTATGAGGTTTGTACATATCAGCAAAGCAACCTAATCATCCAAAAATGGCATGACATCTCACGCAAGCATTCATCAAGGCATGCATCACTCAAGCATTCATCAAGGCATGCATCACTCAAGCATTCATCAAGGCATGCATCATAAGTGATATTTACAAATCGAAAAAGGCATCCAAGTGCCAAACCAAATAAACATACATCAAGGCATCCAAAACAACAACACCTATCCCATTGCTTTACTATTACAATCTTTCAATTTATAAATCATACATTGAGCTCACCAAAAGCAACACTTGGAGACCTTTCCTTGCCCTTGCCACCCACAAGCTATTTATATGCATTGTCGAACAAAAGAGAGCGTAAGCATAAAAGCTTAGTGAGGGTAAGCTCATTAAACAAACCTTCGACAATGCAGGGTCCAAGCTCGAGCAACTATCATGATGTTATACATGATTTTACCTTCGATCCACATGAGCCATAAACATAGATGATGCATGCACAATTATTCATTAATATGTCATGCTCAACAGGCTCAATACATAACATATGTATTAATCACATCATATATCGCTTCACATTTGAAAACACATTTCATAACACATTGATACACATATCAATTCATATTAGCATGTATGCATAATCTCATATTGGCATAAACATACTTTCTCATATTGGCACCTAGCTATGACTCGAATACGCGGATAACATGTTGGAACGCATTTTCCAACATCAACCTTACCTCGGTGGGATTACACTCATCACCGGCCTTACATGTGGAACGCATTTCCACATGCCCTACGAATGGGATTCCACTCATCATCACGTAGAATATATATAAATTTCCGGTGGAATATTACATCACCGTACTCCTCCTTGGTGCCTTAACGCCACCAAGGCCACGTACGTTTTGACTCAATTAGTGTGCACACTCATCCTGATGATCGATCATTGTACCCAAGCATACTAGTGCCAATAATAATCAAATTTCACAACCTTTGATGTTCAAGAGTCATAATATGGCATCTTACATCATATTAAGCTCAACATCAAATATCTCAACAACATAATATCATAATGTTATTTTCAAGAGTCATAATATGGCATCTTACATCATATTAAGCTCAACATCATCATGCACAATTTACAATCCAACCCACATGCATAGCAATGCATCAAACCATGCCTCAACAACATGTATAACACATTATACATAATCATCATAACACAAATCATCATGAGGCATAACATCAATTAAAGAGATCATCCAATGTCTCTAACTAAAGCTTAGGATTAGGCTACCACCCTAATCCTAACTCTAGGTGAGTCTACCAATCTCAACCTAGTCCACATGCTCGAACCAATTGCTCAAAACCATTTAAAATATTTTAACCACTCACCTCTACCTCCAAGCTCAACTACCAAGCAACCATCACCTCCAAGTTTCCGGATTTTTTCTCGATGCTTTGTCGACCCAAATTCTTGCTTCTAAACAACCTTTCAAAAACCCCTTGAATTGATGAAGAAATCAAAGGGAATAGTAAAGAGAGTTTGAGAGAATTTGGGATGGTTATACGATGAAGAAGAAGAAGAAATGAGAAAAGATGATAGATAAGGTGGTGTTTATTTTTATTTTGGTTTAATTACCAAAATGATCCCTCCCTTTCTTTCTAAATTCAATTTGCTCACACTAAGGTCAATTTGATTAAAATTAATTTTACCGACTCAGACCAACTAACCAGACTAACTCCTAACCCCAAAACACGGGTGTTACATGTGTAATGATGTTATGAAGTGGTTGTATGATCCGAGGATCATGGTGAATACATGCTAGGCATGGAAATGTGGTTCGTGCATGACGGTGAGTCATGGTGAGTACGTGCTAAGCATGGAAGTTGTTATGGATTGACATTGTGATAGATTAATGAAAAGTGTAGTATTGGCACTAGTATGCTTGGGTACAAATGATCGATCATTAGGATGTTTAGTGTGCACACGTGAGTCAAAATGCGCGCGTGGTCTTGATGATGGTAGTCATCAAGATGGAGTACGGGTTAGCCCGGAAATCTTCTTTTATATATTAGTCGGTGATGAGTGGAATCCCATCGACGGGCGTGAGGATGAGTGGAATCCCCTCCGCGTGAAATGAGGCGTGAGGATGAGTGGAATCCCCTCCGCGTGAACGGTGATGAGTGTAATCCCACCGTCAGGTAATGGTTGTGTTGTTGGATGTGAGTTCCAACGGTTATCCGCGTATTCGAGTCATAGCTAGGTGCCAATACGGATTGTAGTTTATGTTGCCAATATGTGATAAATTGTGAGCCAATGTGAATTGGGATGTGTTGCTAACAAGGTTTAATGTGTGTGATTACTTATGTTGTGGATTTAGACATGTTGAGCATGACATGATACTGAATATATGTTCTTGCATCATCTATATTTATGGCTCGTGTGGATCGGAGGTAAGATCATGCACTTTATCTTGGTTGTAGCTCGTGCTTGGACCCTGCATTGTCGAATGTTTGTTTTATGA
This sequence comes from Hibiscus trionum, assembly GCA_030270665.1. Taxonomy (NCBI): domain Eukaryota; kingdom Viridiplantae; phylum Streptophyta; class Magnoliopsida; order Malvales; family Malvaceae; genus Hibiscus; species Hibiscus trionum. The sequence goes on from BSYR01000044.1 coordinate 7,143,628, forward strand.
GCTTACCCTCACTAAGCTTTTATGCTTACGCTCTCTTTTGTTCGACAATGCAGATCATTGGCTTGTGGGTGACAATGGCAAGGAAAGGCCTCCAAGTGTTGCTTGCGGTTAGCTCAAGTATGATAGTTAAATTTAAAGATTGTAATAGTAAAGCAATGGGATAGGTGTCGTGTTATGATGCTTTTGGAATGTTGTTGTTGTTGTTGTTGTTGTTTAGGAGCATGTTAGACTCCTCGTAGGTGTTGTTAATTTGGCTTTGGGATGTATGTTATGCTTGAAACCATGTTAGTATCTTTGCTATCTAGAATTGCCTAAGTGTTGGATATGTTAAAGCTTAATATCTCTAATGACATGTATGAATGAGTGGCTTGTGATGTTGTGCCTTGGTGTTTAGCCTTGTATGATGATGCTCAAGCATGCTTGTATGTTGGTTTGCCTTTAGAATTGTTGTTAGTGTGTTGTTGGAGGTTTTAGTGAGGTTTTGGGGTCACCCTTGTGCCTTAAAGCATCTAAAACCAGTCTGCAGACAGAGGGCGTTTCGAAACGGGCTACCCCGTTTCGATACGGTCCCTTTGTTTTTGGCCAAGCGTTTCGAAACGGATAGGGGCTGTTTCGGTACACTTTTGCTACTGGAATTTTGAGAAATTGGCGAGATGAAGGTGTTCCGAAACGGGTCTATGGTGTTTCAAAACGGTCAATTCTCGTTGACCACGAGAAATTGACCATGGAGGGTGTTTCGGAATGGTTGACCCCCGTTCCAAAACGGCATCCTCGTGTGGGCTTTGAAGTGTTGACCAGGTCAAGGCGTTTCGATACACCTTGAGGGTGTTTCGAAACGGCCTGTTAATCCACATAAAAATGGGCTGTTTGGTTCAGGTTGTTTGAGTCTTGGTTGCATGAATGCTTGTCTTCCGTTACTGTGATCACATAGGAATTAAATGTGCATTTAGGGAAGATTAAAATAAAAAGAAATTTTCTGGGTTGTTAACCGAGGAGGAACCTTAACGGGTTTCGCTTCGGTTTTCCCCGTGTGGCCCACTCGGATCGGTCAAGCGTCCGGACCGGGACGAGGGGGTTACAGACCCACAGAGAAACTAGAAAATAAACTCAGATTAATAACCTTCAGGAACATGTGATTTAAGGCTTTCTAAACAAAGTTAAAGAGTAGAAAAGACAAAGAGCACCCATGTCTCAATCCTCTCGAAATATCACACAAACCAGTGGGAGAACCATTAATTAAGACCGAAATTTTTGCATTAGAAATACACTTAAGGAACTTTAAACCCTAAACCATAAACTCTAAATCATTAATAAAAAATTTCAGCTTATCAAATCGTATGTTATATGAAAGTTGATTTTAAACACCATTCCACCATTACCAGATTTCAAAACAAAATCAATGATCTCATATATACTTTTAGTGCTTTATTTAATATAAAACCTAATTGATATGTGGATTTGCATGGTAATGCATCATGTTGAAAAATGAAAGGACATACTAATGTAAACAAGCAACACACGTTCAACCAAAAACAAAGATACAACCCCACACTGCTACGAACCTAACAACTTTTCGTGCTATGCATAGTTCAACTGTAGTTGCAAAGGAACAATGCAACCTTGATGGAGTAAAATCTTAATTATTTAGACATTCTAAAACAAGTTGTCTAAGCCACACCCCTTTTCTTATTACATTACCATCGCATTAGGCTCTTGAAAGATCGATTTAAAGCATACAAAGGTAAAATTCGACAAACGAGACTTGAAATATTGAGATCCGTATCTGATGCGAATTTAAAATTGAATGAAATATCTCATCCATAAATAAAAATTAAATTTAATATCTGAATTTTCATATCAAATCGATCGGATCTGATATTTTTGAACACCATTAATTTATCCATAACATAATCCTTTATTTGTTATAATCTTAAAAAAGTATATTATTTACTTTTAAACCATAAACACATATATGAACACATCTAACAAGATTATTTGAATTTAGACATTTTAGTCCGTCAAAATCTACTACATTTAATTTTAATTTTTTTGAATGATCTAAAGGTGATTAAAAGTTGGTATTTGTTTATACATATTCTTAACCCTTTAACAATTGGCATACACCTTGTAGACAGAGCGTTTTGAACCTATGTCTCTTAGCATGAACATCATCCACTTTTTCACTTGTTTGGGTTTATAATTTAAAACATTTTAAAAAATCTCCAAAAAATTCAGCAAATAATAAGAACATTCGCTTATTTTTTTTCTTTCATTTTCGACTATCAACAAAAATAAAAGGTAAAGTACTAAAATGGGTAATTAAAATTTAAAAGGGTAACTAAACTCTTAATAGTTAAAAAATGACAATTAAAGTTTATGTTTTATTATAAAATGATAATTCAACTGCCGGGGTAGTTATGCAATTTTAAAATTTTGAATAATAGTACATGCAGCCCTCGATATTTATATATTTAATCAATTTAAACAAAAAAATTTACCCATTTTCTTCGCTCACCTTTTTTCCCCAAAAAATTAACTATCATTCATGACATAAACCTAAAAACAAAAGATAATTTTTTTTTCAAGGGTCACAAAAAACTAATTTTTTTTATTTCCATTTATTTGTATTTATGAAATATAATTTTTGTTCGTTTTAGAAGTTTTCAAATAAAACGGAACAGAAGTTTTCAAGAAAAAAAAGATATTTAAATATCCGCATTCAATTATTTGTTTTCAGTTTTAAGAATTTTTAAATAAAATAAAATATGAATTTCATTGGCATAGGTTTATGTCATGATTGAAAGCTAATTTTTGGGTGAAGAAAATAGATGAAAAATTAATACTAAATTAATTAAATTTATAAATATATAGTACTAAATATATTATTATTTAAAATTTTATAATTGCAATGCTATCCGGCGGCTGAATTATATTTTGTATTAAAATATAAAATTTAATTGATATTTTGTAATTTTTAAAAGTTTGATTAATATTTATAAAAATTAATTAATGTTTTAATACTTTTAACTAAAAAATCACATAAAAATTAAAACTGGTAAAATTAATTTTTTTGAAACATTCTGTCGTAAAATATCAACAGTCAATATTTTTTTATCAAAGATATCAACCGTCAATATCAATTCTTATTAACGGTGCTTAAAAAATTTTATTGGGATTTCAATCCTTATCAACGGTGCAAGTAAATAATTTTTAGGGTTCCAAAAACACTTTAAAACTTTTATTGAAACCATGCCCTAATTTATTTCTCCATTTTTTTCGAGACAGTGTTTCCTATTAAATTTTGTTTCTGCCGTTCCCCTCTTTAAAATTTCATGTTGTTTCTTTATCACTTTACTCTCTGTTTCTTGTGTAATCTGTTCTCAACCCTTTCTTTCCCTAACAAGAACTCAAAGAAACCTCTTTACGACAGAATTTTTGAAAAGGTTGACTGATAGAGTTGTTGACGTTCCAATGTCTGTTGTCGGATCCCTCGAGACCTGAGGCTCCTCGAATTATCTGTGAGTTTCTTTTGTTTTTTTAATATGTATTTATCTGTGTTAGTTAGCTAATTTTGATTTTGTTCTACATTTTCTAGCTGCCCTCCGTGATCGGCTTTTAGACTACGATGAAAATGTTCGGAAGCAAGTTGTGGATGTAATCTGTGATGTCGCTTGTCATTCTCTTGTTTCCGTTCACGTTGGGACTATAAAACTAGTTGCCGAGCGTCTTCGAGACAAATCTGTATGTTATTTTTCATGTACTTCTTGGATTACTGTCAGTACTGCTTCTGTATCCAGTGATCATTATCTAATGCGTTTTATTTTAACCTTTTCTTTTGTTTGGAATGTGCAGCTGCTTGTTAAAAAATATACCATGGAAAGGCTGGCTGATATTTTCAGAGTTTATTGTGCTGAGTGCTCTGATGGCTCGATCGATCGCAATGAATTTGATTGGATACCTGGGAAGATTTTTAGGTGTTTCTATGACAAAGATTTTAGGCAAGTCATTTGAGAAACTTTCAAGCAAGGATTAATTTTACACTTCTTCAGAATATATCATATAGATCTGCCCTGCAGGTCAGATATGATTGAATCTGTTTTATGTGGATCCCTCTTTCCTACTGAATTCTCAATCAAAGATAAAGTTAAATGTTGGATAAGAGTTTTCTCTAGGTTTGACAAAATTGAGGTCAAGGCACTTGAGAGGATGCTAGAACAGAAGCAAAGGTATATTGTAATTGCTTTCGCATATGGCTTTTGACCAACTTCTCCTTCAATTGTGCATTTAATGGATTCTAAACTGAGTTTTGGGGTTTCCTGTTGGATTGCAGGTTACGGCAAGAGATGCAGAAGTATCTCTCTCTAAGGCAGAGGCATCAGGTTTGAAGCTTTGAAAGATGAAATAGTAGTATCCTAAAGCACACAAGTTACACTTTTATAAGCTGTTAAATTGGAATAACTGGTTCTTTCTCCAATGCAGGATAGTGAAGCTCCTGAAATACCAAAGAAAGTTCTATTTAGCTTCCAAATCATGTCCCGCTCTTTTTCTGATCCCGTGAAGGCTGAAGAGAGTTTTCAGACTCTTGATCGGTTGAAAAATGCTAACATCTGGAAGATTTTATTGAATCTACTGGATCCCAGTACCAGCTTCCATTAGTGGTCAGGTAGGTTGTAAGATATTGACAAATGCAAATTTAAATGGGATGTAGCTCATAAGTGAACTCTTTGATTTTGGGGGGAAATGAATTATGATGAGTAGTTTGATCCATGGAATCTATGTTTTTACATTTTAAGTTTTTTCATTGTACCATTTATTTGTGATTTATATGTTTGTAAATTGCAGGATGAATTGCTTAAAATACTTGCTGAGAGGCACCAACTCTATGATTTTCTGAGTATGCTTCCTCTGAAGTGTTCTTATCTACTTTTTAACAAGGAGCATGTGAAAGAAATCCTCCTGGAGGCTACTGTCCTGAAGTCTGCTGGAAACACATTATACATTCAAACTTGCATGAATATACTTGTGGTAATAATTTGTATCCCTATGAAACTTGTTTTTCTGGGTGTGAACAAGTCCCATCTGTTCAATTTTGTTTGGTGTTTTGCTTTTGTGAGCTTCTTTCATTTCCTATGCTCCTGTTCACATTGTTATTAAGAGTTTGCAAGTTTAGTGCCTTCAACATTGGTCCATGAAGTTTATGTTCTTCTTTCTCCTCTTGGGAACATATTCTAGTTTTTTTTAATGTCTTTTTGCTGGTTTTCAGATTCTTGCTCGATTTAGTCCATCGCTTCTGGGTGGAGCTGAAGAAGAACTGATTCATTTTCTGAAAGATGACAATGAAATTATAAAAGAAGGCATTTTGCAAGTTTTGGCTAAGGCTGGTAGTACCATCCGAGAACAACTTGCAGTGTCATCAAGGTACCACTGTGGGATAGTTGACTTGTTAGAGTTAGTTTTTTACCCTTATTCTTAACATCTTCGTAATGTTTGTTTGCAGTTCAATTGATCTTATATTGGAGAGGCTTTGTTTAGAAGGTAATCGGAGACAGGCCAAGTATGCAGTGCATGCACTAGCAGCTATAACAAAGGATGATGGGATCAAATCTCTATCTGTTTTATATAAGGTTACACTATACTTCATGCTCATGAGTCATATATTTGAAATGTGTTATGTGTGTTTTAAAAACCATTACAAATAGCATTTCCTTGATATATTTGCCTAACCTACAGTTTTTTTGCTCAATTTGCAGAGCCTTGTGGACATGCTGGAGGAAAAGACACATTTACCAGCAGTACTTCAGTCTTTGGGATGTATAGCTCAGACTGCAATGCCTGTTTTTGAAACCAGAGAGACTGAAATTGAAGAATTTATTAAAAGCGAAATTTTGGGATGCAGTAATGTATGTTGTATCCTTTTTTTTCTGTCATATTTATTAATTTTTCATGTATAAACCTTCTTTATTGCTTCAGGATGCAGATGGCAGTGCAAAAGAGTGTTGGGATGACAAAAGAGTGTTTGGGATGGAGTTCCGAAAGTGCATTTCAAAGGAAAGCAAGAAGACTATTATGTGATGGTATGATCTGCAACTTGTCTTTCTATTTGTGCATCTATCCTAAATCCTTTGCTTAGCTTTCAGTTGTGGAATTTAAGGTTATGGACATTTTAGGGCCCAACTTATGGGATGTTTGGTATTCTTTAGGGCAAACGTAAGTGACCTGTCTTTAGTCGCCTCCGGTGGATGTCTTCCAGTCAACTGTGATCCTGAAGTTATCTTACCGAACTATGATAAGTGTTCTTTTCTTTTCTCTTTAATTTCTTTGTTCTTTATGTTTAATTGGTTGAATATTTTGCTTTTTCTGATTTTCTTGGTAA